>JAHNEJ010000822.1:0-305445 GCA_022559845.1 Amorphophallus konjac | reverse complement strand
AAAAAATCATCAAAATCAAAACACAAAAAAGGGCGTAAAGGCATCCACTTGTTTGATAATCTCTGCTACCTACTTGCTAGTGTATGTTTTTGCGTTCTGGGAAAACTGTGAGCATGTCTCACGAGTCTTTGAGGAGAACCACCCTAGCCGTGGTTTGACAGCCGACCCGCGAGTCTATGCTATGGACTCGGGTCCTTCTCATGACCCCTCGCATGAGGTGCAGGTTATTGCCGGGGACACGTCCCCGCCACAGGATATCACTTCCTTACTGGGCGTCCTCGCCAACACGGAGCTTACCTCTGAACAGCTCCGGGCCTTCCAGGCCATTCTAAAGGGAAATCTGTTTCCCCCACGCCCCAGGAGTCAACTCCGGCCATCGCACCTCTCCAAGAGTCCGTGCAGGCCATTCCATCTCCTCATTGGCGCAAGCCATCCAGTCTCCCTCGCTTCAAGGACAAGCGAGCCAACAACCACCCTCATTCCAGTTCCCGTCACAATCTCAAACTCCCGTTGTTCCCCACACACCGCTTCAGCCAGGGCCAACTGTCGGCGGTCCGACAGCTCCCTCTCATTCTGGGTTCCCCCCTCAAGTCTCCGGGAGACAGTTTCTCCCCCAGTGGCAAGTGCCACCTTCACCCCAGAGGAGCTCGCCCAATCGCTCCTCAATAGGTTCAACCGCATGGACGAGCAGTTTCAAAATCTGAGAAGGATGGTGGACGTGAAAGCCACCCCGGAGGTTGCTTTGCCAATCCTTCCCGTCATTCATCTTCCTCCCTCCGAAATGCCCACGTACCGCAGATACAATGGTACCGGCAACCCCTTCATTCATCTCAAGGATTTCATGTATGAGTCCTCTTACTGGCAAAACGATCAGAGGTCCCTGGCATACCTCTTTCGGAGATCATTGGATGGTCCCGCGCTTGAGTGGTTCTATTCTCTGGAGCCCCGCGAGGCCGAGAATTTTGAAATAGTCCAGAGAAGGTTCTTGCAGAAATATAGGGATAGGGTCGGTCCCTCACTCTCCATTACCGACCTAGTGGCCGAAAAGATGAAACCCGACGAGGATTTTGTCCGATATGCTGATAGATGGAGGTCTCTGGCGGAAAGAATAAGGGATACCCTCTCCGAGCCCGAACAAGTGAAGATGATTGTGTCTAATGCAACCCCACAGTTCAGACATGTCCTGGCCATGAATAAACTTACTACAATGGAGGAACTCTATGAAAGGGCCCGATACATCCAAACCCAGCTAAAAGACTCCCCCATCATGAACATGTTTGAGTCGCCGAAGCCCAAAGTGGTCAGAAAGACAGGCGCTGGTGTCCCGGGCGGAGCCACAGAAGGGGTCGTGACAAATGAGCAAGTCAGTGCGGTCAACAATGCCAACTATGCAGTCAACCCAAGGCCTCCACAAATGCCCCGACTTCCCCTTCAACCAGGTCCTTTCCCTCTTCGTCCTCCACCCCAAAATAATCCACCCCAGGATAATATGCCTCCATTACGCCAACCCCAGCAACAACAACCACAACCTCAGCAACAACAACCACCGCTTCAGTACAACCAAGTTCCACCCCCGGGGAACTATGGTCCCCAACAGCAACAAAGGAGGCCGCTCGGTCCCAAGAGAGCCTACTATCCACCATTGCCGAAACCTTAGCAGACATTTTTAATGCCCTCATGGCATCAAACCAACTCGCCCTACCCAGAGAAAGGCCCGCGTGGCCCCCCAATGTTGATACCTCCAAATACTGCGTCTACCACAGGCAGCCGGGACACACAGTGATTACTGCTTCCATTTCAAAGATTACATCCATGATATGAATGATGAACATCAAATAGATTGGGATGAGATGAGACGGTACGTCGCGGCTCTCAAGGCTAGGAGACCTCCTCAGAGGCCACAGCAGCAGTTACAACAGCAGCAGCAGCAGCAACCACAACAACAACAACAGCCTCAGCAGGCCCCACAACAACAGCCCGACATGGGCATAATCCAGAATCCATTACCGGAGCACCAACAGCCCAATCATCAGGTTAACCCCATCTCCTCCTTCCCGGAAGTCGGGAGAGAGCAGGTGTGGCACCAGGAAAGTACCTCCATTCTTTCTACCTCCAACCCTATCGTCATGCAACCCCCTCACCTTGCCCGGGTAGCACCTCTCTCTCATCAACCCGCGTCAGTATCACCTCACCATTTCCACTACCATTACGCCCTCTCATCCGCACCCCGACCTCCTATCAACCGACACTCTCCACTACGCCTTCACACCCTCTCACCTTCTCTCACTCCCCCACTTTACCATCCACCTCTACCACATTTACCCCTACGCCTTCTAAACCCCTTATCATCCGTCAACCATACATAACCCCGTCTTTCTCCACCACATCACCACTAATGCCTTCAAAACCACTCATCACCCACCATCCACCTCAAAACCTTACCCGTTTCAAACCTTACCTCCACCTCCACCTTCCAAACCCCTTATCCTTCATAATCCGCGCGATATCCCCTCTACCTCCGCCATGCCTCCACCTAACAAACCCCTCATCAGAATCCCTGCTCCCGTCATCACCCCTGCTTCATCAACCATTCCTCCACTACTACCCCTCAAACCCCTGTTAAAATCCACTGCTAGCCCCACAGAGGTACAAAAGCCGCAGGCAATGGTGCTCCGGAGTGGAAGGATTTTCCACAGGGGTTTTCCCCCACAACAGTCAGAATCCCGAGCAATCTCAGCCAGAGAAGCATGATGCAGAACAACCAGAAAGAGCTATCCCTGGAACACAGTATGATCTATTGAAACACTTGGACAAGACACCTGCCCGGATCTCCATCCTAGAGCTACTTCAAGATCCACATCCCACCAGGCGGCCTTGATGGAATATCTTCAAAAGGTCATGGTTAATGAAGACCTCCCGTGGAGAAGATTTCGACCGTCCTGACCCCAACAGACACACAACCAGCCATCATGTTTCACAACTACGAGCTCGCTCCCAAGGAAGCTCGGAAATATGCATTGTGCATTTCAATAAAAATTATGGGGTATCCATAAACCCGTGTCTTGTGGACACGGGTGCTTCCATAAATGTGATCTCCATGAGCACTCTTCAGTTGTGTGGGGTCAACGAGGAACAAATAAGACCTTCCTCGATCACGGTCACGGCTTATGACAATAGCAAAAGGCCACCGCAGGGGATGATTATTCTGAAGGCAGAACTAGGCCCCATGTCAATTCCCACGGAATTCCATATCCTCGATATGGACCCCACATTCAAGGCTATACTGGGTCGCCCTTACATCGAAGCCATGGACGCTGTGCCTTCCACCAACCATCAGTGCATGAAGTTTCTTACAATGGGAGAATTATTAAAGTGGTCAGTACGCCTGTCCTTCACACAGTGGATGCTATCAACACCTCTCTGCCTTCTGTTTGGCCGTCTCATCGGCCCATATTATCACTGCTGGACGTGCGTGATCCATCTCACATTCCACTAGCACCAAAGGAGCCGGTCAGGGCAACCGCAACATCATGTCTCCCTTTTCACTCCAAAGGTTGGGAGATTATGAGGAACATCGGCTATCAATAGGGAAAAGGTCTGGGCGCACAGTTACAGGGTATGCTCAAGCCGCCAAAAGAAATTAGGCCGAACCGTAGGTTTGGCCTAGGCTTCAAAGGACCGTTCAAGGCAGATTGGGAGTCCCTCACATGGACTCTATCAACCACTTCAGCAGAGGACCCGTTGTTCAGATGGGAGATTACCCACGGGAAGCATATGGGGGATCACATGCTGTATATTTGGCTGAAAAATGTCCGAGGATCACCAAAAGAGGCAAGATCAAAGATCCGGAATGCGAGTGGGACAAATGGTTCGACATACGGGACATTTCCGCTGCACTGGAAAGGATGTTCTCGTCTCCACAGCTTGAAGGACCACCATTGATCCCAGAAATACCAGAGAATATTACTACTCTTGCCAAGGTTCCAAACTATCCTCGTCCTCGCCAAAAGGACTCTGTCATCGACGGATCTTCATCCGTCCTCAGCATTGCCGTCGACGGCTCATTAGCCGCCATCCTCTCCATCCACTCGTCTCAGCCTTGCTGATATCTTCTTCCTGGGCCAGATAATTGTCTGATGATCTTCCCAGGTCCCCTTCTTTGCTTACATACCTGCGCAGGCTTTTCAACCCGCGCCAGGTCTTCAACCATGATCTGCTCTATGAGCCTCACAATCCTCTAGCCATAACCCCTTTTCTCTCTCCTCCGATCTCTTTTTCACTGCTTTGTCATTAAAAATGAAAACGAAAAAAAAAACGTCAATTTTCAAACTCCCAACAACACATCTTCGTTGAGGAAACCTCCTACATCTCCCACGGGTGCGTACCGCCTTGCGGACCACCCGTCCAAGGTCCGATGAGTGACCTTTTCTACCCCTCCTCTGAGGGGTCTTCTCCTGTACATTCTACACCATCCTCTTCGTCTTCCTCTTCTTCTGTAAATATTGTCAGTCAATTTAGGAATGATAGGCCGAGGGTAGTACCTAGGAAGAAGTCCAAGGGGAGGCAGATCCCTCGTCGATTCCTTCTGGATTTGGCCGCCAGGTGTCAGGCCCTTCTTGCCATCCCCCAGTTGTTAGAAAATCCCATCCAGCTACCCGAAATAGAATGCGAGGGCGACTGTGCATCTGATGAAGGGTATGGAGTCTACGAGATCACGGATGAAGAATGTCCCACTGAAGATGAGGGTGAAGAATATGAGGATGCGGCGGGCGCATACGCTAGTGGAATGAGGAGATTCGACGAGCCGTCAACCGCCGTAGAAGAATCCACCAAAGAAGTCAACTTGGGAACTGAGGAAGACCCTAGGATCATCCTCATAAGTGACAACCTACCACCCTCTGAAGAAGAGGCATTAATTGAGGTCCTCAAAGAATATAAGGACACGTTTGCATGGAGTTACGAGGATATGCCGGGTCTGGATTCAACCTTGGTCGAACACCGTTTAACCCTAAAACCAGGGTCCGTCTCGGTAAAACAAAGGTTAAGGCGTTTCCACCCTCAGATGGCTTTGAAAATGAAGGAGGAGGTTGATAAGCTTCACAAAGCCAGGTTCATTAGAGTCGTCCTTTATCCTCAATGGGTGGCGAACATTGTCCCGGTCATGAAGAAAGATGGGAAAGTCAGGATTTGCATCGACTTCCGGGACCTTAACCGCGCGTGTCCAAAGGATGATTTTCCCTTACCTTACATTGATGTGCTGATTGATAACACGGCAGGCTATGAAACCCTCTCTTTCATGGATGGATTTTCAGGATACAATCAAATTCGTTTGGCAGAAGAGGATCAGGAGAAGACGTCATTCACTACCCCTTGGGGAACATATTGTTACGTGGTCATGCCATTTGGGTTAAAGAATGCTGGAGCTACTTACCAAAGAGCTATGATGGCCATATTTCACGACATGATGCACATATATCTGGAAGTCTATGTGGATGACTTGTTGGTAAAATCAAGGACCAGGATGGAACATCCAGAAGTTTTGGCTAAGGTCTTGCAGAGGTCAAGGGAGTTCCAACTGAAAATGAACCCGAAGAAGTGTGTGTTTGGAGTGTCGTCAGGTAAGTTGCTGGGGTTCATCGTGAGCAAAAGAGGGATCGAGATTGATCCCGACAAAGCCAAGGCTATCAGGGATATGCCACCTCCCAAGAATTTGAGGGAAGTCCGAGGTTTAATCGGGAGGTTGCAGTTTATTCGTCGGTTTGTGTCTCAACATTCACAAAGGTGTAGACCTCTCTACGAGTTGACCAAGCCAGGAGTAGAATTCCACTAGAATTCTAAATGTCAGAAAGCTTTGAAGGGTTGAAGGAATATCTGGCTAGTCCACCCGTTCTCATTCCACCCAAACCAGAAAAACCTCTGATCCTTTACGTCTCAGTCTTGGATGACTCCGTGGGAGCCGTCCTCGCACAAGCTGATGAAGAAGGCAAGGAACGGGCAACCTATTACTTGTCCAAACTTCTCAATCCCTGTGAGCAGAAGTACACCGTCATGGAGAAAACCTGTGCTGCCCTCGTTTGGGTAGTGCAGAAATTGAAGCACTACTTCTTGGCTCATGAAGTCCACTTGATTGCTCGAATGAATCCTATCAAATTCCTTCTGGAGAAATCCGTCCTTACGGATAGGCTAGCACGCTGGCAAAGTTTTCTCTCTCAGTTCGACATCACCTACATCCAGCAAAAGGCGATTAAAGGCAATGCCATAGCCGAGCATCTCGCTCACCATCCTCTCCCCAAGTTCGATCCCGTCCAATCAGAGTTTCCAGATGCGGAACTAATGTCCATCAACCAATCAGATGAGCCAATGTGGACGCTATATTTTGATGGAGCTCTGAATTCTCAAGGGAGAGGAATCGGCATCGCCCTCCTGTCGCCTGAAGGTCTCACATTCCCGTTGGCATACCAGCTCAAATTCCCAGTTACCAACAATATAGCCGAATATGAAGCTCTTCTAGCTGGCCTAGAACTCGCCCATTCTTTTCGTATCACTGAGTTGCGAGTCGTAGGTGATAGTCAACTCATCCTTCGCCAGGTGCTCACTAAGTATCGCACTCGTGATCCCAAACTCAAGCCATACCAAGAACTCACTGCTGCCTTTGCCAAACTGTTCGCCAAACTGATCTTTGTTCATGTCCCTCGTCATCAGAATATTCTCGCCGATGCCCTCGTCTCGTTGGCATCATCCATAAGGTTCCCTATAGGAAGATGGTTTAAGTCCATTTCCATCTACAAACTTCACGCCCCTGCGATCGATGATGCTTCCTACGTAAACATCAAAGACATGATAGCAAGGAAGATTCTGCAGGAAGATATCCTTGAAAAGAGGGAAATCATGTTGGCAGAGGCCGAAGAAGAACTGGCTGATGAAGAGAAACCATGGTTCTATGAAATTGTCAAATACTGCCAAGATCAGTCTTATCCTGAAGAGGCCACCACAGAGGACAAGAAAGCCATAAGAAGGGTGGCTCAGAAATACACATTGGTTGGAGGTCTACTCTATAGGAGGAGCCTTACTGGTATTCTGTTAAGATGTCTTGGTGAAGATGAGGTTTGGAAATGTGTAGAAGAGACGCACTCGGGTGTGTGCGGTGGCCACGTGAATAGTCAGATGCTCGCCAAGAAGATCATTCGGTAAGGCTTTTATTGGCCCACTATGGAAGAGGATTGTGCTGTCTATGTCCGTAGGTGCGTCAAGTGTCAACTTCACGCCGATAAAATCCATTCACCATCTTCCTCACTTCATCCAATATCCTCCCCATGGCCTTTCTCCATGTGGGCATTCGACATCATTGGTCCCCTAGGTGATCCCAATTCCCTCACCAAGCAGAAATCTTTCATCCTTACTGCGACGGAATACTTCACCAAATGGGCCGAAGCCGAAGCTTACGCGGAAATCAAAGCGTCAACAGTATGCAAGTTCATCATGAAGAACATTCTCGCCAGATTCGGCATCCCAAGCACGATCGTCACCGACAATGGGCCACAGTTCATTTCTCAGGACCTACAGGACCTCTGCAAAAGGTACGCGATTGCATTGCATCATTCATCGCCTTACTACCCACAAGGTAACGGCCAAGCGGAGGCCACCAATAAAACATTGCTCAAAATCATCAAAAAAACCTGCGAGTCTAGCAAGTTTTCAGACTGGCCAGAAAAGCTTATCGAAGCTCTATGGGCCTATCACACTTCAATCCGTACCCCCACCGGGCAGACTCCATTTGCCCTCACTTATGGTATGGAAGCGGTAGTCCCGTACGAGACTCTGATCCCTTCTCTCAGGGTACAATTGGACGAGGAATTTCCCCTCGACGATCGTCGTAATTCACTCCTCGCCCAGTTGGAACTCTTGGATGAGAAGCAGCTGGCCGCTGCCGAACACGCGCGTGTGTATCAAAATAGACTCGCTCGCTTTTACCAAAAGAAAGTCGTTGAGAGAAAATTCAAAGTCGGTGAGATGGTCGTAAAAAGAATTTTGTCAAACCTGGAGGGCCCGCGTTCTAAACTCCAACCCAATTGGGAAGCACCATTTGTAATTCAAGCCGTGTACCCTGGCAACGCCTACAAGCTAATCAACGGCGAAGGGACCGAGTTATCCCACCCTTGGAATGGGCTTTATCTTAAGAAATACTACCCTTAGCACAAACAAAAAAAGTGATGAAAAGATAAAAAACATCAAAAACAAAGAAATATTGAAAACCACTAAAAATATGGAAAATTCAAAATGCCGATGCCTGGCAGTCACCATATAGTTAAGTCTCTGCATCTAACTTTCATGTTAGGTTAGGGCCCATTAAGGTTTGGTAGGCACCGGGTCTTGGTTTGCCAGAACCGTGGAGACCCCTGTCCGGCCACGTCGGCCTATGCTCGCTCGAAGGAAGCTAACATATGTTCACTTATGTATTTTATTCAAAAAAAAAAAAGTCAGTAACATCACCTACGGTAGGGCCACACCCAGAAGATCTCCGGAAGCTGTAATCTTTATTCTTTTCTCTTCGACCAAATGAGACAGTCGGCGCCCTTAAAACGCTGAGCATGAGAAACCGAAACTCAAACCCCAAGGACAAGAGTAGGATCCATTTCCTCGAGCATCGATCAGTGCACGAGAAGAGGGCAGTGTCCCCGCAGGCATACAAAAAGTGAGCCCACAAACGTCAAACGACTATATCTCCCTCACAAAAAGAAATACAAAGTCAAAATCAAGAGAAAAGCCTGGTCGTGACCGTGCCTGTTGCGATAAACGGAACCCCTCAAAGCAAAAGTCTGAATCCACAAAAGGGGCCGTGGAATGTAAATGTTCGAGATTTGGTCCGAAGCTGTCCGAAAGGGGAAGAGTTAATGGGCCCTTATTCGCTCGCCGAGTTAACGGCTTTGCCGGTCCTCTCAGGAGGTTTATCCCCTACACTCTTCCTTCTCCCTCTAAAGATGAAGGTTCGATGGAGTTTCTGAAAGGTGAAAACTGCCCAAGGTCTGCGACCTTATTTTAATATACACATTTGGTTGCCTACTTTGAAAAGCAAAAGCTATCGCTGCGAAGGAGTCTCTGTGTTTCTGGCTGGTCAAGACCCCTGTTTACCACCTTGATGTCTTCTTGTTTAACCTCGGGCTTAGGCCAATGCAAGCGCGTCACCTATGGGTGCGACGGCGTCTGATTCCGGGTCAGCGTCGCGCGGTTGGTCGTTAGGGTTCCAGGGTGTTCCATCATATACCATCTAGAGTTGTGAGGAAACAGACCCGGGTCGGGCAAATCATTTACCTCGAACACCTTTTGGGTGAATCCCTGTGGTCGGAAGCGACTGGGAGCCTAAGCATGGCATGACGGTATTGTCATCAGGGTAAGTCTTAGCCGGCGGGATCATCATTCGAGGGGTCTAGAGGCCCAAATCAACCTAGATATGCACTTAGGATACCTGGGAGGTTAGTAAGAAACCCCTGTCTCACGTAGGTCAGATGCCATTTAGGTGTTTTGCCGGGCGTTAGCAAAAAAAATTTGAAATGATAAAAGCAAAAAAAATGGAACAGAGAAATGTACATATTTGCAAACAAAAAAAATCTTTTTATGATAAAACAAAAAAATATCAAATATAAAAAAGAAAACAAATCAAGTTTGCATGATTACATTTGCGTGCAGCATCTCACTTTTAATACCGCTTGCATTCGTGTGCTTGCCTGTCGCATTTATCATCACCGCATCTTTCCCTTGCCTTCGTTAAATAAAGGCTTGGCCCCTTGACCAGTTATCAAGGACAGTCACAGTGACCATTTGCTTATTGAGCAAGGGGCCAAGTCAGAACAGAAATTCTGATTTATTTGTTTCAGTGATGTGTGCAGGGATTCAGGCAACAGAAGTATAGATGAAAAACCAAACAAACCGAACCTTGTATTTTATTCCAAAAAATAAAAAAATTACATCAAGTTCCGCCCTCTCTCTCTGCATTACTCGTCCCGCTACTATCCGGACAAAACACTCTCAAAGGTGCTACCCAACTACGAAAAGCGGTACTCCTACCGCTCTGTACTCCTCTTCCTATTCCCGCATCCGGGCGTTGATCTACGGAAGCAGTAGAGAAGCTACCAACACGAAAGCCACGCTCTCGTGCTCTTCGGTAGCGCTCCTCACCATCTCTCAGCCACTGTTCAGCAAGGCCAAGGCTGATTCGGAGTTCGAATAGTTGGGCCTCCATGGCCCTTCGTTCCTCCCTTTCAGTCAATTTGTTGGCTCTTTCTCTCTCCGCGTCTCTTTCTCTCTCTGCACGTTCTCTCTCACGGTCTTCCCTCTTCAACTGGAGAGTGATCCTCAGTTCCACGGCATCCCTAGAGGAGTCATCATCAGGATGACGCCGCAGTTCCCTCTCCAGTTCTGCTATCCTAGCCTCCTTCTGCGCAGGTTGGGCAAGCGCTCCTTCCGTCTCCTTTTCCTGCCAAATGTACCATCTCAGATACGCGATAAGGCGTAAACCAAGAGAACCCAACACTGAGACTCTTACCTGTATAGAGAGCATCCCTTCTGCCTCCGCAGCACGCTGCGTGGCGTGAGCAAGTTGCTCATGAAGCGAGTCAAGTTCTGAGGTGGGAATCCACAGGCTGGAAGAGGCACCACCTACTCCTATCGCTGGGGAAGCCGCGCCAATCTGGGCATGCTACGACCGTGTGAATTAGCAGCCAACATCTGGAATCTGGGGTTTTAATTAGGAACGTACTGTACACCTACCAAGGCGCTCGTAGCTCCGCGGGCATCGCCCAACTGTTGTTCCATCTCCGCCAAGCGAGTTCGTAAATTCGCTATCATGGCATCCCGGACATCCTGCAGCCATACGAGTCAGCATTTCCACCGGAAAACCAAAAAAAAAGAGAAAAGGAGAAAGAAGAAAAAAGAAAAAGGGGAAACCTACCTCCGCAAGTCCCCGGGGTTGGAGCCGCTCTGCGTACTTTGTCCTACATAGACGCAAGTAGTCCTCGCTATCCCGCGCCTGTGATTCTACAATCGTGCCACCCCGTTGCCAGTCCTCATACTGTTCGGGGAATCGCACGCGCCAGTCAATGCAGGTCGCCGGTCCTCGCGTCTTTCTCCCGACACGAGGTGGCGCAGCCGTATCCACCCATTCCTGAGCCAGTCCTAAAGTCCTCATAACCAATCGTAGCCGAAGTGGCTCGATTTCATTCAGGCAGTGCATCCACAGTTCCCGTCCGAACCGGGCACGACTCGCTAGAACCCACGGCTGGTCAGCATCAACCATGTCTGAGTAGGGTCTCCAGTTTACCATCGCTGCAGGGAACTCCTGTAGCTCCCGCCTTAGCACCATCAGTTGGTAGGTTAGGGGTGCCGCACTCATGATGGGTTCCCACCGCCTGGCTAACGGCACCATCACGGGTCGCCAATGCCGAGCTCTCCCCATAGGGAGGTAATAATAACTCCATAGCTGCTCGGAACAGGTCATCAGTACTTTGTAAAAACGCAAAAAAAATACAAAACAAGCAAAACCAAAAATACCTGGATGAATGGTGTGAAATCACTCACAGTCATCTCACGGTCCGTTTCTTGGAATAGGCCTGCAAACAAGTGTGCCAGCATGGCGGCTCCCCAGGCATAATACCCTACTCTTTCAAGGTCTGACAGCAGCTCCAGGAAGCAACATTGGATACCGTCCCCTTTCGAGCTCAGTACCAATCTCCCCAAAAGGAAGAGGAGAAATCTCCTCAAATCTATGTTGCATCTTTCCCAGTCGCCGAAATCTGTGCAGTACACGGCGCGGCATCCTATTTCTATCCTTTCCATGAACTCTTCTGAGGATTCATCATCCCGCCGACGAGTGTCGGTGAGCCCTAATGCATCCATGAGGGACGCCCTAGCTACCGACCTGTTTTTCCGACCATCCAGGTCCAAACCCAGTAACTTCTGGGCACCTTCTCTGTAGTCCGCATAAGTGACTCCGGTCACTGCCTCGCCCTCTACCTTCAGGCTTGTGATCCGGACCACATCCTCCAAGCTGGGCACCATGTGCCCCCAGGGCATCAGGAATGCCCGGCTCACTGGGTCCCATCTCTCACACAAGGCTTGGATCAGGACTAGGTCGAGCTGGATCGGCTCGATCCGAAGGAAGGTATCAAATCCCATCACGTCTAGCCTCGCCTTCTGAAAATCTGGGAGGCCCCTGTACGCTGCTACTACCAACTCCCATAAGAGTTGTGATTTCATCACAACCTACACATACAAGGAATGGGGGTGAGGTTTGGTCGGAAGAAAGGAAGAAAGAATGAGAAAAGGGCAAGAAAGCTTGGCTTACGAGTTGAGATTGGGCCCTTTCGCTGAAGTGCCCTTCAAGGTCTGAAAGCCTCCTAGAACTACTACCACTGGACCTGCTTCTCTTCGAGGAATGGGAAGATTCGCCCTCCATCCAACTCTCAGAATTTTGAACTCCTCCTCTCCCGTAAGAACTTGTGCTCCTCGAGTTAGCTCTCGATATACCTGGGAGGATAAAAGGGACAAGAATTTATAGAAATAGAAAGAGTGCGGGCCAAGATTGCCTCCATCACCTGTCAATAATAGCCCTCGCAATGAGGCACCGCCCAAGCGGTCCCATGTGTCGCTTCACCGCTCGCACAGGGTGATTGACTGGACGAAGAATAGGACGAATAGCCCCTATGTTGTCTAGGGATACCCTATCTTGATTTGGAGGACGTCCGCAAAATTTGACACAACGTTGGGAAAAGAAACTAGGGCCGTCAGTATTGACTTCGACGGTAGATTCCCGTGGAAAATGGTCACAACAAGACGCGATTCTCCGCTTGGAGCGGAGTCTCGGCAGACCTATCACATGGGAACAGTGCAAAGGAGAAGAAGTGTAGGGAAGAAGGAACGCACAAAGAACAAATAAACAGCAGAAAATCAAATCACTCCATTCATAATTCTACATAAGCTGTCACAAACACTACAATCATAGAGAGGTGGCGGGTCCACTAGCTCGCCAATCCTCACCATCACTCATCTCTCTGGGCACTCTCCTCCTCTCCCCCGAGGTGAGGGTCCCTCAGAAGGCTCCGGGATCCCCGTGCAGTAGCACCTGCCTCGCCTCTGGGCGCCTGCTCCGCAGCAGTGACTCGCTGCTCCTCCCCTGGCGTGGCAAAGAAGCCACTGGCGGCAAAGCGACCTGATGCGGGACAATATGCTCTGATACCAAACTTGATGCGGGACAATATGCTCTGATACCAAAATTTGATGCGGGACCGACTGACTCGCTAGCTAGCCTAGGACGCTAAAGAACGCGACCAGCACGCGCACGTGACAAGGCAAGCCGTGTGACCGACTAACGTGAACTCCCTCCGGGTGGAGGCGTCTCTCAACATAACTCCGAACCACGGCCGTCCCAAGGAGGGAGGCGCGACGGGATCACAACGGGCGAGAAGCCGCTGGACGACATGGGAGTCTAGTCCGAGCTCGTGCTCGACTAGGGCCAAGGGAGGTGGGCGCTCTCGTCATTCAACCAGCAGTGATAAATACAGTCTAGCTAGGCCCTACACTCACTCGCGCGGCACATTCAATCGCATACGGAATAAGCAAGTAATAAAGGAGGGAGCGAGACACGTACCTCCACGCCTAGGCGTGGGGAAGGAACCCCGGCCGAGTCCAACCACCCCGATACACGTGGATAGACGGATACAAATACAAACACGGCCCACTCCTCGCAGGGAGGTAAAAGGCTACAATCACAAAGTCCATGGGGCGGCCGGTGCACGGCTGACGGGCAGCAGCCGGTGATGAGAATGACGCCGGAAGCCGACCCTCGCACGATCGCTCGTCCCTGTAGTGGGTGGTGAGGTGGTCCACGTCACCACGAGACGCTGTAGGGATGTCGAGCCGGAAGGGGCATCCACGGGCTGCTGCTACGGCGCCGAAGGAAGTCGACCCGGCGAACGGCTGCTGACTGGTCGCAGTGACAGCCGGCGGAGCTGATGCTGGTACGTGGACGTCCGGACAGCGTTTGGGGCGGCGTCTTCTCTGGTGGATGGCTGACAGGGGCGGTCAGCAAAGGACACCGCGGCCGAAGGGGTCCCGTGGAGATCTGGTTGGCAGAGAGCGCTGTAAACCGGGAGAAACAGTCTGCCTACGGAGTGGTCAGACCGGTGACCTTGGATGGGGCGACAAGGGCGCAGGGTTACAGAAAGAGTTCTGACCCGAGATGTTTACTGGAGGTGTGGTGGATGTGAGGAGTCGAGCCACCAATTTGCAGTCGATCCGTGGACGGGAGAGGGTACCTCCTTTGGAGGCCCGTTGCTGGCAGTCCCGCTCGGTTACTGTAGCGCAGGATTGCGCACTAAAAGTGTTCTTGAGACAACTTTCAGCCCCGATGGAGTTTGAGGCGAGACCAATTAGGTTGGATTCGTAACTTGGAGGGGAACAAATGTAAGAAGGGAAGGGGATCAGAAACAACGGGAAGGTGGCGTAAATGGGCGGACAAAAGGGCTCTGGTTCAGGCGGGACTGTCAGGGTGACAGCCAGCGCACCGAAAGTAGTTATGAAGGGAACTTTCGCTGTGAGTGGCGTTTTGAGACGAAACTGGTGGGGTTGGAACGGTGACAGGAAGGGGTACAAAAGTCGTGAAGACCTTTGAGAGAGACGCCGCCGGGAAGTAGACGCACCAGACCGAACTTTGGACACCCGATCTGCTGTCAGCACAGGGACGCCCGGGGAAGAGGATGAAGATCCCGCGTGCGCCGTCGCTTCACCGAACTCGTCAGCCGTGAATGTTGGAAGAAGGTTGCTGGCGTTGGGATCCTTGGAGGAGATCTCCTACCCCTGGGCGTCTCACCCAAGGACTGGAGAGGGGGGTGAGGGCGTCGCACCCTCAAGGAGGAGGAAGAGGAAGGGATCGCCCCTTTCAAGATGGTGGCTGCGCACAAGGCTTTTCAAACTTAATTCTTCATTGATTGATTTCCAAAAGAGAAAATACAACATATTATATGTGGAGGGGAAACCCTAATTAGTTTCCTAAAATAAAAATACAAAAAGAGCCTATTTAATTTGAAATCCTACACAATAGGGGAGGGGGCGCACTTGCCTCCTAAAAGAAAGGAGGGAAGGTGGGGGGCGCACCTCCCATGAGGTGGGAAGGGTGGGTGCGCCCTCCTCCTTCTCCAACCCTAATGGATCCCCAGATAACAGGCCTGGGTAGTGGAGCAAGGAGGAAAAGGCCCCAGTATGGGCTTTCTCCTAGGCGCCCAGCCCAAATGGGCTTGAGAGTGAACCAAGGTGGCCCATTAACCTCCCTAGCCTCTAGCAAGCCTACAAAACACAAATAAAACCTAATTGGCCTCAAAAAAAGGTCCATGACTGAAAGAAATTGTCCACACACGGACTAAACCAAGGCCCAACATGGCCCAAAGCATAAAATAAGTGATGATAGCTCCGCTAATCTGTCAACTGGTCGCCGAGCAAAGGGATGGCCGGCGAGATCCGTGTACTCCGTCGTAAAGTGTGACGCGTGTCCTCACCAATTCTCCCCGGGTGGGAAGAACTCGACCCCGTCGAGTAAGGGTCACGGTCGCTCAGGTAACGCTCCAGCAAGTCCGGATCAATCCGCTCCAGCTCTCCCCGCGTGATCCAGGTGTCGTCTGTCTCAGGGCGCCCTCTCCAACGCACTAGGAAGCGCTGGTAGGCCCCGCTCCTGGTGGTGGTCACCTGCTCATCCAGTATACAATCGATGTGCTCGCGTCCTCTGTAATGGGGCTGGAGGAGGTGACTCTCAGAAGGTGTATCGCTCACAACAGGAAGGGGAGGCCCAAGAAGCTCACTGGGATCACTGCTGGATCCCGATAGGCCACAAGATCAGAGACGTTGAACGTCGAACTGATCCCATAATCATCTGGCAGCTCAATCTCATATGCGTTAGACCCAATCCGCCTCAGAACTCGGAAGGGTCCGGCACCGCGGTCCTGGAGTTTCTTTACGGCCCCCGAAGGGAACCGTTCAGGTCTGACCCTGATCATGACATACTCTCCCTCGCGGAACTCACAGGGTGTGTCGATGCGCATCAGCTAATTCCATATAACGTGCGTTGCTGGCCTCGAGGTGGTGATGATGCAGACTCCGAATAAGATATGTAGACTCATACCTATGTGAATGCAGAGGTGGTCCTGGACATCCAAACATGGACCTAGCATGCTTATGACTCCTATATGATTGGACAACACGGGGAGGTCCTGGACAACCAAAGTTGTATCTATCATGCATGGGTGTCCTACCAAGTGTGCCAGACTTTGGGGGACCAATATGACCAGACTCACTCACCATGTAACCCCTATATGATTGTGGAGGAGATGATTCATGAAAGAGAGATAAAGGAGTGAAAGGAGAGTGATAATGGATCACCTGTGACTCCCTCCTACCAAACTCTGGGGTGTGGTCCATGCATGGAAGGAGGAGTGATAATGGACCTCCTCGTCACAAGGGGTGAGGAAATATGGATCGGGAGGTTCAATAGGAAAAGGATCAAAGGGTCAAAGAAATGGAGACTTGTCCTAACATGCCCCTTCACTATACTTGCCCATGTCGGATATTCGCCAAGGTGCAAATGGTCACCTTTAGGCACTATGAATGATGGGGCAAGGGAATCATAAGGGCAGGAAGACAAGGTTCCTCCCTCGGCGTAGTAATGCCATAAGATGGGAGAAAGGCAACCTCATCGAGTATGGGAAAGAATAGAAGGACCTCGGAAGTGATAGGCCCTATGGTGTACACCGAGGTAATAGACCCCAAAGCTGGGAGTAGAAGCTATGACTATAGGGTTGGTCAGACCCTAAGGCCAACATGTATGTCAACTCCCACTGACAATCCAAACTCTTAAGAAACTCCCTCACATTCTCTATAAAGCTGAAGGACCGAAAAGTGGTGTGAAAGGAGTTAAGGGGTATGACTGGGAGAGTTGGCTCCATGGAGGGGTAGTAGGTGATCGAGACATCTAGATGTGGACCCTCCCTTAACCAGCTAGCTAAAAACTCCCAATGACAAGCTCACCCTTGAGAGGTAGTAATGGCTCGAGTTGTGGGTCGAAGGATGAAGCATCTACCCCCAGTGAGGGAACGGGGTCCTCTATATACTAGGATGGGATCTTGGTCCTCTATCGACTCATCCAAATACTCCGCCTCAAGACCCGGATCAGCCTCATAACCGACGGATATGAGCTTACTATAAGGGGTTACGCGGGTCAGGTATCGATCAAAGGAAGCTTGGAAGTCAGCCTTCACGGATGGCATATCGGACCTCAGTCTCGGGGAGCGGCCAAGGTGGTGGCGGGTAGTGGACAAGCCCTCGGAGGGTGGGTAGAGACAGTAGGTTGCTGAAGCTGAGGGGCAGAGGCTGTAGCCGTGGATCGAGGGTGATAGTCCCTCGGATGGGAATAGTGAGGTCTAGAGGTAAAGGAGTCCTGACGAGCCGACTCCTGTGGACGGGCCACGGGTCCCCGAGGGTATGGTCTAGGGGTAGCTCGAGAATACGACCCACGAGAGTATGTGGGTGTGGGGTGCTGGACCGAGCAAACTCGAGCTCAAACTTGCTCCTGTTCACGAGCAACCTGGTAAGCTTCCCCCAGGGTCTGCACATGGCGGCGGGATAACTCAATCCGGAGGTGCTCGCGCAGACCCCGACGGAAATGAAGCTACAGTCCTGATTTCATCCTCCTGAGTCCCATATCGCATTAGGTGCTCATCAAACTCCTTAATATACTCGGACACGAACCTGTTGCCTTGGACAGGACTACTCGGGGCTCCCTCTACCTGATGCACCCTACTAAGGTTGGGTCGGTGGTATGGAACTGAATAATAAGAACTAGCCATCGAGATGCACTGGGAACTCAAAACACATGCAAGACTCAACGAGACAAGGATAACTCTAACTAGACATAAACCTAAAAAGACAATGCAATGGTAGATTACCTAGATGAACTAAGAGACTCAATGCAACCTAGACAACTCTAAGGCCTCAAATGACCTAAGACCCCAATTTGTTAGAACAAACTGGTTCCCTAAGCTCTGATACCAAACTTGATGCGGGACAATATGCTCTGATACCAAACTTGATGCGGGACAATATGCTCTGATACCAAAATTTGATGCGGGACCGACTGACTCGCTAGCTAGCCTAGGACGCTAAAGAACGCGACCAGCACGCGCACGTGACAAGGCAAGCCGGTGTGACCGACTAACGTGAACTCCCTCCGGGTGGAGGCGTCTCTCAACATAACTCCGAACCACGGCCGTCCCAAGGAGGGAGGCGCGACGGGATCACAACGGGCGAGAAGCCGCTGGACGACATGGGAGTCTAGTCCGAGCTCGGTGCTCGACTAGGGGCCAAGGGGAGATGGGCCTCTCGTCACCGAACCATCAAGGATAAGTAGAAACTAGCTAGGTCCTACACTCATGCGCGGCACATCAACCGTATACGTGATAAGCAAGAACCTACGAATGAGAGCGAGATGCGTACCCCACGCCTAGGCGTGGGAAGGAACCCCGGCCGAGACCAACCACCCCGATACACGTGGATAGACGGATACAAATACAAACACGGCCCACTCCTCGCAGGGAGGTAAAAGGCTACAATCACAAAGTCCATGGGCGGGCCGGTGCGAGCAGGGCTGACGGGCAGCAGCCGGTGATGAGAATGACGCCGGAAGCCGTCCCTCGCACGATCTCTCGTCCCTGTAGTGGGGTGGTGAGGTGGTCCACGTCACCACGAGACGCTGTAGGGATGTCGAGCCGGAAGGGGCATCCACGGGCTCTGCTTACGGCGCCGAAGGAAGTCGACCCGGCGAACGGCTGCTGACTGGTCGCAGTGACAGCCGGCGGAGCTGATGCCTGGTACGTGGACGTCCGGACAGAGTTTGGGGCGGCGTCTTCTCTGGTGGATGGCTGACAGGGGCGGTCAACAAAGGACAGCCGCGGCCGAAGGGGTCCCGGTGGGAGATCTGGGTGCAGAGAGCGCTGTAAACCGGGAGAAACAGTCTGCCTACGGAGTGGTCAGACCGGTGACCTTGGATGGGGCGACAGGGCGCAGGTTACAGAAAGAGTTCTGACCCGAGATGTTTACTGGAGGTGTGGTGGGATGTGAGGAGTCGAGCCACCAATTTGCAGGTCGATCCGTGGACGGGAGAGGGTACCTCCTTTGGAGGCCCGTTGCTGGCAGTCCCGCTCGGTACTGTAGCGCAGGATTGCGCACTAAAAGTGTTCTTGAAGACAACTTTCAGCCCCGATGGAGTTTTGAGGCGAGACCAATTAGGTTGGGATTCGTAACTGGGAGGGGAACAAATGTTAAGAAGGGAAGGGGATCAGAAAACAACGGGAAGGTGGCGTAAATGGGCGGACAAAAGGGCTCTGGTTCAGGCGGGACTGTCAGGGTGACAGCCAGCGCACCGAAAGTAGGTATGAAGGGAACTTTCGCTGTGAGTGGCGTTTTGGACGAAACTGGTGGGGTTGGAACGGGACAGGAAGGGGTACAAAAGTCGTGAAGACCTTGAGAGAGACGCCGCCGGGAAGTAGACGCACCAGACCGAACTTTGGACACCCGATCTGCTGTCAGCACAGGGACGCCGGGGAAGAGGATGAAGATCCCGCGTGCGCCGTCGCTTCACCGAACTCGTCAGCCGTGAATGTTGGAAGAAGGTTGCTGGCGTGGGATCCTTGGAGGAGATCTCCTACCCCTGGGCGTCTCACCCAAGGACTGAGAGGGGGGTGAGGGCGTCGCACCCTCAAGGAGGAGGAAGAGGAAGGGATCGCCCCTTTCAAGATGGTGGCTGCGCACAAGGCTTTTCAAACTTAATTCTTCATTGATTGATTTCCAAAAGAGAAAATACAACATATTATATGTGGGAGGGGAAACCCTAATTAGTTTCCTAAAATAAAAATACAAAAAGAGCCTATTTAATTTGAAATCCTACACAATAGGGGAGGGGGGCGCACTTGCCTCCTAAAAGAAAGGAGGGAAGGTGGGGGCGCACCTCCATGAGGTGGGAAGGGTGGGTGCGCCCTCCTCCTTCTCCAACCCTAATGGATCCCCAGATAACAGGCCTGGGTAGTGGAGCAAGGAGGAAAAGGCCCAGTAGGGCTTTCTCCTAGGCGCCCAGCCCAAATGGGCTTGAAGAGTGAACCAAGGTGCCCATTAACCTCCCTAGCCTCTAGCAAGCCTACAAAACACAATTAAAACCTAATTGGCCTCAAAAAAAGGTCCATGACTGAAAGAAAATTGTCCACATACGGACCTAAACCAAGGCCCAACATGGCCCAAAGCATAAAATAAGTGATGATAGCTCCGCTAATCTGTCCAACTGGTCGCCGATGCACAGTGACTCGCTGCTCTCCCCTGCGTGGCGAAAAGCACTGGGGCAAAGGCTAAGACCGGTTCTGGCGGAGTCGCTCCCCGACTCTCACGCTCTCTCGTAGCGCGTCTCCACCCCTCCTAGCCTCTGCACGACGGCCTGAAGGCCCAGCTGGAGCTCCCTCACTTGGGCCTCCAAGGCCCTCATCTCGGTCAGATCCCGCTGTCGCTCGGACCTTCTCTCGGCTTTCTCTCTCTCTGCCTCTCTCCTCATCATCTGCAGAAGAACCCTTAACTCCAGGATGTCTGGAGAAGGTCTCTCCTCACCGCGATGCCGCAGCTCCGCTACAGTCGCCACCCAGGCGTCACGCTCCTCTTCCGCCCGGGTCGCGCGGGCCACCGCACTGGCAAGTTGCTCCCGGAGGGAGGCAATCTCGAGAAAAGGGGCCGAGGAACTGGAAGATCCGCCAGCCACTCCCACCGTCGCTGTCTACTGGGCACGCTGGAACAAAATAAACAACGGCCGTCAGTGAAACTCCAAAATCTGAAGTTAAAAGTGCGGCACATAACTTACCAGGAGCGACAACTCATGTTGAGCGACGGCCAGCTGCCGCCTAGTCTCTGACAGTTGGGCGCGCGAGCCGCCGATGCCACGCGTGTCCCCAGCTTGGGGAAGCCCCGCGTAGCTCTCTCTCTGCTGCCGCAGGAAGTCGGCACTGTCCTGCACCAGTATCCCCGCTTGCTGTCCAGGGAGACGTACGGGTCACTCCTCGAGCCTCGCCTTGCCGCGACTCTCCCTCCTGACGCGGCTCGGCTCGTCTGCACTCGCCCACTCATCGGCCAGACCCAGGGTCCTTGCCATGTCCTGCACCAAGAAAGGGGTCCCACATCAGTCAAAAGGAACGCGTCCCCTGTCTAGGACGCGTCCATCATTTGAGTGCAACACTCGCCGAACCCTTTCCCCCTCGCGCGGCTCGCTTCAAAACTCAAAATGAATTAAAAGAGGAAGAGATCGAAGCACCTACCAGACCGTGTTCACCTCCTCCCACGCCATCGGGCCCCTCAGGTCCCTCGGGGGCCCAGAGCGGCCCTTCCTCCTCCATGGACGCCGTTCCGTGCTCGGGCACGTCCCTCCTTGGGCGAGGGGTCCCGCGTCCCTCTCCACCTTCTCCTTGGTCAGGCCCACCGAACTCCATCGATCAAAAGAGGAGGAAGACGACAAAGGGGGCAAGCGAGTTTCGGCAGAAGGCGGGCTCGTTTGCGGGTAAGGCACGGGAGAAGAAAGACCACCCGACGCTTTAAATTTGAATTCAAGGATTAAGACGCGTCCTTGCGCCTGGACGCGCCCAAAAGGGGGAAAAGGAAACAAAATCCCCCGTGCAAAGCGTAGTTCCCCACTGTTCAATGCAAGGTCTCGCGGAGCGTGCCTCAAAGGACAACTCAGTGCAAAGAAGAAAGTGTGGGAGAGAGAAAGGTACACACAACACAAAAAAGCCATTTCCATTTCATATAATAGCCGAAAGTACATCATACAGTGAGAAGGGTGACGTGTACAAGCAACTCTCTAACTCTCACCACCACCCTCCTGGTCATCTCTCTCCTACCTCCT
This sequence comes from Amorphophallus konjac, assembly GCA_022559845.1. Lineage (NCBI taxonomy): Eukaryota > Viridiplantae > Streptophyta > Magnoliopsida > Alismatales > Araceae > Amorphophallus > Amorphophallus konjac. Next base: position 283,481 of record JAHNEJ010000822.1, on the reverse strand, counting down.
CTGCCGGGGATCCCTAGGGGGCCTCTGCAAACCCTGAGAAGCCGTGCTCGCCTCGCCCTGCGGTGGCACTCCAGCCTCGAAGGCGCGACGACGCTCCTCGGCCGAAGAGACCAGATAGCTGCCCATGGAAAAAAGAACCAGACTGACAAAGTCGCGCCCCGCGTTCCTTCGCCCTCTGGTACCGCTCCTCGCTCTCCCGAAGCCTCCCCTCCGCCGTTCCGAGACTCAATCGGAGCTCCAACAGCTGGGCCTCTAGAGCCCTCCTCTCGGTCTGATCTCGCTGTCGCTCCTCCCTCTCTCTCTCCCTATCCCTCTCCCTCTCTCTCTCCACGCTCTCCCTCTCTCTCTCCACGTTCTCCCTATCCCTCTCCCTCTCCTCTCTCTCCCTCATCGCCTCTCTCCTCGACAGCTCGAGGGCGATCCACAGATCCAGCACGTCACGAGGGGGCTCCTCAGCCTCCCGTCGACGCTCCTCCTCCAGCTCCGCAATCCGGGCGTCACGCTCTGCCACCCAGGCATCGCGCTCTGCCACCCAGGTATCGCGCTCCTGCTCAGCACGAACAGCACGGGCCAGGGCCTCCCGAATCTCGGCCACCTGTCAAAGCACGCATGCACCGTAAGAGAACAGTGATAGAAGGAAAGCAGCTAGAAAAGGGTCGGGGCCAAGCAAACACTCACTCGAGCCTCGCGGTCACACTCGGCCTCCTCAGCCCGAGCCACCGCGTGCGCCAGCTGCTCCTGGAGGGCAGAAACCTCCGGAGGAGGGCCCCGCGAACTGGAACCCGCTCCACCAGCCATCCCGACTGCCGCTGCCTGGTGGGCCCGCTGAAACACGGGGCAAACGTCAGTCAAAGGCTAAGCATCAAAAATCCAGGTCACAAAAAAATGCATTGCATAGACTCACCAGGATCTCCAACTCCTGTCGGATGGCCACCAACTGCCGCCTGGCGTCCGCCAGCTGGGCCCGCAGGTCGGCGATCATGTTGTCACGAGCATCCTGCATTGCACATAAGTCAGTACCACATGCATATACATATAGAAGGGTGAAGCATTTTCATTTCACACTTACCCCTGCCATACCACCCAAGGAGAGGCGGTCCCCGTACGTAGCTCGGTACCGTCTCATGTAATCTGTGCTGTCCTGTACATGGGACACCACTGGGACCCCGCCCTGCTGCCAGTCCTGGTACTGTGCTGGGAAGCGCGTACGCCAGTCCACAATCTTCGCCTTCCCCTTGGTCTTCCGCCCAATGCGGGCCGGCGCATCTACATCAACCCACTCCTGGGCCAGCCCCAACGTCCTCATGACCAGTCTAAGCCGCAGCGGCTCGATCTCGTTCAGACAATGGACCCACACGTCCCGCCTGAAACGAGGAAGACCCGCTACAACCCAAGGCTGGCCAACATCGCCCATGCCCAGGTAGGGCCTCCACACCACCTGCATCACCATACATACATTATGTTAGTTACCATTCAGTCACATGCATAAACACAAAAAAAATCATACGCATCATACCATGGCCTCGGGATACTCGCTCAGCTCCCGACGAAGTGACGCCAGCTGGTAGCCGTGGGGTGCTGCAACCACGACCGGCCTCCACTGCCGCGCCAGAGGCACGGCCCTCCTGTTCCCATGCCTAACCCTCCCCATCGGGAAATAGTAATAGCTCCACACATGCATCCATCATACATCATTAGTACAATAATTGCATATTTAACTGTGGGAATGCATAAATAAAATGTTTACCTGGAGGAAAGGTGCGAAGCCACTGACTGTCGTCTCCTTCTCCGAAGTCTGGGAGAGATCAGCAATCAAATGGGCAAGCAGAGCCGCTCCCCACGCGTAGTGTCCCACTCTGTCCAGATCCGCCAAGATCCCGAGGAAACGGCAGTGGATGCCATCCCCCTTCGTCCCCAGCAGAAGGCGGCCCAGGAAGAAGAAAAGAAACCTCCGAAGGTCTAGGTCCACCAGCTCCCTCTCGCTCAGATCCTGGGTGAAAGCTGCACGAGCATCCCCCTCCAGTCGAGCCAAGAACTCCGCTCCAGTCTCGCTAACCCGCTGGCGCGGGTCGACGAATCCGAGCGCCTCCATGATCTCCACTCGGCCAACTACCTTGCTGTCTCTATCAGTCACGCTCGTCTCTAACCACAGCAGGTCCAGGGCACTCTCTCGGTAGTCGGGGTAGGTGACCTTGCTGACTGCCTCTCCGTCAACCCGTAGCCCGGTAATCCGAGCCACGTCCTCTAGTGTCGGCACCATGTGCCCCCAGGGAATCAAAAATGCCCAGCTCTGTGCGTGCCACCGCTCCCTCAATGCCTGGATAAGAGGAAGGTCGAGCCGGAAGAGCTCGATCCTAAGGAAAGCTCCAAAGCCCATGGCGTCCACACGCGCCCTCTGGAAATCCGGCAGCCCACGGTATGCTGCCACCACCAAGGACCAGCTGATCCGGCCCTTCATCACGCCCTGCACACCGCAAAAACCAACAAAGAACACATCAGCATCATGAACAGTAATAAAGAATAACATTGTATATACTATTTATTCTTTTTATTTAATTTTTTTAAAAATATATATATATATATTATTTTTTGGAGGCGTCCAGGCCCCTGGACGCCTCCTTCCTATTTTCTTTATTTCTTTTTTCGAAAAAAATCCAAGAACCAAAAATAAAAAAAAATATATAATATATATATTATTATGGAGGCGTCCTAGGCCATGGACGCCTCCTTATTTTTAATTTTATTTTATTTTATTATTTACGTAAATAAATAAATAAATAAATAATAAAAAGAAAAAGTGGAGGCGTCCAGGCCCCTGGACGCCTCCTTCTCTCACTACCCGGCCTTCTCTCACAGCCTCTCGCACGCCCGTTTTAGCCTATTGAACCACAGAGTGAGAATTTCGAAGTACTTACCGGGTCGTGATCGTCCTCTCCCGCATCACCAGCATCCGCAGCGGCCTCCGCGGCCAGAAGCGGCACCTCCATCTCCTCCTCCGCAACAATCTCCTCTGCTACGGCCTCCTCAGCATCGTCTCTGAGTCTCCTCCGACGACGAGCCAGTCGTTTACGCTTGTCTCCACCTCGGTTCGGGCCTCCTAACTCCATTGGGGCGAAGAATGGGTCTGTCTGGTTTGACCGGATCGTTTGAATGAACAGTAAGTGAGTAGGGGGGGGGGGAGCCCCCTATATATAATTTGTGCTTTAATTGGGGCGTCCAGGCGCCTGGACGCCCCCACTTTTTTATTTTTTTAAAAAAAAATTCAAAAAAACTTAGGGGCGTCCACGCGCCTGGACGCCCCCAAACCAAAAATTAAAAAGTAAAAAAGTAAAAAATTAGGGGCGTCCAGGACCCTGGACGCCCCCAAAAAAAAATTTTTTTTTTTAAAAATTATAAAAAAATAGGGGCGTCCAAGCCTCTGGACGCCCCCATAATAAAAAAAATAATTAAAAAAATAATAAAAAGAAAAAAGGGGTTAGAGTATGTATATAATCCAAACAAAAGAAAAAAAGGAAAAGAAAAAGAAAAACCACAAAAAAAAATAATAATTAAGGGGACAAGGGTCCGAAACATCCATGCCAGATTTTATTCCATCAGAAAAGCAGAGTGGACTACATCAGGGGTTTAGGCGCCTTAGGCCTTAACTTCCCCAGTTCGGTTACATAAGCCCTCCACGGCTCGCATTCCTCCACCACGTGCGCTAAGGTCTTTCCCGCAACACTTGTCTTCCAGGGAGCTTTAATGGCCTTCGCTTCCTTCGCGTCCGCTTCAGTGCCCAACTCCCTCTTCTTCAAAGGAACGATGCCAGTCGGTGGCGGGAACGAATGGCGTGGGATGCCAATCTGGAGGCAGCACCGATGCGCATTATAAAGGACGAACTCGGTCGCGCCGATCAGTTGAAGATCAACTTCGGGAGAAGACCTCATGAGGAGATCTAGCGAAAGCAAACATGCCGGTGCGCAAGTAAAGAAGCCTTGTGTCACGGTGCGGAAGTGAGACCGCCAGTCTTCACGTTTCTTCAGCCACGGAACGCGGTTCACTACAGTACCACCGAAGCCTAACACGTCGGCTATATGATGAAGAGGGCTTTGTTGGAAGAGCTTCGAAGCAGTTGGCATTCCCCCGCGGTGGTCGAATTTGAAATGCAAATCCAGCCAGCAATTCAAGACAAGTGCACAACCAAATGGAGGCTTACCCATGCTCGAGGCAGTAAGGCCACTATACAGGTAGGCGAGGACAGCAGGTCCCACCCTCTTTCCACGCCAGATCCCGCAGATAGCACCCAGTTGGTCTTCCTCCACCATGTTGTCGGTATAAGGGAACAAGAGAGCACCCGCCAGACAAATGGTGAACCCCTTCATGATTCCCTCCAAATAGTCATCGTCTGGTGACCCTCTCAGGGCGTCCATGACCCACTCCGCAAGCTTTTGGAGATCGATCCCCTTTTGAGTACGGACCTTTCTGGCTGCGTCGGGCGGCATGAAGCTTCCAAGGACACTTTCAGAAGTCCCCCGTGTCAGCATCCGCATAGCCTTCACCTTCCCGTCACTCTTGAATTTCTTCAATCCGAGCAGAAGTTCCACCTCCTCGAGGAGGATGGTCACCTCGAAGGTCGGGAAGATAAAAGTGTGGGTCTGGGGATGCCAGATCTCCACTAGTGCGCCCATAGCCGCCCAGTCCATACGAATCTTCTCGTAATGCTTGGCGTGAATAAGGAGCCCCTGCAGATGCCACTTCGAGAGTATGGCCCTCATGCCAATGGAGATATTGGAAGTCAGCTTTGAAAGCCATGGCAGCTTGGAAAACTTCCTCGGGCCTGGGAAGAGTGGATATGGCTGGAAGAGGAAAGAAGAAGAAATGAAGGAAGTAAGAAGAAGGTTCACATGAAAAATTTGAAATGAATCAGCTTACCATATGCGACAAGATCGTCCCACTCAGATGACCCTCGAGGTCGGAGAGTCGCCTGATCTCGCTGCTAGGCCTGCTCCGCTTCATAACGCGGGAAGACTCTCCTTCCATCCTGAAATCTCTAGATTCTCCCCTCTTTCCTCTCCTGAGCTTCCAAAACCCACCTTGGTGCATTTGAATGAACTAGCCTAAGGGGAGTTCTTATAGGAAGGGAAGGGTGCTACAGGACAGAACATGTCACATCAGTGGTCAGTGTCAGGATTTTGGCTAGATTTCCTTTCCATTGTGGTGTGATTCTGTTATAAATCTGCTACTTTCTGATGTTATTGATCCATGCTGGCCTGTGCAGGTTTTACTAACGGACATCTTTGTCCAGTCTCCTGTCCCACCTTTCAATGGTTGGTCCCACCATGTCATGCATCATAGTATACGATACCTACGCTACTAGAACATGTCAAGGACCTTGCGACCCGAACAAATCTGGGATTTGAGTTCCCCTTCAACAAAAAACAGTGATGATTTCGGAAGAATTTGGGTTGTACGGATATGCCGTTAATTTGTGGTAGCATGGGGACGACGGTTCCATTCAGTGAGTTGATGCGCGGATAAACGGGCCCCAGCCCAGTATCAGCTCACCGGGTCGGTATCCTGACCCGTTCTTCACAAGTTGACAATATTATCCTTGGCTATTTTCTATTTTAGTTTGTTTTAAATTTTTCTTTGAACCCAGCATGCATTCATATAGGACTTTGATTTATTGCGGAAGATCATTCAAGTGATTCGATTGTGAAAGCCGTTGTGCTCCAATTCCCACAAATATGAGATATTCCACTCCGAATGAAATACTGAGTTTCCTTGAGACAGCCCCGACGCTGCTCTTCCAAAGGAGACCCTTGTTTGGACAGACCCTCAGATATTCCTTTACCTTTTTTTTGACCCACCTTGGCCGCAGCACTTCCACATTGGCTGGTAACCGCTCCCCAAAGGTGAAACCTCCGGTTTATGACCCAGGTACTTCCACACCGAGAAGTTGGTCTCCTTTTGTTTCGTGCCTGAGCGCACATCTCACCCTCCCTTATTTGATCTCCGTCCAAGCAATCGTCAATATTTGAAAGACCTTCTTCAAGGTCGCCTCATTGAAACTCCAGGAAAGATTCCAAACAGTAACGTCAAAAGCGTGTCTCATCACACCTTGGCATCAACTTATCAGTCCGCTCCCACTTCACTCCACTCCACTTCGATACCATTCCACTACGTGTCGCTCCCTTGCAAAGCAGACGCCAAGGCGGGGCAGCTGTAGACACGCCATTCTTGACGTCTCCTGAGAAAGTCTCATATTACTATACAAACGCCCCGCAACGGCTTACGCATTTTGAATCGCTCGAGTGCTTCCTTTGCTTGGGTCTTCTTCTGCCTTTTTTGGCATCCGGAATCGTCTCGTCACGGCATTCGGACGACATCAACACCAGTCGGATGCATCAAGAGGTTCCGGAATCAAGAAGGGGGTCTACCGGGCGGCCGCCGACGCCTGATTTGAGGACCCGGGTGGGTCTCAATGGGGGCGTCCAGGCCCCTGGACGCCCCCATCTTCTTAATTTATTTTATTCTTTTCTCAGGGCCCAAAACCAAATAAAAAAAATAAAAAAAATATATATTTTCATGGAGGCGTCCAGGCCTCTGGACGCCTTCATAAAAACAAAAAAAATATAATAAAAAATGTTTGTAAAATGTCAGTTGGCATAAAATAAAAACAAAAAAAAATAAAATATATATTAATGGAGGCGTCCAGGCCCCTGGACGCCTCCATAAAAAACAAATATAAAAAATTAAAATGCCAGCCCTGGTATAAAAGACAAAAGAAAAATAAAAAATAATATAATTTTGGAGGCGTCCAGGCCCCTGGACGCCTCCATCAACTCCCTCGCGGGCGCCGGCCACCGAACGACGGTTTGTCGTGTGTGAAAAAATCCAAATTATAGAGACGTCCGGTCAGCTGGACGCGCCCATTTCTGAATCACGAGGCGCCGCTCACAAAACCACGCGTTGTGCCAAACCGCGTGCGGCCGTCGTCGGCTTTCGGTGGACCTGCTTGAGGCGTCCGGGACCCTGGACGCCTCCACAAAAGTATTCCAAAAAAATCAATGAAAATAGAATAAAATATTATTTCGGCCCTGATGGAGGTGTCCAGGGTCCTGGACGCCTCCACCCTCCGGAGCTCTATAAATAGAGCCCCACCCCCCCAGTTCTGGAGAGCTCAGAAGTGATCCGATAGGCTGCCGGAGCCCAGAGGCTACGGAGTCATTTTCTAACCCGTGGGTTCTTTTGTAGGTGGAGGTTCTGCCGGCTTCTCGGGTGCTCACGCTCGCGAGAGGAAGGTCGTCTTCATCCACCGCGCTTCCACGTCGTCCCCACGCTGCCGGAGCTCCGCCGGATTCCACCCTCGGCTCATCCAATAAGCATTTTCTTCCCCTTTTTCTTCGTAGTTCTTTTACATTCATCATCTCGCATCCTCTATCCCCCTTCATAAGGGCGCCTCTTCTTTTATACTTCTTGCATCCATCATCTCATTTTCCTCCTACTCGAGTCCGAGAGGGGTTTAAAAGATAACACCAACCAGGTGTGTGTCTTGCCATCATTTCGTTATTTTTATCGCAAGGATTTGAATACTACACCTCCATCTTTCTAATCCACTTGTCATTTGTTTGTCGTTGTTTTGCAAGGGTAGCCGAGGAAAGCCCTCTCCGTCGGTCGGCCGGAGGGAGAGGAAGAAGCAACCCGCCATCTCCCGCTCCTGAGGTAGGCGCGATCACTTTCTTATTTTGGGGTCTTTCGGCCCCTGGCGATCACATCTTATTTTCGAGGCCGCGGCGAGTCACTTCCCCAATGGCCGTTTAAATTTTCGTTCTTATATTCTCTTATACTCTGTTATATTCTGCTCATATCCTCGAGGCCGCGGCGAGTCACTTCCCCAATGGCCGTTTAAATTCCCGTTTTTATATGTTATATTCTTATCTATTCGTGTTCTCGAGGCCGCGGCGAGTCACTTCCCCAATGGCCGTTTAAATTCACGTTCTTATACGTTATATTCTTATCTGTTTGTGTTCTCGAGGCCGCGGCGAGTCACTTCCCCAATGGCCGTTTAAATTCACGCTCTTTGTATTCTCTCTATATTCTGTCATCTTATTATCTGCTCATATTCTCGAGGCCGCGGCGAGTCACTTCCCCAATGGCCGTTTTAATTCTTGTTATTTAATTTTTGCACCATTCCCGTCCCCCCGAGGCCGCGACGAGTCACTTCCCGCTATGGCCGTTTAAACCCCATATTCTGCTATATCACACTTGTCCCGCTCGCCCCGCCGGAGCAATCTCCCGTGGTGACCCCTTCTCTCTATTCTCTTATTTCTGTGATGCAGCAAACAAACACCCAAAAGAAAGAAAAGAGGAGCCCGCGCGCGCTCCGCGTCCTCTCCGCCCTTCCCCGAACCGCGTGACATCGCTCACAGGCGCCGCGGGAAGTGGAGACAGGAATGAAGAGAGAGAAAAATCTGTTGCAAATGAGCAGTGAAGAAGAAAAAACGAAGAAGAAATCCTTATATGGGGGGAGGCTCCACCCCTGTTAAAACGGCGCGCCCCAGGGCGCGCCGTTTTAATCAATTGGCGCGCCAGGGAGGGCGCGCCGTTTTAACCTCCAAAAAGGGCCAGGGCGCCCCGGGAAGGCGGCGCCGTTTTAACCCCGAAGGCCCAGGGCGCGCCGTAAAGGCCGCGCCGTTTTAACTCTCGAAGCAAAGACCGCACCGTTTTAAGCAACGCCGCCAGGCTTCCTGCCTCGCCGGATTAACATCCGACGCCAGAATTAAGTGCCGGTCGAGCCTCCGTCAGCCAAACGAAGCTCATCCGCAGGCCTTGCCGCATTCCTGCCTCACTTGCACCGCCTACGTCTGGGGGGCATTTGTTGGCACTCAAAATATGATCCTTTGGCAACCAAGCCGCAGAGATGAATGATACGGCCCACTAAAGCACAGAAGCCGATAAAGATCAACTTATCAAGGGGACCCCTCAAGCTGACAAAGCCCTGAGCCACCCCGAAGGTTACGTCGGGGACTTTACCTCAGGAGAGTCGAAGTGAACCCGCAACCAACCGGCAGCGCGATCAAGCCTGCCCAATGATCCGGCATCGACTTCGTCGTGCCGCTACCCCACATCCGTCGCCCGACCAAGGACGACGGTCTACCCAATGACTCTCCTAAGGAGGAAGAATGTCCTCGGCCATCCGTAACAAGGGGCCGAAGGTTCTGTCAGCAGAAGACCCCGATTATCCGGCACGGATTCGGCTTCTTGCCATAGGGGGCCCATTAGTGGCCGATTGATCACCAATTCAAGGTGGAATTGTCCGGGATGTAACATCATCCTGTAAGGAAGCTTCGAGCACGAGTCCGTCTCAGCCAGAAGCACAAATCACAATGCCGAAGACTAAGTCAGTAGGACACCCGTGTGCTGGGACCAGACACACACGAAGTCTTGTTTAAGGCCATTCATCCTATCAAGAGCTTCGTGAACACCCCATTAAGGTCCTTCGATGGCCAGGGTGAGAGGAACAGTCGACGGGAGCTCCCGTAATCATCTCCGGGTCCACCAGACTACACGCCAAGTGAACAGGTTAAAACGGCGCCGTCAAACCGGCGCGCCAAGAACAAATGGGGGTGTTCCCCGGCGCCGTCAATCCGGCGCGCAGAAGCCAATGGGGGGTGTTCCCCGGCGCCGTTGAACCGGCGTGCAAAAGCCCAATGGGGGTGTTCCCCGGCGCCGTCGAACCGGCGCGCAAAAGCCCAACGGGGCCTTCCCCGGCGCCGTCAACCCGGCGCGCCTCTTCCTGGGGCGCCGAATTAACCCCAAGGCTATATATAGCCTGCCTTCGATAGAAAGAAGGAGAGGATATCAAGGGGGATCCGATAAAAAAAAATAGGGCCAATCGTCCGAGAGCAAGAAGTCTTGGGGGAGAAGAAAGGGTTTCCACCGAGGGCGATTGCGATCCTCCTCTGTCCGTTCGCTCGAAGCCCTCCGTAGTCGGAGAAGAGGAGTTAGTTCCGATACTCTGCTTTGGAGAAGAAGTTTAGGTGGGTCTCGTGATTTGCTTCCGACGATTCTCTCCGTTTTTTTTCTTTCTTCTGATGCAATGTAAATGAAGCGGGCAGGGCGATGATACGAGCCCTTTCCTCCTTCATCATCTCTTTCTCCCCCCTTTTCTCGGAAAACCCCTGCGCGGGTATGACGCTGTAGCATCCTGGGCGATGATATGAGCCCACGATGCCCTGTTTCTTCTAACTTTATTTATCCGTCTTATTTCCGGCTTGAATGCCGACTGTGAGATGCGGAGCATTTGTAATGAACCCTCTGGGCATTTGCCCTTTCCATATCTGAATAAAAATCACCAATGCCTATCTGCATATTCGAGGAGTCGTTGCCATATATCAGATCGAGGTCTCTTTCCGCGGTTTCTCCGATGTATACGCCCTAATGATTTCAAGGGCAACAATGATATCACCCTCTCCCCAGGGTTTTATTCTCGCATCAGTTTCTGTTCCGTGGAGGGCCATTGGCCAGAGGAAGGCACCTCGATGCTCCCCCGGTCAGAGCCCCCGGGACCTTCTCCCATCGCCCTCCTTCTGTTCCCAGTCATGAATGGAGGAGGATGGGGGTATCCCCACAATCAAAACGCATCATCTGTGGGTATTAATGTCTGTCCGTTCATTATGCTGATTGTCCAGTGGTTTGCCCCCCCCCCCTTGGGTGTGGAAAGCTATAAGCTAACGAGCTACTCTCTATGCTAACAGGCTCACTCCAATATCAAAATAATCCCCCTTGCTGACTAGTCAACCGACTGGTTTATTATGTGCATAGGCCAATTAACTCCCTTCTATCGAATGCATCATGTCCTGTCCTGCTCATGACGATTTTTTTTCGAAGAGTTTGTCCGACGGGGAGAGGGGACATTCCCCCATGAATCACCAGTGGATCACGGGGTCATACCCCTTCGTGGTATGTATCCTCATGAGCTGTTCGGTGAATATAAACAGGGCTTTGGCCCAACATCAAATCCACTATCCTCAAGGATATCGTGGTGGCCACGGGTTGGAAACCTCTCACAGGCTAGTCCTCGAGGGCTTCTCCTCCCTATTGGCTGTCCCTTTCGATCATGATTTGGCTATGAGTCGAGTGCCCCTCGTAGGCTAGCCCTCGGGGTTTACCTTCTCTTATTGGTCATTTCGTCTGATCACCTTTCAACCCACGGAATGATGGTGCCCCTCGTAGGCTAGCCCTCGGGGTTTCCTATCCGTCTGGGTCTGCCGGCCGCCGTTGCGCCACCCGACTTTTAAGGGTTTACTCCGCCACGTGAGTACTCCCTGCGTCTCCCCGACAATCCTTTGGGATGGGGAGATGCTGCCGAAATTTCGGCTCGAACGAGTTTAAACTCAGAACAATCGCCGCGCTCGAGTCCGGACCTCGCGCGAGCCCGTGAATCGACCCTTGAATGACACGGCACCGATTCTATGAATAATCAACTCAATAAATTCTCAAAATCCTCCAAAACCTTTTAATAAATTCATGAATAAACTAACGAAGCTCCTGTTTCCTTGAGATCGGGTTAATTCGGCGCGTTCATGCGCGATAACGCCTTAAAACGGCGCGCTCTTCCCGGCGCGCTCTTCCCGGCGCGCCCCAGCTCCCCACGCCGTTTTAACAGGCTGCCCCTTTTACCTACGGTTCTGGCGCCGTTTTAAACCTTTTACCCACGTTTCAGAGCGTCGTTTCAAGTGTTTTAGCCCCTGTCTTCGCGAGCACTGCACCAGTTTCGTTCCGAATCGTGTCGTCACATCATTATAATCCCTTTCCCACTCATGGGACGATTTCTTATGCTAATCACAGAAGGGTGTAAGTTCCTCAACCAATAAACTGAACAAAATTAGCATGTTCAAGCTTGAATCAAGGCGCCTCGAATCCTTCCGTTACGCCTTGGTCTACGCACTCATATCGCATTAGCGCATGCCCGAATGTGTGCATCCTTGGTATATCAAACAACATTGCCAGAAGGTCAGGTTACGCCTGATTGGAGGCTTCGTTACGCGTGAAGGTGGCCTTCGAGCCTAAGTCCTCCGCCGTGTACCAGGGTCCACCCTAATAAATCGTGTGTAGTCAGTCGTATCATCCTGCATGACCGCTTGCCTGCTCTGTACCCTTTATCCCGGCTTCGACAGCCCGATATCTCGGCAATTAATCAAAGGTGTTCTCTCCTCGTGGGGGATGTAATTAACGCCATAACCTTTATGGTATGGCGGACTACTGGTCTCGACCGAACCTTACATTCGCCCGACACGGGTCAGAATGAGCGCACAATAAAATCGTCACTCATGTGACTGGCACGCCCGCGTCGTTAATTGATCATTTGACTACCAGTTAGTCAGTTGGTCGATCGACCCGCGAAGGAAAGAAAAAACAGGTCGCGAACAGGGTCCCGTTTCTAAGGCACCTTATAGAATGTCCCCTGCTGAACTCAAGGAGTTAAATGAGCAATTAATGGAACTTCTTAAGAAAGGATTCATTAGACCGAGTACTTCCCCGTGGGGAGAGCCTGTATTATTTGTAAAGAAGAAAGATGGATCCATGAGGTTATGCATCGACTATCGACAGTTGAATCATCTCACTATCAAGAACAAGTATCCCCTGTCGAGAATCGATGAGTTGTTTGATCAAATTTCAGGATCCAAGTACTTTTCCAAAATTGATCTTAGGTCGGGATATCATCAATTAAGAATCAAGGATGAGGACATTCATAAGACTGCATTCAGAAGCAGGTACGGCCATTATAAATTTGTTGTTATGCCTTTCGGACTAACGAATGCCCCTGCTGCCTTTATGTAGTTAATGAATAGTATATTCAGGCCTTATTTGGATCAATTCGTTGTGGTCTTTATCGATGATATATTGATTTATTCCGAGACCAAGGAAGAGCATGAGGAGCATTTAAGGGTTGCATTACAAATATTAAGGGCAAACCAATTGTATACAAAACTCAGCAAGTGTGAATTCTGGCTTGAGGAAGTGACTTTTCTCGGACATGTTATATCAAAGGATGGCATATCAGTAGATCCATCAAAAGTTGAAGCTATAAGAAATTGGGAAAGACCGACCAACGCTAGCGAGATCCGAAGTTTCTTAGGTCTTGCTGGCTATTACAGGCGATTCATCAAAGATTTCTCTAAGATCGCCGTACCACTTACGAGGTTAACTCGCAAGGAGATCCGTTATGAATGGAGTGAGGAATGTGAAAGAAGCTTCCAAACTCTCAAGGATCATCTTACTACAGCTCCTGTCTTAGCTTTACCAGTGGAAGGAGAGAAATTCGAGGTATACACTGATGCTTCTGGCATTGGCCTCGGATGTGTTCTAATGCAACAAGGAAAGGTTATAGCTTACTCTTCTCGTCAATTAAAGAAGCATGAAGAGAACTACCCCGTCCATGACTTAGAATTAGCCGCGGTAGTATTTGCACTAAAGATCTGGAGACATTATCTATATGGAGTGCAGTTTACTGTATACTCCGATCACAAGAGTCTCAAGTATCTTTTCTCTCAAAAGGAACTAAATATGAGGCAAAGGCGTTGGCTAGAATATCTCAAGGACTTTGACTTCAATATACAATATCATCCCGGAAAGGGTAACCATGTAGCAGATGCCCTTAGTCGAAAGCCGAGAGCACTGTTAGCCAATTGTATGTGTAGATATTAGTTTCCACCCTTTCTCTCTCTTACGTTCCACTAAGGGGGGACCCAAAGCATGATCAAAACAGTGGAACAAATGAGAGAAAGAAGAGAGGAAAGGAAATGAACAAAATACCGTGATCGCCACCAAGATGCCGTACGCGACGGACACGCCGTACCTTGGAAGATGGGGAAGACGCTCGCCTAAGTGCAGCGTTGGGATGAACGGCTCGATTAGATCCGCTCCACGATGAACGGTCTCACGATAGACCGCCCTAAGGCGCTGCGAGGAACACGGGAGCAACTGCTGCAATGATATGGACGGCTCTTACTGGACCGTACGACTGTGAAGGACGGCCGTTGATGCACCGCTCTAAATATTGAACGGCTGAATTATGACCGCTCAATATCTTCACGCAGCAAGTTTTGAAGGGTCCGACCTCCACCCTCCCTGGCCGGCCAGAGGGGATGGGCCTCGTGCTGGCTAGATGCTGACCTGCAAAATAATGTAGAGACACAAAAAGAAACACCCAAATTAGACTCCAATGATGTAGTATATGTTCAAATGATAAGAATTAAACATGGCAAATGAAAAGGGGAATACCTGGGGGGTTTTAAACCCCTAGGGTGACAAAAACGTGGGTGGAGGTGTGCATGATAATGCGAACAAAGAGGGGAAGTGGGAGAAGGTAATGCATGCAAGGGACACGACGAAAAACTATAAGGGAACGCAAACGACTCGAAATATGAACTACTCCCTGGACCGGAGGCTCATATGGACGTAGAGAGCCTCCCCCCTTGATGCTGGGTCGCTCAAAAGTGCGGCAGGGCTTCGCCGTCGATCAAAAATCTTCCCCCCCTTTCGATGCCTGGTCAATAGGGTCTATTTATAGAGCCTATGAAGCCAGCCCCGAAACTAGGGTTTAGAGCCATTTTCGTGAAGAAATCTTAGAAGATAAATTGTAGATAATAAAATTATCTTTCATCCAGTCGAAACGGCATCGAAAATGATTGGTTATCCGCGGAGAAATCATCAAAATAAGTTGAGGACAAAACCATGGAGAAAAGGGTTAAAATCTTTTATAATTCAGCAACCGACAAGATGAACGGTCTGACGATAGACCGCTCAACTAGTTGGGCGGTCATTAATTAACCGTCCGTACCAGTCGGTGGAAATTCCAAATAATCAGAAAATACCCCATTATCTCTCAAACTGCCCGAAGCGTCCGCCGTGGGACCCTGAACATATGTACGGTTGAATATATACCGTTTTTATGTAGGGCGGCTCAATGACGACCGTTTTTACCCGTCGGTGATAATTCGAATATCCGGATAATTATCCGAGAAGACGGGCGCGCGTAGGACTCTGAGATATAGGCGGTTGTATTAGGGCCGTTCACTTAATTGAGCGGTTCTAATAACACCGCACAAAAGCCTGTCGGTGAATATTCAAAAAAATGTTCAGAAATTAGCCAAAATATATGAACGGTCTACATGTAACCGCCCAACGGTTGAACGGTTGATGTTATGCCGTTCATGACCTTAGGTATCTGGTTATCACAGCCGAGGGCCCGTTAAGCCCTGAATCACCGCGAATTGCACCAAGGAGGGAGACAACCCATAAAATGAACCCGAGTCATGTCACAAAAACGGCCCGACAGATAATGGACTATTCGGGGCATCAATTAATGGTAGTAAGAGAAACGGCCCAACCTATCGGTAGAAAAACGGGTGTCAACAGATGCCCCTCCTTAATGTCCTCTTTGCAGGGGAACGGGCGGAGGTGAAGCGGCGGTGACACGGAACACGGAGACGAAGCGAAAATGTAGCGGAGTGGACCGGAAAAGCGGGCGTTAAGGCAAACGACACCCGTTCTTACCAATAAGCGATGAGAATCTTTCGGAAAACCTCGAACCGAGCGTCAGGGATAACTGACCAAAAGGCGACACCAATCTGGAGGAACTAAACTAAAGAAAATCAACCGACAAAACCAACCTCATGGGGGACACAATCCCGCGGTCCAATGAGGGGGCCACAAAAGAAAAAGATGCTAAAGCTCCAGACGGGGATCTCTCAGTCAATCGTCTCCAACGAACCGTCCAAAGAAAACCTCCGAATTCAAAATGGAATTAGTTTATCTTACTCGAGCATTGGGACACACAGCTAACCATTATCTTGTCGGGACATTTCTTAAACAGACAATAGGGGCATGAATGTTCAAAAGGATGCGCATGATGCATGCTGGGCTGAAAGTAAAAGAAATCGTTAAAACAAAATGCGAAGAAAGATTAAAATATAAAATATTCGAGAGTAATATTGTTAAGCTGGGACTATCAGAGTCAAGATACCGTCCACGACCACAGTGCGCAGATAGAACCGTCCTCCTCGTGACATCTCAACTTAACGGCTTATCCGAAGGTTAGGTACATGAATCCTGGATCATCATTGTTTTTGTTAAAGGGGAACATCAGATCCTGGAACACGTAAGAAACCTGCCGGCTCTCGAAATAGCATATATAATATCATATAGTAATGCAATAAGGGTTTTTAGGGAGAGAAGGCCATACCTGACTTACCTGTGCAGGCGAAACGGCGCGTCAAGCTGAAATGGTGCTGCAAAAGTGGTTAAGAGATGCATTTCCAAAGAAAATATTCAATGATCATGATTTTAAACACATCAACATGATATACGGCTATATGAGAACCGTTCTACCTTACGAACGGCTCTATGATAACCGTACGCGTCTGACATTCAAACAATTCTTTAAGGGCCGGTTGCCAGTGAGGAACGGTTGGGTATGCACCGTTTTAATTAGGACGGCTCTGTAGAGACCGTTCGTCCCCAGAATACCAATCGACTCAGATTAACGATCAAAACCGAAATACGGTTAAATAGACACCGCTCAGATGATGGACGGTCTAACGATAGACCGTCCTTATCTGGACGTTTCGAAAAAAAGAACCCCTTCGTCTCCCTCCACCGTAACCGACGGTGGTAGGGACGAAGGGGGACAACCGAGGCTCACACCACCCCTCTCTCACTCTCTCTTCTCAACTTCCTCTCTCAACCTCTCTCTCAATCTCTCCCCAGCCCAACCCGATGACCCGGACGAAGCACCAAGCGGCCCGGCCGTCGGCCGCCGGCGAAGGTTCGCCGCCGCCGCCGGAACAAGCGCCACCGCCGTCGGAGGAGGAGGACGCACCCGAGGTGACGATGGAGGAGCTTGCCGTCGTCGTTGCCGACGAAGAGATCCCCGCCGGCGAGGAGGAAGTGGCCGGAGGACCACCGTCCGCCGGGGCGGCCAAGAAGCCAAGGGACCACGAGGTAGGCTCCCCTTCACTTTTCCTTCATTTCTACCATCTTTTATTCCATGCATGTTAGCTATAGGGGTTTAGAGGGGCTTAGGGGGGTCGTTTTAGGGGCCACGGAGGTCTCCCGGCCGGCTGGGAGGCCTCCAACGCCGTCGGGGACGACAACGGAAAAACGGTTCAACAGAAACCGTTCTGCAAAAACAATGCGGTCCCCAGAGGACCGCCTAACTGAAACATGGTGCGGGGAACGCCGTTCATAACCACCTAGCCAACGGGTTCTTAAAACCCCAATACGGTGAGACTGTCACCGTTTACCACAAAGACGAATCACATAAGTCCGTTCAAACCCGCATCCTAGCAAAACAACACGGTTCTCAAAGGACCGTCAAGAAAACAATACGGCCAACGGTGGGCCGTTTAAACCCTAGAAAGTCGGACAGTAGACGGTTCATGGTGTTCCGTCCACTTATTAAACGGCTAGGTAAAGACCGTTCAAATAGAGAGACCTGAGAAGTAGAGCGGTTCTAAATTTTGCCGTTCAAAATGTTGAGCGGTCCTGGCGTGACCGTTCTTCAAACTAATAATTGGACATTGAACATGTGTTGAAGTGAAACTAAAGGTGAAACTAAATGATTAATGCAAATTAAAATGGATGAATGCAGGGGAAACGTAGGACTCGCACCTCCTGGCTCCATGTTCGGGCAGTGTATCTCGCATTGCCGGACTTTCAGAGGGAGCGACTAGCAGCCATGGGGTTCGCCCCTTTCTTGAGTATGGAGGTGTGTCGCTTCGACGCGGCCCTGCTCTATGCTCTGCACGACCGCTGGGACCCAGTGAGTCGGACATTCTTATTCCCGTGGGGGCACATGGTTCCCACGCTGGAGGACGTGGCCAGACTCACTGGCCTACGAGTGCACGGTTCGCCGGTCAGCGGGACCACTTTTCCCGACTACCGGGGGCTGGCTCGAGAGTTGCTTGGACTTCAGTTACGACGCCCCGAGCGACCGTCTACTCTCCTTCCCCGGGCTGCTCTCCAGGACAGTTTGGGCCTTCGACGAGCCGGCGTTGCGGTGGGTGAGCGACCAGAGGAGCACCTGGAGCGGCTGGTTGGTTTGGCGAGACCGAGGGTCGCGGCGGCACCGGGACCAGAGGCGGACCGAGTACTCCGACGATTTCTGATGCTGATGTTCGGGCGGCTCCTCTTCTCCACACGGGCGGACGTGATGAGCTGCCGCTTCCTCCCCTTCCTTCAGGAGCTTGAGCACGTAGGCGACTACGCTTGGGGAGCGGCGGTTCTCGCCTTCTTGTTCGACACCCTTAGTTCGACGGCGCGTCGGACGATGCTGGGGGGCTTCTCTCCCTTACTCCAGGTATGACTCTTTCCCTTAGCCTTAATTATGCAATACTACATGCTGACTAAATACTGACACGAGCTTGTGACACAGGTGTGGGCTTACGTGCGCCTACGTGGGTTAGGGAGAGGCGAGGAGGCCCGCCCGGGGCTCTTGCCGATAGCGCGAAGGTGGACAGCGCCCCGGGAGATGATGGCTCTGAGGCGGCAGGTTCGGGAGCTACAGGACGACCTGGATTCGCTACCGTACACCTCGGTACACTTCTAAACTCAGATTCTATAAATGCATGGTATGCTGATGATGCTGATGCAGTTTCCTATTCCTTGCAGGTGCGGTGGACCCCTTACACGGAGGAGAGCCTAGAGGGACAGCCGTGGGTTACCGAGGCCTTGGCCTTCTCTGGTCGGGACGTGTGGCTTCACTGCATGAATGTGGTGGAGCCACTACACTTTAGGTTGGTGATGAGGACCATTGGGGTCCACCAGCCGGCTGTGGAGTTCCCTGCGCCTGAAAAGGCGGGGGAGCGAGTGACGAGGACGACCCGGGGACTCCGCGAGGCATATGACTGGACAGCGAGGAACGCCGAGCAGGTGGCTGACTGGGCTGCACGAGGGCGAGCGGTGACCGCCCGGGCTGAGAGCGACAGCGCGTACTACACCGCGTACGCACGGCATTACCGGGACCAGGTGTTCCGAGGTGCCCACCGACCGGTACGACTCCTAACTAAAAACTTGTCTATTATGCTTGTGGTCCTTATATGATGATGCACTAACGCACGGACTTCTACAATGTAGGTTGACCCCGCAGGACGAGTGGCGGAGCTGCAGGGACTCCTGCACTCCACCATCCGAGAGAGAGACGAGGCTCGGCAGGCACTGGCCCTACTGGTGAGTTTTTGTAGACCCTAGACTCTTTTAAATTATGCAGTCCTATATGATTATGATTATGCTTGTGACTGACCTGGAATATCTGAATGCAGCGCGCCGAGGGTGCTCAGAGGGCGGGACCAGATGCTCCTTCTTCCTCCTCCGTGCAGACGCCAGCAGATCGAGCCGATCGGGATGCGGATTTTGCACGGATGGTGGAGCGGGCTAAGGCGGCCGAGGTGGCACTCATGGAGCGGGTACACACTCTAAACTTCCTTTTGTTATGCTTATGAAATATATATGAAATGTAACCAACTAACAATGGTGTGGATGCAGACGTCCGAGCTGACTCGCCTTCAGGCGGAGCTGGAGCGGAGCCGGGTAGCGGCCAGGGAGGAGGCAGCCCGGGTGCGAGAGGAGCGGAGCCGGGTGGCGGCTCTGGAGGAGGTAGCCCGAGTGCGAGAGGAGCGGAGCCGGGTGGCGGCTCTGGAGGAGGTAGCCCGAGTGCGAGAGGAGGCTGCGCAGAGCCGACCGGTGGACACAGTAGAGACGGCACTCCTCCGTGCCGAGCTAGAGCGACTACGGGCCAGTGCCACCGAGGCGGACCGTTACCGAGCAGAGGCCGAGCGTTACAGGGGCGAGGCAGAGCAGGCCCGTCTACAGGTTGCCCGACTGGAGGGCAAGGTGGAGGGCATGAGAGAGGCGAGTCGGGAGCGCAGCAGGGCGACTGCGAGCGGCAGCCACGGTACTCACGGCTCCGTGAGAAGTTATTTCACTGGTTCCTCTGGCCATCGGAGGAACGAGGAGGAGGAGCGACGCCGACGACGGCGTGATGAGGCGACCTCAGCGATGCCTCCCCCAAAGAGACATGAGGGTGGTGGAGACAGCGACGGGGGCCAGGGAGAGGGAGCTGCCTGACTGTTTGTACTGGGGCCGGTCTTTTGTACCTGATATGATATGATAGTGATATACCTGTTTTCGTTTTATGGATGAATGCGTGCATGAATGGGTGGAATGGTTTCGAGGAGCTTGTTTGGCTTAGATGAGCGACGCACACGCCGACTTGAGTGAGTTGAGAGACGCTACGTGCCGACTTGAGTGAGTTGAGAGCGCTACACGCCGACTTGAGTGAGTTGAGAGACGCTACGCCGACTAGAGTGAGTTGAGAGACGCTACGCGCCGATTTGAGTGAGTTGAGAGCGCTACACGCCGACTTGAGTGAGTTGAGAGACGCTACGCCAACTGGAGTGAGTTGAGAGACGCCACGCGCCGATTTGAGTGAGTTGAGAGACGCCACGCCGACTTGAGTGAGTTGAGAGACGCTACGCCGACTAGAGTGAGTTGAGAGACGCTACGCGCCGATTTGAGTGAGTTGAGAGCGCTACACGCCGACTTGAGTGAGTTGAGAGACGCCACGCCGACTGGAGTGATTTGAGAGACGCTACGCGCCGATTTGAGTGAGTTGAGAGCGCTAAAATGACGTAGGCATGCGTGCAGCAGGTTGATTGAGTGGGAGAGCGTATGAACGGCTCTTTATTAGCCGTTTCTCAAATAAGAACGGTTCCATAAGGACCGCCTGAATTATGTTGGACGGTTTTATATGAACCGCCTGAATTATGGAGCGGCAGATTTCAAGCCGCCCAAATAGAGAAGGACGGTTCATAAAGAACCGCTCAAATGTATGGACGGTCCATCGTAAGACCGTCCAAAACCACGTCCGAGTTACTTCGAGGGGACTTCCTGAAGAGTCCCCAGCCCGTGGGTAAGGGGCCTTGATCTCATCATAACCCTATCTTAACCCGCCCTAGACTTATCTAGGCTCAATCCTAAGAGGCTTAGGCTCCCAATGAACCCTATAAGTAGTAGGGGGGCCTGAATCTTCGAATCATCCATCCTCCTTCTCCTAAAACCTCAAAACCTTTGATTCTCGCTTCTTCCTCATGAAGAGGGCTTATGACGGGAACTCTGCGGAGGGCGTGCCGTTTGATGGACCGCGGCCGGCTAGAAAGGAGCGGGAAGCGATCCAACGACTATGCTTGATTCCTCGACATCTCAGCGCCGCCCCTATGAGAGAAGTAAGATTGATTGGAGTATGTTTAAGGTCTATCTTCCAATTTCCTCTCATATCTTTCTTCTGCCCCTTGTTCTCTTTCTTCTCAGCTTCTTCCCGGTCCGAGGCGTTTCTCTAATTTAAAGTGGGTGGCTCCCATGGTCCGTGCATTGCCTCTCGGGGTGACTCATCTTCTCAAATCCTGGCATCTACACTCTCTCCTGGTCTTAGGTCAGAACTACCCCAAACTTTCCTTAGACTGGCATGGTATCTCCGCTTTGGTGGAGATCTGGCATCCTCAGACCCATACCTTCTTCTTCCCATCTTTTGAGGCCACTGTCTTGCTAGAGGAGGTAGAGACATACTTTGGGCTCCCTAGGTCCAAGGTGGGGGAGGAAGACCTGATATGCCATACTGTTGCCCCTATAGATCCAAAACTCATTCTAGGAGGGTTCATACCCAATAGCGGAGATGTTCGCACCTTTGTAGGCCCTCGCCACATTCACCTCCTTCCTCTGAGCCAGTGGGTGGTAGAACATTGCAGGAACAAGTGCGGGTGGGCTGAGGCCATAGCCAAAGCTGCTTCCATCTGTTTATGCGGGGCTATCCTTTTCCCTTCAGCCGACCATGTCCTAGAGATTCCTTTACTTAGCACCATCAGCGGCCTTTGGCAGGGGTGTTCCATCTCTCAGGCTGTCCTAGCTTATTTGTATGAGGGCCTTTCTTCAGCAGCCTTAGGAGGTCCTCCCTTTGGTTCGATGATCCTGTTGGAGTGCTGGATGGGAGTTAGGATGAAGTTCAGAGTGAGGGACGATATTACTTCAGCTAGCAGGATCTTCGGGAGCCACCCACTTTACTTCATAGGGGGCGCCTTCAGGTTTTCTCCACAGGTTGAGTGCAGGACGGCTGAGTTGAAGACCAGGGACGAGTGGCGCCCGTACATCAACAGGCTGCCCCTGGACAGGTTCGTGATGCGCCCGGACTTCCTCCATGATACCATCATCAGGCTACCGAGGAGAGCGGGTTTGGACTTGAGGCTCGTGAGCGACACCACCTTGGCGATGTACAGCCCACACAGATGCTACCTGCAGATCGGACTTCCCCGGACGCTGCTACCCACGCTACCCCACCTTCCTATGCTACAGACGCGGAGGATCGGGACAGAGGAGGATGAGCAGGCGGTCAGGAGCGCGTTGATCATGTGGGAGGTGAGCAGGGTGCGTACCCTACCAGCAGAGGTTGAGGAGGCCCCAGAGACCAGACAGGCTTATCTCAGGAGTTGAGGGAGATACGTCCTCGCGGGGATGCCCAGCGGTGGACGGAATGATTTTCTTTTGTTTTTACTTATGATGATATGGATAGAATCTCACATTCAGACAGCTTGATGTATGACATGAATAAGACTTGATGAGATTGAGTTTGAGCTTTGCAATATGATTATGATGGGATGTGACTGCATAGGTTAATGCGAGGATTGAATATTTGCAGTTCTGAGCCACCTGTCCTTCCGACCTGCCCCTGCACACATGCGAATATGAAACAGATTAAATCTATTTTTAGGCTCACCCCCTTGCCTACAGCAAGTTAGGAGGCGACCCTTTCTTGTCTTTTGGTCAAGGGGGGTGAGCCTTATTAAATAGGCAAATATCAAAGTGCTAGAAAATGCAGATGAATGCAAGAAGGAAACAAGTAAACGTAAAATTTTTTTTTTTTTTTTTTTTTGAAATATTCGATTTTGTTTGGGTCTTGAAATATCTGATTTTTTTCGGGTTTTGAAATATTTGATTTTTTTTTCGGGTTTTGAAATATTAGATTTTTTTGGGTTTTGAAATATTTGATTTTTTTTGGGTTTTGAAATATTTGATTCTTTTTCCGGGTTTTGAAATATTTGATTTTTGATTTTTGATTTTTTTTTTTTTTTTTTTTTTTGGGGTTTTGAAATATTTGATTTTTCTTTTTGGGTTTTGAAACCTGCTCGGGTCTCAACAGCAGGGACCTTCTCGTCTTGCTACGGAATTCCAAGGTTCAGTGCGTGCGGGGAAAGGGACTGCCCGTGATCGGCGTCTACTTTGCTCGACGGTACTTCTGCTGAGGCCATATCCAGGGTGGGATTCATTCCTTGGGAAAGTAAAAAAGATCGAGCAGGGAAGTCAACGATAGGTGTAGGGGCTTTTAGGGCTTGAGTACTTTCCCGGGTCCCCCTTTTCCCAAGGAATCTGGTCTGTTGCGCCGGGGCTTTGTATCCGCCATCGAACCTTCACCCGCTCTAGGCACGCATGCGACCGGGCTCATAACGTCCCGCGGGGAAACTGTACTGCCACTCTTGCCATGCCTAGCCGCATTTTAGGGAGCTTCGAGCTCTATGCTTTCGGCTTTTGCCCCTGTTCTTTCCTTTCCTTGCTTCTTTTTGGTTTTTTTGTTTGCTTTCCTTTTCTTTCTCTTTCTTTCTTCTTTTCTTTTTTGTTTTTTTTTGCGGAGTGAGGTCTTACCGGATTGCCCCTATTTGAGAGCTTTTCCTTTTGACGGGGAACCTAGGTTGGTTCTCGCCCCCTTATTCGCCACTTGCGCCTTATCTTCGACCGAGAGAGAGGAAATGCAAGGATTTCCACCCATCCCCGAGTATGGCCAAAGGAGAGACGGTATCGGGTAGCATGAGAGAGTACCGCACCACGGGGTCGTGTAGTGTGTGGAATGCTGAACCTGAGTCCTCCTTTTGCAATCGGGTGGGGTATGCCCTGCCATCGAGCCGTTCACTGGTTTTACTTTTATGGATAAAAACGCTTTAAATACAGCCCATTCCACGGGTTTGGCAATTCCTCCCCCTCTGAGTTAATTAGACGATACGCGTTGCCAGGATAAGCTTCTTTAATTACAAAGGGCCCTTCCCAGTTGGGTTGCAACTTAGACCTGGGACCTGCAGACCTGATGAATTTACGTTTTAAAACCATATTCCCCACTTGAAATTTTCTTTCGATGACCTTCTTTTGAAAATATCGCGAGACCCGCTTTTGATATACTGAAACATGATTGGCCGCATTTAACCTCTTCTCGTCTAAAAGTTCCAGTTGGACTAACAACGCCTCTCGACGGTCGTCAAGATTAAGTTCTTTGTCCAACTGCACCCTTAGGGAAGGGATCAGAATTTCATACGGGAGCACCGCTTCCATTCCATAAGTGAGGGCAAAGGGGGTCTGCCCTGTGGGGGTGCGGACGGAGGTGCGGTAGGCCCATAGAGCCTCTGTCAATTTGTCGACCCAATCAGCAAATTTATACGATTCGCATGTTTTCTTGATAATTTTGAGAAGGGTCTTATTCGTGGCCTCAGCCTGGCCATTACCTTGGGGGTAGTACGGTGATGAATGATGCAAAGCTATATTGAATTTCTTACAGAGGTCCTGGAGTTCTTGTGAGATGAATTGCGGCCCGTTGTCGGTGACGATGCTGCTCGGCACTCCAAATCGCGAGACAATGTTCTTCATGATGAAGCGGCATACCGTGGTGGCTTTGATTTCTGCGTAAGCTTCAGCTTCGGCCCACTTGGTGAAGTATTCTGTAGCCGTCAGGATGAAGGATTTCTGTTTAACCGCAGAATTCGGATCACCGAGGGGCCCGATGATGTCAAAGGCCCACATGGAAAATGGCCAGGGGGCCGTAATGGGATGAAGAGAAGAAGCCGGAGCGTGGATTTTGTCGGCATGGATTTGGCACTGAAGGCACCTACGGACATAGGTGGAGCAATCTTCTTCTAGGGTTGGCCAGTAATAGCCCTGCCTAAGAATCTTCTTTGCCAGGGCCTGTCCGTTTACATGCCCTCCACATTCGCTAGAGTGGGCTGCTTCCACAACCTTCCAGGCTTCTTCATCATCTAGACACCTCATGAGAATTCCATTCAGGGCCCGCCTATACAATTCACCGGCGATGATCGTGTACCTGGCGGCGACTCTTCTAATGGCTTTTCGTTGCTCAGCGTTGGCCGCTTCCGGGAATGTACCATCCTTGCAGTATTGTTCGATCTCATAGAACCACGGCAATTCTTCCTCTTCAATGATCTCCTCGAGCTCAGTTAACGAAACCTCTTTTATCTCCTCCCTTTCTGCTCTCTTTTCTACGGACATCCTAAGGTTGTTGAACCAGGGATCCTGCAGGGAAGGAACGTCTAGCCTTTGGACCACAATGGTCTCAGTGGCGCGACTTAGGGGGAGTGATAAAGAAGAGGCGAGAGACGCAAGGGCGTCGGCCAAGATATTCTGAGAGCGGGGAGTATGAATATAGACGAGCTTCCTAAATTGCCGGGCCAAGAGGGTGACAAGATCTTGGTAGGGCTTGAGCTTAGGATCGCGGGTGCGGTAGGTTGACAAAACCTGACGCAGCACCAGCTGGGAGTCTCCTATAATGTTCAGGTATCGCGCACCCAAGATGTAGGCGTGCTTCAGACCGGCAAGGAGCGCCTCATACTCGGCTATATTGTTGGTGGCAGGAAACGAAAGTTGATATGCCACGGGGATGGTTACCCCTTCTGGAGTAAGAAGGACGGCGCCGATTCCGCTGCCCTGGGAATTAAGGGCACCATCGAAGTGGAGAGACCAAAAAGGAAGATGAGTGATCACCGCCAGGTGTTCATCGGGGAATTCATCCTGAATGAAATCAGTGCGAGGGATAGGAGAGTGAGCTAGGTGTTCGGCAATTGCATATCCTTTGATTGCTTTCTGCACGATGAAGGTGATGTCGAACTGGGAGAGAAAACTTTGCCAGCGAGCTAGCCGATTAGAAAGGACCGGCTTTTCCAACAGGTAACGAATGGGGTCCATTCTGGAAATGAGCCTAACCTCGTGGGCGAGAAAGTAGTGTTTAAGCTTCTGTGCTACCCACACTAGCGCTGCGCAGGTTTTCTCCATAGCAGTGTACTTGGATTCAGCAGGATTAAGTAACCTTGAGAGATAGTACGCCGCTCTTTCTCTTCCTTCATCATCTACCTGCGCCAGAACCGCTCCTAGGGCGTCCTCAATTACAGAAATGTACAGGATCAGGGGTTTCCCTGGGACGGGGGGTTGCAGAACCGGAGGATTAGAGAGGTACACTTTGAGTTCCTCATAGGCCTTTTGACATTGTTCATTCCATTCGAATTTCGCGCCGGCTTTTAACAGGTCATAAAACGGGCGGCATCTTTGCGAATGCTGAGATATAAATCTCCTGATAAATTGCAAACGCCCGATCAAACCTCGAAGTTCAGTGATGTTTTTCGGCGGTGGCATTTCCATGACGGCCTTTGCCTTGTTTGGATCGATCTGAATCCCTCGTTTACTAACTATAAACCCAAGTAATTTTCCTGATGCAACTCCGAACACACATTTCTTTGGATTCATCTTTAACTTGTATTCCCTAGCCCTTTGCAGTACCTTGGCTAGAATAGCGGGGTGCTCTTCCTGTGACCTCGATTTGACTAAGATATCATCCACATAGGCTTCTAAATAAACGTGCATCATATCGTGGAAGATAGCCATCATCGCCCTTTGGTAGGTGGCACCTGCATTTTTCAACCCAAATGGCATGACGACGTAGCAGTATGTGCCCCATGGCGTTGTGAATGAGGTCTTTTCTTGATCTTCCGGAGCCAAAAGGATTTGGTTATACCCCGAGTAGCCGTCCATGAAGGAGAGGGCTTCGTACCCAGCTGTATTATCGACCAAGACATCAATGTGAGGAAGTGGAAAATCATCTTTCGGACATGCCTTGTTTAAGTCCCTGAAGTCAATACATATTCGAATTTTACCATCCTTTTTCATTACAGGGACTATGTTTGCTACCCATTGGGGATACAACACCACTCTAACGAACCGGGCCTTGTGCAATTTGTCAATTTCCTCCTTAATCCTTAAGGCCATTTGCGGGTGGAATCTCCTTGCCTTCTGTTTCACGGGCGTCGCCCCTGGTTTGAGAATCAGCCTATGTTCCACCAAGGCGGGGTCAAGGCCTGGCATGTCCTCGTAGGACCAGGCAAAAGAATCGCTGTACTCCCTCAAGACTTCAACCAGTTCCTTCTCGACTTGAGGAGGGAGATTGGCGGAAATAAGTATGGGCCTGGGGTCCTCTATCGTTCCAAGGTTAATCTCCTTAGTGGATTCATCTACTGCCACGGAGGGTTCGTCGAACTTTTTCAGTCCTTGGGCATAGAGGTCGGCAGTGTTGTCCACTTCATCTCCCTCATCATCAGCTGGGTCTTTCTCATTCACAATTTCATATACCCCTAATCCATCCTTGCCCCTCACCTCTTCAGTTCCTTCATCATCTTCCAAGACAATCGCTGTCTCTACAAATTCCGGGCACTTTAATAGAGCATGACATCTTCCAGCCAAATCTCGTAAAAACCTATCAGGAATGGTTTTGAAGGGGTGCGGCATGGCAGGTGCCGCAGACGTGGATGGGCTGACAGAACTCGAACTAGACTCTACCCTGACTGACTCGACTATCCTAGAAGACTCGACACACTGTACATCTGACCTAGGAGAGCAGAAATCTACCGGAAAAGAAACAGGGGTCTCGTGCCCCTGGGAATCTGGGTGGAACATGGCGTAATCCTCCATGGAGACCTCCGTTTTGAGATTGGCATTTTTTTTTTTTTTTTTTTTGGAGGTCAGAGGTGATCACACAGCAGGAAGAAGAAGGTGGCGGGGGAGGCAGTTGCATGGGAAACAATTCCGGGAAGATGCAGTCAAAGAAAGGGTCAGAAGACTTAAACCACATTTCGTGGAGCTGAGCTCCTGGAGGAGGGGGAGTGAATAGAGTTGATAAATCAATGGGCGGGCAGCGCCCGCAAGCACATGGAACGAACAAAACTTCGGGTCTCTCCACAAAGTACGGGTCGACTAGGAGTGGAGGGGAACGGGGAACAGAATCCCGCTGTTGAAACCAGGAAGCGAGACGGGATGGGGACATAGAGTAAGTAATGATGGAGCTCCCCGTCTCTCGGGGCCCCTGGCGGACCAATGGCATCGGGGGGCGCACTGCCAGCCGCGTCTCCCTTATCTTCGGATCACCCTCTTCTTCATAAAACATTTTTGCAAAGCAGTCGGCTAAGTCTTCTAGGTCACCGGCTAGTCCCTGCGGCGACAGTGGAGGATTGGCAACAACACAAGCTTCATCTATTTGTTCTTCAATGCGGGGTGGCGAGGTCTTCAAGGTGCCGGGCTGCAACGGACCCCTCACAAAATGCTGCCGGTAATCCCAAGTCAAGGGCCCAGAGTCCCCAAGCACCGACATGGAGGTTTCATGGTAGCCGAGGCCCCGGCGACCCATCTTCCTTCCCCTAGGGACGGGGTTGGTTCGGCCTTGCAGCTGTGCGCCGAGCCCTCGGCCTGGCTGATAGCCCAATTTCAAAATTATGTGCCAACCTTTGGAGTCTCTCATCTTGGGCTTGACCTTCACGTCGACTGGTGCAGTGGCGGGCTTGCGCGACGCATACGCCCATGAGTAGTTCAAGTCCATGACAGATAGAACAGGTCTATTACTCGGCCACAGTGTGGGCAGAACCTTGGCTACTATAGCGTCAATGTTTTGAGTCGTGGAGACGCTTTTCACCTTGACCACTCGCCCTTGGAATGGGAACTTCAGACACTGGTGGGCGGTTGAGGGGACGGCGTTCAAACTATTCAACCATGGACGACCCAGAATGGCATTGAACATTGGGTCTATGTCCAACACATAGAATTCTACATCCATCACCAAGGGCCCTAGCTCGGCCAGCACAGTCACCACCCCGTGACAAGCACGTCTGGAATTATCATAGGCAGCTATCGTGGTTGGTGTCGGCTTGAGCATGTCCTCCGATATGTTACAAGCACGAAGAGTGCTCAACGGGCAGACATTGATTGACGCCCCTGTATCCACAAGGGCGGATTCCACGGTTGTCTTGTTCAAAGAGATCGTAATACACAACGGCATCTGCCGCGCCTCAGGAGGAGCTAACTCTGACTCAGCGAATGCAATAGAGGGCCCCTTTGTGATTGTGGCCAAAACTGTGGGCAGGCTATCCACCGCCACATCCTCGCTCACCATAACTTTCTGTAGGAAGATCTTCAGGGCATCTTGATGGAGCGGCGACCTCTTGATCAACTCTAATACTGAGATCTTAGCCGGGAGTCGGTCTAAATGCTGTAACAAATCATATCTCGTGCCCGGTACCGGATCTACCTCCTCTGATTCAACTGTAGGGGAAGAAACTGCAGGATTCGGTGCAGACGCACCTGAAGAAGGAAACATTCTCTGGAAAGGACGCCCGCTTCGAAGGGCGCATTGTGATGCTTGCACGGCCTGGACTGGACCCCCGCTTGGCTTGGTGGGATAGGTGGATGGTGTGGAGATGGGGGTGAGGATGACGGGGATAGGCTTAATGGGCCCTGGTGGAGGGGAAATGGGCGAAGGGTTAAGCTTAGGGGAAATGACGGAGGTCATAGCGGGTGGTGGTGATAGGACGGATGGAGTAGGGGAAAATGCGGAGGGCCTAAGAGGCGAAGCGGGGGAAGTGACGGGCGGTGTAGCGACGGGTCTAAGGATGGAGGGGATGGCTGGTGAGGGAGAGTAGTGGTGGTGTAAGGCCAAGAGATGTGCTGGGGTTTCATCATCAAACATCCACCCGGCGTTGGGGGCTGGGCGCTGGACTGCATTCACTTGTGCTGGGGCCGGCGGTTGCTGTTGTTGCTGAGGCGCGGGCTGATGCATCGGCATGGGATTTTGATGGATCCCAAGGTCTTGCTGCTGCTGTGGGGGCTGCGGTTGCTGTTGGTGCTGTTGTTGCTGCTGCTGCTGGGGCGCCGCTTGTTGCGGCCTGGCCTGTCTCTGCCTCTGCCTGATGTCTTCAATTAGTTGGTGCATCTGGGCCCAATCAATTCTCTGGCCCTCATGCAAATCATACACCAGGTCCCTGAATTGATAACACCGTTCTATTGTGTGCCCCGGCTGCCGATGGAATATGCAATATCGGGACTGGTCGGCGGCCGGATTCCAGTTCGGACGCTCAGGCGGCAACTGAAGGTCGCCAGTATACATCAGCGCAGAGAAAACATCTGACAAGGTTTCTGGGAGAGGGGGGTAGTGAGCTCTCTTTGGAGCTGGTCGAGCAGAGCCGTAGGCGGGGGGCGGAGGAACATTGTTGTATTGCGGGGGCCGTTGAGGCTGTTGGGATGGCGGAGGCGTATGTGTGGGGTATTGCGGGACTTGGAAGGCAGGTTGAGGAGCTTGCGGGGTAGCGAACTGGGGGTTACGCTGAGGTGGCGGGAAGCGGGGTGGAGCGGTGTGTTGGGGGAACTGAACGGCCTGGACCTGCTCATTAATTTGTACCCCCTCAGTGACGGGGCCCTGGGATTTCTTAGTGGCCTTGGGCTTCTGGGCCTCGAACAGAGAATGGATGGGGGAATCTTTGAATTGGGTCTGAATAAACCGAGCCCTGCTGTATAGTTGGTGCATGCTTGAAATGTCATTCATTGCTAGAATGTTTCTGAAAGTTGGCGTAGCGTTGGAAATCAACAATTTTACCTTTTCCTCTTCCGGAATCTGCCCGGGCACCCGCGAGGCCATCTGTCTCCAGCGGTCTGCATAAGTTGCAAAGTCTTCCTCCGGCTTCATCTTCTCCGCCACCAGGTCAGTGAAAGAGTACTCAGGCCCGACCCGATCCTGAAACCTCTGTATGAACCTCTCCTTGACTGTCTTAAAATTCTCAGCCTCTTCTAGAGGCAGGGTATAAAACCATTCCAGCGCGACCCCCTCCAAGGACCTACGGAACAAATAGGCCATCAAGCGATCGTCCTGTTGGAATTGTGCAGACTCGTACAAGAATTCCCGAACATGGATGAACGGGCTGCCATTCCCATCATATTTGCGGTACACGGGGAGCTCCGACTGGGAAGGAAAGCGTAGGTCCCTGAAGTTAGGAATAGGGACATCGGCAAGGGATTGCGGGCCGACCCGCTTGTGGAGGAGATCAATTTGTTGCTGCATAGCAGCCCACTTGTCAAGGATTTCTCGTTCCCGGGAAGAAGGGGGAGGAGCAAGGGGAGTAGCACCTGGATGAGCGACCAAAGGATAAGCAGACGAAGGAGGCGGCCCATAAGAGGGGTAATGGGCCGAGGAGGGGCCCACATCTGCAT
Organism: Amorphophallus konjac; assembly: GCA_022559845.1. Classification (NCBI taxonomy): domain Eukaryota; kingdom Viridiplantae; phylum Streptophyta; class Magnoliopsida; order Alismatales; family Araceae; genus Amorphophallus; species Amorphophallus konjac. Next base: position 252,098 of record JAHNEJ010000822.1, on the reverse strand, counting down.
GAGTGACCTGAGCCGCCCCCGAATGCGACCTAACGAAGTCGGCCGGGGCGATGAGGGCCTGAGGCGAAGGAGAAATTGTAGTGTACGGCTCAAGATAAGGAACAGAGGGGACTGGGGATTTCCCTCTACCCAGTTGTTGATGAACGGATGTGGATGCCTGACCCATTTCTAGATCGGGATAGCGAAAGTTCTGAGGGCGCACGGGAGTAAGGTCAATGGGGGCCGTGGAGGTGGTCCCGACCCCAGAAGTTGAAGTGGTGACCTGGGCCGTGGCATGAGCCAGAGCTGAGGCCGGGGCATCGCCCCCTTGCAAAGCCTGCCTGATGAGAAGGAGTTGGGTGGGGTCTAACTGGGCCATCATGTCAAGGATCGTACTAGCTGAATTCTGGTTGGACAGGTTTGGAAAAGAGGGTCGGGGGCCCTCGCCAAAAGAAGTCGGGAGCGAAGGGGCCGTCCCCTCCCCCCCTTGCAAATGGGTGACCCTAGGTGGGTCCTCAAGGAGACCACGAGGAAGGGAATCTTCATGGGCCGCAGAGAAATCGTATGACGACATGGAAGAAGAAGCGGAATCGAACAAGGGATTGGAATAGGAATGGAAATGGGAATCAGCCCTAGGAAGAAAGCGTGGGGGCAGAAGGCAGTCCCACATACACCAAGACACTTGGCCCTAAAGCAAGCAGCACGAAATCAAACAAATCTACCAAACAATAACGAGCACACAATGGAGCGAGATGAGAGTAGAATCACTCAGTAATGCAATCAAGTTCTTAAAGTGATGCTCGTCAGTTCCTTATATCTTCAGGTTTAACTTTAGTGGATTTATAGAAATGTCAATTCTCTTTGACCACTAGGTACCTAACTGGGATGAGAACGAGGAACTGTGTGACGCTACTGGGATCTCTCACTCGCGGATGCAACCCTAGACGGGGGTGGATACGGTACAACCTGCCCGGCGTCCGTGTGGGAATCCACGGCTCACGGGGGCTTACGGAGGTCCTCAGCAAGGTCCCTAGTCGGCTCCAAGGAATATGGAGACGAGAGGAAACCCCACCTCGGTAGGAATGCAACTAATATGGGAGAGTATCGATGCTCCTATGCGCACCGGAGTGCATGCACCAACTAACCTAGCAACTATCAATCAATGAGCGAAAATACACATGAATAGCAAAAGCATGGTGATGCAATAACAACAAGATAGCAGGGGGAGTTAACTAACAGCACCAGGAGCAATATATATATGTCAACCAAAATACTAAGCAAGAGGACAGCAGTGCACTGTGACAGGAGATGTGCGGTCCTCCTATAACCGCTCTACTAACCCAGACGGTCATCTATCAGCCGTAATGAATGGGCAGGAAGCAGGGGACATACCATACCGACGGTCGATGATAAACCGCATGACCCACTGAACGGCCAAATCACAGCCGTGTACCTGCCACCAGAAAGATAGGGCGTACCTGTGACGGGGAGCTGGACGGGTGATTTCAGACCGCACGAATTATGGACGGCGTATAGGGAACCGTCAGACGCAGGGAAGGCCGTGACAGAGAACCTGAGTTGCGCGGCCCTGTTAAAACCGCGTGTTATCTGGGAAACTGCAAACCGTGTCCGTCCTGTAAATCACTTCAAGGATAGGCACCGGACAACCACCAGAAGGTCAGCAATTCAAAAGCATGATGGGCACTAGGGGTCCCACCGTGATCGCCACAAAAGGGGGTGTAGATATTAGTTTCCACCCTTTCTCTCTCTTACGTTCCACTAAGGGGGGACCCAAAGCATGATCAAAACAGTGGAACAAATGAGAGAAAGAAGAGAGGAAAGGAAATGAACAAAATACCGTGATCGCCACCAAGATGCCGTACGCGACGGACACGCCGTACCTTGGAAGATGGGGAAGACACTCGCCTAAGTGCAGCGTTGGGATGAACGGCTCGATTAGATCCGCTCCACGATGAACGGTCTCACGATAGACCGCCCTAAGGCGCTGCGAGGAACACGGGAGCAACTGCTGCAATGATATGGACGGCTCTTACTGGACCGTACGACTGTGAAGGACGGCCGTTAATGCACCGCTCTAAATATTGAACGGCTGAATTATGACCGCTCAATATCTTCACGCAGCAAGTTTTGAAGGGTCCGACCTCCACCCTCCCTGGCCGGCCAGAGGGGATGGGCCTCGTGCTGGCTAGATGCTGACCTGCAAAATAATGTAGAGACACAAAAAGAAACACCCAAATTAGACTCCAATGATGTAGTATATGTTCAAATGATAAGAATTAAACATGGCAAATGAAAAGGGGAATACCTGGGGGGTTTTAAACCCCTAGGGTGACAAAAACGTGGGTGGAGGTGTGCATGATAATGCGAACAAAGAGGGGAAGTGGGAGAAGGTAATGCATGCAAGGGACACGACGAAAAACTATAAGGGAACGCAAACGACTCGAAATATGAACTACTCCCTGGACCGGAGGCTCATATGGACGTAGAGAGCCTCCCCCCTTGATGCTGGGTCGCTCAAAAGTGCGGCAGGGCTTCGCCGTCGATCAAAAATCTTCCCCCCCTTTCGATGCCTGGTCAATAGGGTCTATTTATAGAGCCTATGAAGCCAGCCCCGAAACTAGGGTTTAGAGCCATTTTCGTGAAGAAATCTTAGAAGATAAATTGTAGATAATAAAATTATCTTTCATCCAGTCGAAACGGCATCGAAAATGATTGGTTATCCGCGGAGAAATCATCAAAATAAGTTGAGGACAAAACCATGGAGAAAAGGGTTAAAATCTTTTATAATTCAGCAACCGACAAGATGAACGGTCTGACGATAGACCGCTCAACTAGTTGGGCGGTCATTAATTAACCGTCCGTACCAGTCGGTGGAAATTCCAAATAATCAGAAAATACCCCATTATCTCTCAAACTGCCCGAAGCGTCCGCCGTGGGACCCTGAACATATGTACGGTTGAATATATACCGTTTTTATGTAGGGCGGCTCAATGACGACCGTGTTTACCCGTCGGTGATAATTCGAATATCCGGATAATTATCCGAGAAGACGGGCGCGCGTAGGACTCTGAGATATAGGCGGTTGTATTAGGGCCGTTCACTTAATTGAGCGGTTCTAATAACACCGCACAAAAGCCTGTCGGTGAATATTCAAAAAAATGTTCAGAAATTAGCCAAAATATATGAACGGTCTACATGTAACCGCCCAACGGTTGAACGGTTGATGTTATGCCGTTCATGACCTTAGGTATCTGGTTATCACAGCCGAGGGCCCGTTAAGCCCTGAATCACCGCGAATTGCACCAAGGAGGGAGACAACCCATAAAATGAACCCGAGTCATGTCACAAAAACGGCCCGACAGATAATGGACTATTCAGGGCATCAATTAATGGTAGTAAGAGAAACGGCCCAACCTATTGGTAGAAAAACGGGTGTCAACAGTATGATTCAAGAATGGAAGTTGCTGGAGCAATTTTCTAAGCTCAATATAAGCATGGACACGAACTTCAAATGTGTCACATTGTCTCATGTAAGCATTCATCCAGACCTATTAACTGAAACACAGGCACTGCAGGATGATGACCCAATATTAGTGGAAATCAAGGGCAGATTGGAAGGACAATCTGATTTCCAAATAACTTGTGAAGGAAGATTAATGTTCAGGAATAGAACTTGCATACCGGATTATCCCGAGTTAAAGAAGAAGATCTTAGATGAAACTCATAGATCAAGGTACACAATTCATCCAGGATCAACCAAAATGTACCAAGATGTGAAGAGGAATTTTTGGTGGCCCAACATGAAAAGGGAAATAGCAGACTATGTATCACGCTGTCTCACTTGCCAAAAGGTCAAGGCGGAACACCAAAAGTCTGCTGGAAAATTACATCCTCTAGATATTCCCAAATGGAAGTGGGAGAATATTAGTATGGATTTCATCATGGGTCTATCTAAATCAAAAGGAGGACATGATGGAATATGGATTATTATTGACCGATTGACTAAATCGGCGCATTTCTTGCTAATAAAGAGCCGATGGTCAGTTGACGTTTTGGCTGCATTATATATACATCAAGGAAATAGTTAGATTACATGGTATTCCTGTTTCAATCGTGTCTGACAGATATCCCCGTTTTACTTCTCATTTTTGGAAAGGACTACAACATTCGTTGGGAACAAGGCTTAACTTTAGTACAGCTTTTCATCCTCAAACGGATGGTCAGACCGAGAGAACTAACCAGGTGGTTGAAGATATGCTCAGAGCTTGCATCATTGATTTCGATGGAAGCTGGCATGATCACTTGTCGTTGGTGGAATTTGCATACAATAATAGCTACCAGGCAAGTATACAAATGGCACCTTTCGAAGCCTTATACGGAAGGAGTTGTCGATCACCCTTATGCTGGGACGAAGTTGGAGAAAAATAACTATTAGGTCCAGACATGGTAAGGGATACCACTGAGAAGATACAATTGATTAGAGAAAGACTGCAAGTTACTCAGTCTAGGCAAAAGGCTTATGCCGATACAAGAAGGAGAGATCTTGAATTCCAAGTTGGAGATCATGTATTTCTCAAAATATCGCCTGGACGTGACATACGGAGATTTGGTGTTAAAGGCAAGCTTACACCAAGATTCATCGGACCCTTCGAGATACTGGAACGAGTTGGCGAGGTTGCTTATCGCATCGCATTGCCTCCTCAACTGTCCGATGTACATAATGTATTCCACATATCTATGTTGAAGAAGTATGTACACGATCCATCACATATTATTGATCATGGAGACTTAGTGATCCAGAAGGATCTCACATATGAGCAGAAGCCTATGAAGATACTAGATCGTGAAGTACGTACCCTAAGGAATAAGGCTATTCCCATGCTTAAGGTACAATGGAATAAGAACTCCGAACGTGAAGCTACATGGGAGACCGAGGAATCCATGAGGAAGCGATTTCCAGAATTATTTTAAGGTATATATTCTACACTCTCCACTTATATATACTATTGAATTTGGGGACCAAATTCTTTTAAGTGGGGGAGGGTGTAGCAACCCTGGAAAAAAATAAAGATTTTGAAAATGGATCAAATTAAAATAAAAGATAAGTAAATAGATGACAAAGAGCCTAAATGGGTAACTCATTGATCAAGAAGACATAACGCCTTTGGTCAAGGCGCGACTTCGAAAAGAAACGCCCTTACATAAGGCGTTAATTTAAAAGGGACGCCTAGACAATAGGGCGTCAAATTTCAAACGACGGGAAAAATAAAATTAAGGAAAGGAAATGAAACGCCCTTTACCTGGGCGCGTTTTACATAAGTGACGACGCTCGCCAAGGCGTCAATTTAAATTCGACGCCCTCACTTAAGACGCTAATTCTGTTCGTGTTCTGTTCGAACCAGAACATTATCCAGGGAAGGTTTATGGATTAGTACGAGTCAGTAGAATATAGTAAGGACTCTATCATGGAAGTATTACTTCCAATACAACTCTAACCCTATTAGGATTCCCAAAACCCTATAAGTAACCCCTTAATTGAACCCTATAATCTATTTTGGACGATCGAGTCTCTGAAGAACCAGTAAGTGCTTCTTCTTCTGTCTTCAACCATGTATCGTAAAGACTATTGATCTTCTTTTCTTCTTTCTTCTGCAGTATACGGATGACCACCGTCATAGCTGAAGAACACAGGTTGGGTCTTCCTATTTTCTTTCTTTCTCTACTGATTAAGTATTACGAAGAATAATGTTCTTCCTCTTCCTCTGCAGGCTGCCTGCAGTGAGAACAAGTACTCCCCTTTTTTGACTGAAGAACGAAGGCTCTTCGTCAACATCCTCTTCTTCTGTGTTGAACAGAGTATCGTAACCTCTTCAATTTCTTCATATATCTTCACCAGAACCTTCGAAAGGTAGGTTTTCTCAAGAACGTAGCCCAAACTAGTATAAATTATGAAATAAACTCATCCATGATCTCATGCATAGAGTTTTACTGCGTTTCCAAATGTTTTCTAAGCGATTTTAAAGAAGCGACCCAGACAAGGGCGCTAATTCTTATTTTGACGCCCTACCCAGGAGTCGTCAATTTCATATAATTCATAATTATCCATGTTTAAAATTCTATAACTATGAGACCATGAATCTAAATTAATGCATGATCATATCTATCGAATCCTGCTATTTTTTTTTGTCCTGATCATGAAATTGTTTCCTGAAATTTTATTATCTGAAAATTGATAAATTGTTGAATTAACGACCTGCACAAGGTCGTCTCTGATTGAACTGACGCCCCATACCAGGGCGCTTATTGACAAGTAACGCCCGTGTCCAGGGCGCGTTTTTGTTAAAATTCTAGAATATTGATTTTTTTTGCAGAATAGAAATATTGAAGGGACGACTAATGTATAAGTCGTCAAATTGTAAATAAACGCCCCTGAGTAAGGCGTTAATTAGTTAATTAATGACTTAGCGTAAGTCGCTATTTTCTGTATTAATGTTTTATACTGGTTACTGTCAACCGAAGGGTTTTATATATATTTATATTTCTATATCGGCACTATATCTCCACTCCGTGAGTATAGTCTCACGTTTCTATGACGATTTATCGCATTACCCTCTCAATTCTCATTGACATACAAGCTCTCCATTGGACATTCTGTTCCTTTGGACTAGCGAGTTAGTCATAGAGACCTCCATAAGACTCCTCGAGCATTGGATTCCCTCAAGGCCGACTGAGCTGGTTGTACCATAAAAATTCATTACATTATTTGATTGCCATGTCACTCTAAAGAAACATGGTATACCGGCCCTCATGTTATGCAAAGTGTGTATCATGAGAATTCTCTTAATGGGATGAGGTTATCATGCCCTTTGATGCTGTTCTTGTAAACCCCAATTCTATATCAACATTGTCATGATGTTCTTGTAAACCCCAATTCTATATTCAACATGATGTTCTTGTGGACCTCAATTCTATATTAAGAATGAGGACGTCTTGCCATTGATGTGCTGTCCATGTGGACCTCAATCCTATATAAAGAGTGTCCATACTTGTTGGTCATGGTACCCAAGCTAGGGAATCAATTCCACCTAGTTTTATCGATAATCATGATTATACCGTTATTATCGTCATTCTATGTCAAGTGTCATATTTTTGGACTCTATTCTATCAAAGTCTATCCTACGTGTCTACAAGCTTTATCCTTGAAATTCCATATTGGCTATATACAAAAGTGGATGTTAAAATACATGATTAATACATGCGCATATAGGGCCCGATCTGGTCCTGGGAGGAGCACCGAAAGTACTTGTGCCCATGGGAGTTGATTGATCACGGTATTGGCATTATACCGAAGTGCATGACTAGCTTGATTGAACATTCCACAAATCTTGTACTTGACTTGATATTACATGACTTGCGTGGCCCGAGAAAAGGGTAATTGTATACTTGCTTGACTTGAAACAAAATAGCCAAATTCCAACATGACATGATGAATACACTTGCTTGAATATCTTGATATCTTTTTGATATAAGTTCTTGAAAGCTCATGACTAGTTCTTCTTGCTATCGTTTTGTTATACACTCTCTCTATCTTGTCGTTTTATGCGAGCATGCATAGCTATAGTGCATTCATGAAAGATGTAATCACTTAAACCCCTTGCTAGATCTTGAGATATAATTTCCTACTGAGCGTTCGCTCACTTAGTGTTTCCCTACTTTCAGGTAAGTCCGACGATGAGGGAACTCAAACGGATGGGGAAAATCAAGAGTGAAAGAGATAGAGCTTCTTCTGTGTTCTCTAGTCTTTTTCATATTTTCTTGAGTCAACCTTGTATTTTTCCCTTTATTTTCGTTAGTACTCTAAAGGTTTGTAATAGACATATTCTTATGAAGGAATAAAGGATTGGGTTATCTTTACTTTTGCGCATCTCTGATTTTGGTGTCGAATACACTAATACTCTGATTGACATGATTGATATAAACTTGTCACGCGTCTCCGGGTATCTTCCGCTCTCGGGACGTGACAGGGTAGGTCTCGGCGAGGGGTTCTCTCCACACTCTCTAACCTTCCAACCAGTCCTTGGACAGATCGGTCAGAAGCCTCGGCGCGGTCCTCCATGGCTTTGAATCGGCTCTCCATACACTCGGTATGCTCCCTAAGAGTTTTCTCGGACCTATCCATGCGCTCCATGAGTAGAGCTATCATACTGTAATGCCCCGGATTTTTCGGATATTTTTCGGATCATTTTAGTGGGTCTCGGAGTGTATTTTGTGCTTTACACGTGTTTTTCCCTGATGGGCCTTCGAAACTCTTTGCAGGGCAAACCGTGGCATTCTCCGACTCCGGGACGTTACCACTGCGTTGTGTTCCTTCCGAGAATCGCGGAGGTAATTTTTCGTAATTTTCTGAATTTATCAAAAAATTCGGGTTTTCCTATATATACTAACCCTTTTCTCTTTCCCCCTCTCATTCTCTCTTTCTCACTCTCTCTCATCTCTTTCTCTCCCCCTCTCCCCGGGCGGCCGACGGTGGTGGAGGAGGGCGAGGCGGCGATGGCGGGAGGCGAGGAACGGGGAACGGGTCGAGGATCGAGGGCCGGTGGCGTGTGGAAGCTCGGCCGTGGGTTCGTGGAGCGGCGAGGGCTTCACGGCGTTCTCTTCGCGGATCGACGAGCTCGGGGCGCAAAATATTCGATGGAGGTAGGGAGATGGACCCCCAGCTCGTGCACTCCCTTTCCAGTGAGTTTCGTAGGCCGTGGTGAGCCGAGCGGGTGGAATCGGGGTTTTTTGGGCAAAACCCATGTTTTAGGGCTTGTGGGCCGATCTCTCGTTTTACGGTATTTTTGGCTGATCCGAGGCCTTAGATGCATGCTAGGGGCTATTTGGGGGCTTCCCCCTTGATTTCCCCCTCTCGGGTGGAGGCATGGGGGCGTGGTTGGAGTTTTTGGGTGTTTTCACCGTTTTTCGGGCGCGGACTGAGAACGCGCTATGCTCCAGTAGCGCGCTCTTGATGGTCGCGCTGCCCCGACGGGGCGCGTTCATCGGAGAAGATGAACAGTATGGCGGTTCCTGTCGCGCTATAGGGCTATGGCGCGTTCTGGACTGTCACGCTATGGAAACATAGCGCGACCTGCCTTGTCGCGCTATAGGCTCCTAGCGCGTTCTGCTTGAACGCGCTATGGACCTATAGCGCGTTATTGAAGTGACCATCCGGGCTGCCCGGGGTGGGTGGTCTGCGGCTGATCGTGCCCCCCTTGAGCCGTGTGTGTCTTGGACACCCCGTGGAGTTCCGTGACCGTGTCTTTGGGTGTCCAGAGATTTGGGTTACCTCGATTAGTGTGCCCGTGAGTTTAAGGGTCCGGGTGACCTTCTAGTGTTCCGATTGTGTTGTGTTGGTCTCCGGTCGACCCGGTTGTGACCCAGTGGTCGACCTTTGGCCTTACGAGTGTCCCGGGCACCCCGTGGGTTTTGTTACCGCGTTTTGGGGTGTCTGGAGGTACCGTGCTACCTCGATAAGCGTGCCCGTGGGCTTGGTGGGTCCAGGTGACCCCAGGTGTTCCAGGCTCCCGTGTTCGTGCCAGATCGTGTCACCGTGTGTCGGTGTATGTGCGGTGGGGTCTCCCCCGCATGTCGTGGGTTTCTTTGGAAGGTGATTCCCGTGTGGGCCACGTGTTTGGCCTTGGACTGCGAGTCCAGTTATCCGGCCTGGGGCTGGAGGTTTCCCGCTTATTCCAAGATGGGAAATCGGCAAGGCGCCTTGTGTGCTGCCCTGGGAATCGTGCCTCTGTGTTTTTCCATGTGGCCGTGGTCCCTTGCGTTCCCTTCCTGAGGGAACAGTCTTGGTGGCTTGTGAGCTATCTCGATATTCGTGATATCGTGGTTTTGGACCTAGAGATTGGGCTAGATCGACGGCCTTGTGCTGTTGCGTGCAACGGTCTTGACCCCGAGTCTTGTGACTCAAGGACCGTTGGCTGTAGTGTGTCTAGAGGACTGTCCAGAGTCCAGTGTCTTAAGTGCCACTCGAGTTTTCTTGACACTCGCGCACGGTGCGTGCGTGGCCGTGGACTGCGAGTCCTGTTTCTTCTCCGACTGTGGTCACCGTGCGACGGGGCCGGTACATGGGGTTGTCCCCGTACGTCGTCAGATTCGGACGTTGTTTTCCGTTGAGTTGAGAGTCTACTCCTTCAGTGACCCTCCACTAGTTGTAGCCCACCAGTACGAGGTGCTGGTCTCACCTGGGAGTGGTGTACGGGCATTCACCTTTGAGACGGTTTGTGGACCGGTTACCGTAGGCCCCTCGTCGGTAGCCAGAGTCCGGCTACGGGGGAAAACCGGTCAGAGGACCAGACCTAGTGACGCAAGGTCTGTGTGTGCACACGTGGTTGGGGGCGGTTGGACCCACGTCAATGGGCGTGACCCCAGCTAGTTACTTATTTGTGGTTACTTGTACGGTGTTCGCGCCTCGAGTAGGACCTACCACGTCAGGCGGTTCACCTGCGGCTCGGTGTAAGACGTCAGGGGGCGCTACCGACTGTGCTTCTAGTGGGTGGTACTCCTATCGAGTACGGAGTGACAGACTGTCAGTTTCTGTGTCTTTGACCTTCGGGTTTTCGGTCGTATTGACCGGTGAGTTTGGTTGTTTCACCTTGGCGCGTGTGTCGGTTCTTGCGCCGTGAGACTAGTGCTAGTGGCTTTACCGAGGTGGCGTCTCGTGGTGCGGTACCCGCGATCGGATGGTCGGGGTTGCACCTTGGACAGCGTGTCCAGGTTGGCTGTCCGGGGGACAGGCCTCTACGGCGTGGTTGCCGTGTGTTTTTACTTCGGTAGGTGGTGCTAGCGTGGTTTGGTAGCTTCGACTTCGTGATCGAGGTGTGCCTTCTGGCAGTAGGAGTAGCTGTAGTGCCGAGTTTTTGACCGGCCACCGGTTTGCTGTTCCTGATGTAGTTGTAGCTCTCCTTTCCGCTACCGCCGTTGTTTCCGATTGGGGTTCTGCGGGATCCCTGCTGAGTCTCTATTTTGGAGACTCATTCCCTGCTTTCAGGAGTAGCGATTCTTCCTCGAGGTTCGAGGGTGCGGAGCGGAGGTTCTCAGTTGCCAGCTTGCCGGGCCGAGTGTTCACTTGGCATGTGGTACGTTTTACTGCTTTAGACTGTAATTTCTGTTGGACTGGACTCTGTTGTAGTAGTTGTTTATTTATTTCTGTTAATTGTTGATTTGTCCAGCTTTATTTCCTATTTCTTTGTGCCTCCACACTCTTTTTAGCCCTTCCGAGCCCTCCCGGCTCGTGGGCGGCGGTTCGAGTCTCGGGTTATCGGGCCTTCCCGGTAATCGGATTCTCGGGTCGTTACAGCTGGTATCAGAGCAGTGGTTATGGACGTACATAGGAATTTGAGATATTGCAGTGATCAGAGTCTATAAGGTCCAGTACAGTCGGCAGCTGGCATAGGGTTTTGTGCTTGTTTTTTCGCTTTGTTTCTCGCTTGAGAGCTTGGGTGCGCTGTGCGGCGCTGTGAAGGTGGTTGTTGTCCGCGGCTTTCATGCCAGCATGGGGTCTAAGGATTAAGGTTGAGAGCCTTCTCCCTCATCGGCGATAGCACTGGTTGTGCTGCGTTGGGCAGAGGTTGCTGGCAGGTGTGAGCTCGCGGTGCTGCGTTCGAGGAATCTGTGGCGTGGTCAGGTGGCTGGGGAGGACTGTTTCTGGTTAAGTGGCCGTGAGCGCGCTCTGAGGGAGCTGCTGTCGGTTTTGGCCACTCCAGCTTGAGATTTATCCAGCCCCTGAGGTGTTCAGGTTGTGGTTTAAGGTGGCAGAGCGGGTGTTCCGATCGAGCAGTGTGCTCCGGTGAGCGGAATGTCTTCTCGGTGAGCTGCTGATTTGTCGAGCCTGATGTCCTTGTCGTGCTCTGTGGCGTCAGAAATGACGTGTCGGTCCCGATTGTTTTATGGATTTCGAGGCAGGATTGGGCTGTGGTGTCCCAGTAAGTCTTGCTCCTGCGCTCTTGTGTGCGAATGGGGAGTGTTCGCCTTGGATTTGGTCTGAGGTGTGAAGGTTCCGCGGTGAGTTTCGGGACTTGAGGATGAGCGTCGGCGGTTGTCGTTACGGCTCGTGTTGCGGCTCTTGGCATGCCGTGTTGCAGTTCGAGGAATTGCAGTGGTGATGCATCGAGAGATGCTGTGATGGTGGTCCGACGTGACACTCGTCGAGTGTGTCGGAGGCGCTGACCTGATGGAAGCGATGGTTTCCTTGGTGCTGGATGGTGCTGTTTCCAGTGTGCGCGAGGTTCGAGGTCAGGTCGAGCGTGGAGTTCTTCCGTTGGTCGAAAGTGCGCTGGTTTCTCCTTTGGTTGGAGAGATTGCGTTCGGCTAAGGATCGTCGTCTTGCATTGTGTGTTCGGATTGGTTGGCCTTGTGTGCCATCAAGTCCGTGCGAGACGTGCTCCTTGTCTTGGCAAGGTGGTTGCCTGTGAGAAGTTGTGCCCATTCCCTTGTCGTGTGAGGGTGCTGGCGCTGTTCCGGAAGGACGAGTGCTGGTTGGGCGGTGTTTGCTTTCTCGGCTGTGCGCGCAGATTTGAGTGCGCAGCGGAAGCGTGGTGGGCCCATAACCCACTGGTTCAGGATCGTAGCGTTGGTTGTTACGGGCGGATTCCTGAGTTTACGTTGAGCATCGGAGGATGGGTTCCTCGGTGTGAAACGTGTTGTTGCCGTGCCGTTGCTCGAGGTATTATGGTTGTTGGCACTGGCGGGATGGAGTGTTGGGGAAAAGTGCTGGCTAGTACGCCGCATGAGTACCATGTTCCTGTGATGGAAGCCGTGTCAGGCGTCGGTGTTGGACCTGGATGAGGTTGTTGAGGATGTCGCCTGACGATGGTTGAGGACGTGTTGGTCAGAGTCGGTGGCTTGGTGCCGACTTGTGTTCCCAGTCGTGTCCTCGGATAAGATCATTTTTGGGGAAGCGGTCTCTGGCAGACTATGGGTCCCGGTTGACGACTATGAGTGGCTGGTGAGCCTAACCGTGTGACCGACCACAGCAGTGTCTGTTGGTTCTACGGTCTTGTCGGATTGTGACAGTGAGATGTTTATTGCTTAGGGACCCGTGAGCACTGTTCAGGTGGTGTCCCGTGGCTCTGTGGTAAGGACGGAATCGGGATTGGCAGGTGTCCACTTGCATTGATCGAAGGATTTGAGGAGACCAGATGGATGAGTGACGCCTGTGGGCGGAGGCCTTTTGTGAGATGGGCGTCGGAGGATGGTCCTTGATAGGACGTTGGTGTCGCAATGGTTATCCTTGGTTTGATGACCAGCATGGGATGGCTCCCCTGTGAGTCTGAGTCCAGTGAGGTGATGACTGAAGACACCAGGATCCGTCATTTGGTTTCGTCGTGCTCCCCGAGAGGGTTGAGTTGGCGTTCGGATGCGGAGTCCGAGAGGAGTGCTGCTCGAGATGCAGCATCAGTCTGTGTGTGAGTCGACGGATGGCTTGCCGAGGTTTGGAATGTTTCCTTCGGACCCAGTCGAGGACCAGGAAAGAAGGAAGAAGCTGAGCAAGCGGAGGTTTCCCGTTGACGAGCAGTTGGTGACCAGTGGATGGTCTTTTCAGAGACAGAAGATGCTGGTTGTTGGGGCTCGAGCGTGGCGAGAGCCGTGTGCCAGCGAGACCTTTGGTGGTCGTTTCTATGATGTGCCTTTCCGGATGGGATCTGGACTTTGTCGAAGTTTGTCTTCTGACAAGAGTTGGCACAGTGTTATGTCCGGCTTTCGGCTTGCCATGTGAGGTGTTTCTTGGTGCTGAGCCGATGTTCTGGTTGCGGTCTGCGGAGAGGACTGCTTGAGCTGGTGGAGGCTCTGTATTGGTTGCCCCCTTGAGAAGGGTGTGCGAACTATCAGCTGGTTGTAAAGCTGATGTGCGATTTGTCTGTTGACCATTGGATGGATCAATAGCTGTTTCTCGTGACGAGGGTTGTGTTTCCTCGGTGAGCGAGATCGTGGCTGCGGCGCCATGGTGGATTCTCGCGTTGACTGAGGTGATGCCGGACTGTGTCCTTTGGTATATACCTGCTCTGTTGGCCAGTGCGCTCGGCGCGAGGAGCGAGGTGTTGTTTGCGACTGTAAGTCTGGCTGTGTCCCTCAGGATTGGTGTTTTCGTGAGAATCGAGGTTTTCTGTGCTGGGGCTCTGACAGCGTGTCAGTTGGTTCAGTGTTCTTCCCCTGGGACTTCGTGCTAGATCCTGAATTTCGAGGACGAAATTCCTTTAAGCGGGGAGGGCTGTAATGCCCCTGATTTTTTGGATATTTTTCGGATCATTTTAGTGGGTCTCGGAGTGTATTTTGTGCTTTACACGTATTTTTCCCTGATGGGCCTTCGGAACTCTTTGCAGGGCAAACCGTGGCGTTCTCCGACTCCGGGACGTTACCACTGCGTTGTGTTCCTTCCGAAGATCGTGGAGGTAATTTTTCATAATTTTCTGAATTTATCAAAAAATTCGGGTTTTCCTATATATACTAACCCTTTTCTCTTTCCCCCTCTCATTCTCTCTTTCTCACTCTCTCTCATCTCTTTCTCTCCCCCTCTCCCCGGGCGGCCGACGGTGGTGGAGGAGGGCGAGGCGGCGATGGCGGGAGGCGAGGAACGGGGAACGGGTCGAGGATCGAGGGCCGGTGGCGTGTGGAAGCTCGGCCGCGGGTTCGTGGAGCGGCGAGGGCTTCACGGCGTTCTCTTCGCGGATCGACGAGCTCGGGGCGCAAAATATTCGGTGGAGGTAGGGAGATGGACCCCCAGCTCGTGCACTCCCTTTCCAGTGAGTTTCGTAGGCCGTGGTGAGCCGAGCGGGTGGAATCGGGGTTTTTTGGGCAAAACCCATGTTTTAGGGCTTGTGGGCCGATCTCTCGTTTTACGGTATTTTTGGCTGATCCGAGGCCTTAGATGCATGCTAGGGGCTATTTGGGGGCTTCCCCCTTGATTTCCCCCTCTCGGGTGGAGGCATGGGGGCGTGGTTGGAGTTTTTGGGTGTTTTCACCATTTTTCGGGCGCGGACTGAGAACGCTCTATGCTCCAGTAGCGCGTTCTTGATGGTCGCGCTGCCCCGACGGGGCGCGTTCATCGGAGAAGATGAACAGTATGGCGGTTCCTGTCGCGCTATAGGGCTATGGCGCGTTCTGGACTGTCACGCTATGGAAACATAGCGCGACCTGCCTTGTCACGCTATAGGCTCCTAGCGCGTTCTGCTTGAACGCGCTATGGACCTATAGCGCGTTATTGAAGTGACCATCCGGGCTGCCCGGGGTGGGTGGTCTGCGGCTGATCGTGCCCCCCTTGAGCCGTGTGTGTCCTGGACACCCCGTGGAGTTCCGTGACCGTGTCTTTGGGTGTCCAGAGATTTGGGTTACCTCGATTAGCGTGCCCATGAGTTTAAGGGTCTGGGTGACCTTCTAGTGTTCCGATTGTGTTGTGTTGGTCTCCGGTCGACCCGGTTGTGACCCAATGGTCGACCTTTGGCCTTACGAGTGTCCCGGGCACCCCGTGGGTTTTGTTACAGTGTTTTGGGGTGTCTGGAGGTACCGTGCTATCTCGATAAGCGTGCCCGTGGGCTTGGTGGGTCTAGGTGACCCCAGGTGTTCCGGGCTCCCGTGTTCGTGCCAGATCGTGTCACCGTGTGTCGGTGTATGTGCGGTGGGGTCTCCCCCGCATGTCGTGGGTTTCTTTGGAAGGTGATTCCCGTGTGGGCCACGTGTTTGGCCTTGGACTGCGAGTCCAGTTATCCGGCCTGGGGCTGGAGGTTTCCCGCTTATTCCAAGATGGGAAATCGGCAAGGCACCTTGTGTGCTGCCCTGGGAATCGTGCCTCTGTGTTTTTCCATGTGGCCGTGGTCCCTTGCGTTCCCTTCCTGAGGGAACAGTCTTGGTGGCTTGTGAGCTGTCTCGATATTCGTGATATCGTGGTTTTGGACCTAGAGATTGGGCTAGATCGACGGCATTGTGCTGTTGCGTGCAACGGTCTTGACCCCGAGTCTTGTGACTCATGGACCGTTGGCTGTAGTGTGTCTAGAGGACTGTCCAGAGTCCAGTGGCTTAAGTGCCACTCGAGTTTTCTCGACTCTCGCGCACGGTGCGTGCGTGGCCGTGGACTGCGAGTCCTGTTTCTTCTCCGACTGTGGTCATCGTGTGACGGAGCCGGTACGCGGGGTTGTCCCCGTACGTCGTCGGATTCGGACGTTGTTTTCCGTTGAGTTGAGAGTCTACTCCTTCAGTGACCCTCCACTAGTCGTAGCCCTCCAGTACGAGGTGCTGGTCTCACCTGGGAGTGGTGTACGGGCACTCACCTTTGAGACGGTTTGTGGACCGGTTACCGTAGGCCCCTCGTCGGTAGCCAGAGTCCGGCTACGGGGGAAAACCGGTCAGAGGACCAGACCTAGTGACGCAAGGTCTGTGTGTGCACACGTGGTTGGGGGCGGTTGGACCCACGTCAATGGGTGTGACCCCAGCTAGTTACTTGTTTGTGGTTACTTGTACGGTGTTCGCGCCTCGGGTAGGACCTACCACGTCAGGCGGTTCACCTGCAGTTCGGTGTAAGACGTCAGGGGGCGCTACCGGCTGTGCTTCTAGTGGGTGGTACTCCTGTCGAGTACGGAGTGACAGACTGTCAGTTTCTGTGTCTTTGACCTTCGGGTTTTCGGTCGTATTGACCGGTGAGTTTAGTTGTTTCACCTTGGCGCGTGTGTCGGTTCTTACGCCGTGAGACTAGTGCTAGTGGCTTTACCGAGGTGGCGTCTCGTGGTGCGGTACCCGCGATCGGATGGTCGGGGTTGCACCTTGGACATCGTGTCCAGGTTGGCTGTCCGGGGGACAGGCCTCTACGGCGTGGTTGCCGTGTGTTTTTACTTCGATAGGTGGTGCTAGCGTGGTTTGGTAGCTTCGACTTCGTGATCGAGGTGTGCCTTCTGGCAGTAGGAGTAGTTGTAGTGCCGAGTTTTTGACCGGCCACCGGTTTGCTGTTCCTGCTGTAGTTGTAGCTCTCCTTTTCGCTACCGCCGTTGTTTCCGGTTGGGGTTCCGCGGGATCCCTGTTGAGTCTCTATTTTGGAGACTCATTCCCTGCTTTCAGAGTAGCGGTTCTTCCTCGAGGTTCGAGGGTGCGGAGCGGAGGTTCTCAGTTGTCAGCTTGTCGGGCCGAGTGTTCACTTGGCATGTGGTACGTTTTACTGCTTTAGACTGTACTTTTTGTTGGACTGGACTCTGTTGTAGTAGTTGTTTATTTATTTCTGTTAATTGTTGATTTTTCCTGCTTTATTTCCTATTTCTTTGTGCCTCCACACTCCTTTTAGCCCTTCCGAGCCCTCCCGACTCGTGGGCGGCGGTTCGAGTCTCGGGTTATCGGGCCTTTCCGGTAATCGGATTCTCGGGTCGTTACACATGTCCTCCAGGGAACGGCCTCCCGGGTTGGCACCTCGATGTTCACCCATAGTGTCAGGGCGATGGTACTGGGCACCTCCACGGGTGGGCATGCAATGAGATGTAAAGGGAGCTAAGGGTGACTCACTAGACAAATAGGGATGGACCAATGTAAATTGAGGACCCTAGACTTAAACTGATATCCGGTACCTGGCGGAGTCCGGAGATCCGAAGATCCTCTCACGCGAGTGAGACGCCTCCCCGACAGGCGTAACCTAACGGTCGGACAACACCTTTTTATATACCGAATATTAGGATGTAATGCAAGACCTTGGATAAGACTACCCTAGACTCAAACCGGCTCTGATATCAATTTGATGCGAGACAACTATGAGACTCGACTAGACAGACGACGCGACCAGCAACACACTACGACGCTGCACCGACGAGCTCCAGAAGAGATGAACTTGCCCCAAACAAGAAGCGCTACTCACAGTCGTCCCCATCAAGGGAAACGCGACGATCGTGCACGGTTGGGAAACCAGCTTTGAGACTTTGAGTAGTCGGCTCACTCTCGTGCTCGGAATGAGTCACGGGACGGGTTTCGCTCTCACAACTCACAGCGGTGATTAAAATTAAACTAGCTAGGAAAGATAACTACTCACATGCAGCGGCAGTAAAGTGCATACTAAATAAGTAGAAAGACAATAAGAGTGACAGGTGTACCTCCACGCTCACGGCGTGGCGACGACGTCCCGACCGTGAACCGTCACTCCCGATACAAATTAATATTTAATTACATCAGTAAAAATAAACTACGGCCCACTCCACGCAGGGAGGTAAAAGGCCACAACCAGCTATCCGGGAGCGCCGTTCAGGGGTTGGCGGGCAGCAATGTGCAGTTCCGGGTGGTGGCGGGCAGCACGGTGGTGGCGCTCAATGTGGGGCCCACAAGGCTCCAAGTGGGCCCGACTACTGGGACAGCGGCTTTCGGGCATCTTCTGGCAGTGGCGACCGGAGGGAGAGTCTCTGGAGTGCCCCGGGTCGATCCCCGGGAGCGATGGTCGCCGGTGGTGAGTTGGGGAATTTATTGGGAATTAATCCCCAATGCTGTCCCGCAGGCCAGTTTCAGACCAGACTAGCGCACTTCCACGAAAACGGCCGGCACGATCAGACCCGAAGTCGGATTGGAGCGTGGTTGGCGCCGTTAGAAAGATGACTCGAAGATCTTCAACATACTGCAGATTCAGCTTCATCCAATGGCCTGATTTCGATTGCCAGCCTCTGTGTGACTGTGTCTTTTCTGGCTCGGACCGACAGATCTCTCAGACAGGAATGGATCTGCCTGTTCTTGGGCTTTGACCGGGGTCCAAATGAATTAACTAGGACCTGGGATTTTTATGGTGGATAGAGGGGAAGGTTACGAAGACGCACATAGGTCTTTTGTGAACTTTGGACAACATTTTAGGGGTGAGAAAAATATTCTACTGGGATCTATCTCGTAGGCCTACACTGGGGCA
The DNA here is from genome assembly GCA_022559845.1 of Amorphophallus konjac. NCBI lineage: Eukaryota > Viridiplantae > Streptophyta > Magnoliopsida > Alismatales > Araceae > Amorphophallus > Amorphophallus konjac. The sequence continues at coordinate 233,200 of JAHNEJ010000822.1, read as the reverse complement.
GATTGTGAGGTGGGTAAACAAATGACTGGGAGGAGGGGCAAACATGCTCTGATCGGCATGACATTTTAACTGGGGCTGGGGGAGACACGGGGAGACCTACCCTCAAAATATCAACTCGATCCAACAGCTGGATCAAAAGTTATGGCTTCTTCTTTGAGCTTCAGATCTGTAGGTCACCGGTCTGGACATCAGTTCGGCGGCGGGGCTGTGGCGGCTTGCTGGTGGCTCCGGCGGCGGGGGCGACGGTGATGGACGATCCCAGCAGGTAGTAGAAGAGATGAGGAAGAGATTTAGGGGGAGATAGAAGATCTATACTCAGATCTGGAAGAGATTGAGGAAGAAAAGGGGGAAGAACACTCAAGAACATGAGAGAGAGAGAGGGGGGGCACACCAAGCTTTCTCCAATTTAATTCTCTTGCAATTTTTTCATTAGTTTTTCCACAAATGATACAAGAGACTATAAATAGACAAACCCTAGATCTAGACCAAAGGACATCCACTAACATCAAAGGACATCCACTAATATTGGTCAAGGGTAGGTGGGGGACAAGCATGGGGGACAAGGAGCACCAAAGGACATCCACTAACCTTGGTCCAAGTGTAGGTGGGGGACAAGCATGGGGGACAAGGAGCACCAAAGGACATCCACTAACCTTGGTCCAAGTCTTCTAGAAGGTCCAATTGGGCTCCTAATGGTCTTGAGGCCCAATTTAGAAGTTGGACCCCTTACATGAAGAGTAGCCCATATTACAATCTTGACCCGACTAGAAGTTAAAATAAAAATACACACTAATACACTCAAAGTAAATACATAAAATGTCAAAGCTCCGACGAAAGCTCCGTACTGTCACCCAACTACAAGGAAGTCGGCATGCTACGCTTCTGGTACCGGCGACCAGCTCTGGTGTCCGCACCAGAATGGGCACCGAAGGGCAACAGAGGGGAAGGGATGACGATGTTGCAGTTCGGGAGGAGGAGGAGGACAGCATCGATGGCAGTGCGAGCTTCGAGCGCCGCGCGTGGCAGGGGGTGACAGGTGATATTAATCCCACGTGTGACAAAGGGCATAGATGACATTTGACACTTGGGATTAAGTTACCCCACCTCCGGAGGTGGGGCAGCTTAACTCGAGTTAACTCATGTTAACCATTTATTAATCCGATTATGGAATTTTGAGCCTGCCAAATTAAATTGCGTTAACTCCAAAATTAAACATGGCAAACTCTGGGTTAAGCCGCTGCCAAAGCCGGGCAATTGAGATTTATGACATGGTCGCGGTTGCTATGGTCATTTTTTTTATATCTAAGGTCAATTTTCATTGCATAATAGAAAAGAAGATGTACAAGGGAAAAGGAGAGGGGGGGTGCCCAAACTGATAGAGACGGATGGACAAGAAACAACAAACAGGAGCACAACCTAACAAGCCCAATCAAGAGACAAACAAACCCACATGCCGCGCCACTCAACCTGTAGATCAAATGTCGACACTACAAGAAAATTGGCCTATAGTCACGAATTTTATCTACGTTTTCAAAACACGTAGGTATAAGAGACATATTCTGATGTTTTTAAATTGACGCTGGTAAATTTCCTACGTTTATTATAGCGTAGCTATATGTTCATAATATTCCGACGATTTTACAATAAATATAGGAAAAGATAATATATAATGACGTTTTTTTATAAACGTGAGAATAGAGCCTATCAATGGTTTCACATTTTTTCAAACGTAACAATAAATCGATTGAAACAAAAATAAAAAAATAACAAATGTCGCAATAGGCTTGACCTCGATGGCAGCAAAAATGTCACCCGAGCTTCGATGCTTTCTTCCCCCTCCTCTTCCTCCGCCACCACGTCCCCCGATCTTCTCTCTGGATCTTCGCCCTCTCCTTCTTCATTCTCTTCCCCACTAAAACCCTAGTCGCACTCTCCGTCGGCCTCACCCGCCACCACTGCCTGCTCGCCGCTGGACCACCTCTCCTGCCCTGCTTCCCCACTACAGTAGACTCCCCTCTGCTTCAGCATGTGAACAGGACCACGGCCGCCGTGACTCCCCAGAGCCGCCATCGCCTCCCGCCTTCTGCCTACCCTCCACCGCAAACGACGACAACAGCAACCCTGTCGACACCACTGCGGGCTACATCTGCACCGCCTCCAACGTACTCGCTCTATTCCCCCTTTCTTTTTCCTGCAAATGCGCGCCACCCGCCATCCCCATCGCCGACCGTCGGGATCCCTGCCACATCTTCCTCTTTTTTTTCCACCGCTTGTTACCCCCTTCCTCTTCTTCTTCCGCACATATTTGCTCCGAGACCGTGCAACCAGCTACCGTCAACCCCAACCCCCCTCACCCTCGGCCATTCTCCTTCAGCCTACTGCCCCCTTCCTATAGCGTCAACCCCATCAGCCTCCTGCCACCACGACCCCATCCACCGCTCACGTGCTTCCCACGCAGCTCTACCGTGATTGTGTAGTCCCCATCGCCGACCGTCGGGATCCCTGCCACATCTTCCTCTTTTTCTTCCACCGCTTGTTACCCCCTTCCTCTTCTTCTTCCGCACATATTTGCTCCGAGACCGTGCAACCAGCTACCGTCAACCCCAACCCCCCTCACCCTCGGCCATTCTCCTTCAGCCTACTGCCCCCTTCCTATAGCGTCAACCCCATCAGCCTCCTGCCACCACGACCCCATCCACCGCTCACGTGCTTCCCACGCAGCTCTACCGTGATTGTGTAGTCCACACTGTCTGCTCATACCCAGCCACAGCTCTCCATCCAGTGTGATCGTCTTTAAACTACTCCGAAAAGATATTTAGATTTTTTTTGACATGCTTTTTTAAGCAAATATCCTTACTATGTTACTCGTGTGGTATAAATGTCGTATTTACTTTATTATTTTTCTATTTAACCATGATTTTTTTTGTAAAGGACTATTTTTCTGTTTCACAGGGGGATATGAGATTACTATGTCGGTCATATTAAGTTAAAGCTTTGGTAATCTTCTATCCCATTTCTATTTTTCAGTGGCGGATGTTGTTATTCGTTGTTTAGTGAGTTAGAGAGAAAAAATATTCTTTAAGAACTTTATTTTTCTTTCTAAGTAATTCCCTTATCTTTTGTTTTGTCGAGTCCTGATCCTCATATGGAGTCTGGTCTATCGGCTGAAAACCAGTAATCTTCCCCTCAAGAAAATTTTTTGATGTAACAATGTCACAGACCATGACTCTGATATGACGTTTTACTCTATTCATCATCATTTATATTTTATATATATACATGCACACAATGGTTGAAAAAGAGCTTGAATTGAAAATGGATCAAGAATTTTTCCTATGCATGTATATGGACCTTTGAATTTTTATCATTAATGGACACTGCGCCGGCATCAATAGGACATTTTTGTGTACGGATACTTAAAATTGTTCGAATTTACACACTCTCCCGTTAAAAAAGATTCATAAATGAATTGAAAAAGCAATTTGAAACCCTTATTTTTTCCTTCCTTCTTCATTTTGTGATGGACAACAAAATCATACATTAATATTATCATCTAGAGAAGCAAAGACCATATAACATTATTGTGCATGTTAATATATTATTAAGAATATTTTTAAAATTTTCATATTTAATTATAATTTATTTATAAAAAATCTCAAAAAAAACTCTAGACACTCGTGCCCGGTGCTTTGCGTGTACATACTCCTAACATGATCCATGAACGCGTTAGTTAACGAATTTTCTACTCTTTAACTTTTCTTGATTAGTTTATATATATGTACTAGTTAAAGAAACGCGTCACGCACGTGACTTTATTTTTAAAAATATTTTTATTTTAAATAACAAAATTTTAAAAATTAAAAAGTCATTCATTATTTTTTAAGGAGTACCTCTATAATTTGAAGATTTGTAATGATTTACCGGCCACTATTAAATAAGTTATGTATCAATGAAGATATATTTGAGTATAAATTATTATTTCATTCGATCGGATATTAAAATTTCACAGAATTTACATTCAATTGACATGTGAACTAATCCACCAGAAGAAAATATAACCCATGATTCTAAAATTTTTTATTTCAAATTTCTCTAGGTTTTTGTTCTATACAAGTTGCAGAGGTCCCCAACGTACACGGTGATCATTGTTCATTGGTGATGTCATTGAAATATCATTATGTAATCCGTCTAATTCTCAAGTCAAATATACCATATATCTTTAGATGTTGGATATTGAAGGACTCGGATTCCCTTAATAAAATGGCTCAACTTTACATTTATATATCCCGTCAATGGCCACTTAAAACAAAAGCCCATTCAATTTTCTCTGGTAAAACCCTTTTCTAAACACACACCTTCCAAGACTTTTCCTTCGAACCGATGGAAATAAACCCGTCTAATTCTCTCAATTGAATCAGCGAAAAAAAATCGCACTTTTCTCTTATATGTATAGTATAGATAGATTTGTCAGCGTCTTCCCTGTCGCGCATCATACATAGATATATACGCGCGCCATTGCACGTACGGACCCCTTCCAATTGGCATAATTCTCTTTTCGAAGTACCCTAAATTGTGACCCCATCTCTTGTAGCTAATTAAGTGAAGGCAATCTAATCGCACTTTTCTCTTATATGTATAGTATAGATAGATTTGTCAGCGTCTTCCCTGTCGCGCATCATACATAGATATATACGCGCGCCATTGCACGTACGGACCCCTTCCAATTGGCATAATTCTCTTTTCGAAGTACCCTAAATTGTGACCCCAGCTCTTGTAGCTAATTAAGTGAAGGCATTCTAATCGCACTTTTCTCTTATATGTATGGTATAGATAGATTTGTCAGCGTCTTCCCTGTCGCGCATCATACATAGATATATACGCGCGCCATTGCACGTACGGACCCCTTCCAATTGGCATAATTCTCTTTTCGAAGTACCCTAAATTGTGACCCCAGCTCTTGTAGCTAATTAAGTGAAGGCATTCTAATCGCACTTTTCTCTTATATGTATAGTATAGATAGATTTGTCAGCGTCTTCCCTGTCGCGCATCATACATAGATATATACGCGCGCCATTGCACGTACGGACCCTTCCAATTGGCATAATTCTCTTTTCGAAGTACCCTAAATTGTGACCCCAGCTCTTGTAACTAATTAAGTGAAGGCATTCTAATCGCACTTTTCTCTTATATGTATAGTATAGATAGATTTGTCAACGTCTTCCCTGTCGCGCATCATACATAGATATATACGCGCGCCATTGCACGTACGGACCCCTTCCAATTGACATAATTCCCTTTTCGTAGTACCCCAAATTGTGACCCCAACTCTTGTAGCTAATTAAGTGAAGGCATTCTAGATTTTAAGACGAAAAGGAATAAGAGCATCTATCTATTATTTATACATATGATGACAATCATAATTAAATACTCTCTGTACCGAATCTAAAACGATGAGGACCCGCGTTGGACAACAATGTGATCGAGTCAGCCCTCTTACCATTCGATTTTCTCTAACAAAATTTGTTTCTAAACACACACTTTCCAAGACTTTTCTTTGAACCGGCGGAAATAAATCCATCTACTTCTCTCAATTGAACAGGTGGAAAAAATCACCCTTTTCTCTTATATTATAGTGTGTTACATATATATATATATATATATATATATATATATAATCATATGGTCATCAGTATTAACATTTACGTTTATGCTAATCATTAAGAGTGACAACGATGTATAAAAAAAGATCATTTTGTAGGTGCGCAATGGCTACTGATATGGATGTAAAAGATCATTTTCCCACCTTTATCGAGATTATTTGTATAGCTATATTTAAAATAAGTATATATATCATTTCTTGTGTTTGTGCAGGTGAGGTGGATTGGAGATGCCGGATCCCATTCATATTGACGGAGTCGAATACCATCTCAAGCAATGCCGCTGGCATTCACCGTCGGAGCACAGCATCAATGGCAGGAGGTATATAATATATATGATGCCTTCTAGGATGCCCCTTAAAATTCTCATGTGCGAAGATATCATGCCATGCCATGCCATGCCATGGAGCGCGCATTCGAAGTGTTTCATCCTGTCGATCATCATCTCCCCGGTCATGATAATTAACAGATCGATCGAGCGTCCTGACAGCTAGACGGTCTTAATTAATTCTCTGTGACGCAGGTTTGTGATGGAGGTGCACCTCGTCCACGAGTCCACCGAGAACAAGACAGCTGTTCTTGGAATCATGTTAGCGCAGCATGCTCTCAGTCAATTAAAAAGGGCTTGTTTAATTCTTTGATCGGCTGATGGAGGCCATCCAGGACCATCGCCAACACGAAGGAGGAAGAGAGAGATGCCGGGCCGTCGAAGGCGTCTCTTTACCTTCTCCGTTCGATTCGGTCATCCCGTCCGGGTGCATTGCAATATCCATCGGGTGTGGGCCAGGGAAGCCTGGTTCAACACGCCCACTTTGCAGTTTCTTTGAACCGGCGGAAACTTAGTATCCCGTCTACTTCTGTGAACCGGCAGAAAAAAATCGCCCTTTTCTCTTATATGTGAGTTTACTTTGAATGAAGGCCTCTGCCTCTAAGTATCATGTAATCTTTATAAGGATACAGTTTATAATCCATATCACATATTACCATTTACTACAACTTTAATGTGTAGGTGGCTAACTATCTCGCAGAAATACCTGCAAAAGTTTAGGGAAACCAAATTTTGTTGAGACCAGGACGTTTTGGCACATACTTAGGAGTCTTGACCGCTTGTGTTGTGGACACTATGTACTGGCATTGCTGGTCCCTGTCTTTGAATGCTGAGTTTATTGACCACTGCGTACCTCATATGCTCATTTGTTCAAGACTGTAACTTGTTCTCTTTCCAGGCAACAGTGATCATTGCAAGGAATGTTACTTCATTAAAGAATATTTTAAAAAAAGACAATCTATTTTGTCTGTCTCTAGTATTTTTATGACAGCAGCCTTCCTGCGTTTCTTTCAAAGTATGATCTCCCTCACAGAAGCCAGTATTCTGTTGTAGTTCTTGTTGTTTTAGATATCTTTGTAGTTTGCTAATGTACACAAGGAAACATTTTGCTCATGGAACTTGTGACAAGGATATTGATTTTCAGCTATTATCCCCTGGCATTTGACAGATTTTGCGGCATCTAAAAGTCAATTTCGATTGCACTCAATATTTGTCATTTTCTCCTTTTATTTATGAATAGGTCCCTTATGATTCCATATATATATGAAAGAGTCGGGTCAAACGATATAAGAGAACCGAAACCTTTCATTAATTTGCGGGATAATAGATGGGAAGTGTTAGGCTGTTTTCCAGCCTAACGATGTCAAGAGTATAGTATAGATATATATATGAAAGAACCGGCGGGATATTCAAAAGAACCGGGTCAAATAATATAAGAGAACCGAGAACCGGCGGGATATTCAAAAGAACTCAAGAATCAAAAATAAGCATTTGACATAAAAGAGCATTTACATCATTTTTTTGGAAAAAAAATTGATACTTGTATAGCAACTTCCTGGAAATGCACGCTATTTACACCTTCCAGAAAATGGATTTATTTGAGTTCTTCCTTGCAGTAAAATAACAATTTGGAATCATAGTATGTTATGTTGTTGGCAGGTAACATCTGAACCTAGATGAGCTAAAACTCAGCCACATACCGTTTGCTTCAAAGAACTTTTGACCTCAGCATCAAGTAATCGCTTTCTCCCAGAATTTCTTCCATCCCTTGCTTGCCTAATATCCTTGCAGTTATAATACAGATGCATTCATAATACACACACATATATACATACATATAAAAAAATTATACATACACGCATATAGCATGTTTAAGTTAAGCAAGTTTACAGATTTTTTAAAAGATCTCAGGTGCAGCAGGTTAAAGGCAAACAGGTTTACAGTGTTTTAGAGGATCAAAACACAAGGTTAAAGGCATGTGCTTATTCCTTAACTATGATTACTCCCACATGTATAGCAATCTCTGGTCAAGCAACCTTGTCCAGCGGTGCTGTCAGGCTAGTGCCCTACGTGACTGTGAATAATTATATGGATGCAGTATCATGTAATCTTTATAAGGGTACAGTTTATAATCCATATCACATATTACCATTTACTACAATTTTAATGTGTAGGTGGCTAACTATCTCGCAGAAATACCTGCAAAAGTTTAGGGAAAACAAATTTTGTTGAGACTAGGACGTTCCAGAAATTCCAAGTCATCTCTCCTCAACCTTGAGGAAACATTAAAAGGAAAGGAGACTCGTCTATGTAGATTTAATAGCCCACTTCTAACTATCTAAAAACAGCCCAAGTAAAGCCCGAGTAAATGGTATTTCCCCTGAATATGCAGTTGTTCCTCTCTCACCAAATACTCCGGCATATAGAATGAGGAATCATGTCCAGCAATTCCTGACTGGCTTTGTCCACTGTAGAAGTCTTTATATTCTTAAAGTGTTGCCACATTTCTTGCACAGAAGTGAAGTGGACTGTCAAATGAAAAATTAGACTGAGCACTCTCCAGACCTACTGGCTGATTGGACAATTAATCATTAGGTGATCTACATCTTCCTCCTGAGTCCCACACAAGGAGCAATTCACATGACAGTCTGGCCTCTGCATTGGGTTTCATCTGCTGAGTTGCCGAGAATTCAGTACACTTCTTGACACTCACATGAAAGAAGTGGGTATTCATATGTAAGTATCATTATCCCTGCCTCTCTCTGGAGCGAAGGGCCTTGTTATAAACATTGCAAATGTCCAATACCCGTATTATGAAAACACCATTACAACTCCCTAAGCACCTTGTTCAGGATTCCAACACCAACATGCTGAAAGCATTGTATCCCAAGAGATCCAAATTCCCAGTTATCCAGTCACATGAAAGTTCTCCTATCATCCTACCATATTTGATACTGACAGTCATAAGAACAGCATACTCCCAGATCTCCGTTGCTGCCACATGGATCCTACTGCAGTTTGAACATAGTGTCACAATATACATCAGGTATATTCAAATTCACGTTTTATGTTGGAACCTGTGATAATTAGGATTAATTGAGCAAACAGTACATCTATGTACCCTAAGAATGCTTTCTTCATCAATAATGAAGTAATGATTGCATAGTCATCAGCTGACTTCTAATAAATCATAAAACATTGTTCTTCCTCAATATTTTCCCAAAAAAACACAAATAGCTTTCAAATAAAAAGGCACTTGCCATAGAATGCATCATATAGAATCTGTCCTGGCACATATGCTCCCACATTCTCATATGTTATATTATGCAAATACTCAAAATGCTGTAAGAACACAGTACAATCAGTAGAATGTGGTAGTCTGAGGAGAGTGGATACCCAAGAAGTGTTTTTGGATGACTACCTTAATGCTGAAAGTGAGGGCTAAGATGTATGCCCACCCAAATATTGACACATGGATTCTACTGTAGTTTGAATATAGTGTCAAAATATACATCAGTTATATTCAAATTCACGTTTAATGTTCAAACCTGTGATAATTAGGATTAATTTAGTAAACAATACATCTATGTACCCTAAGAATGCTTTCTTCATGAATAATGAAGCAGTGATTGCATAGTCATCAGCTGACTTCTAATAAACCATAAAACATTGTTCTTCCTCAATATTTTACCAAAAGAACACAAATAGCTTTCAAATAAAAAGGCACATAGATTCATGCATATCATAATGTATATGCTCAACTTTTATATGCTCAACTTTTTTTTAAATTCATAATGTATATCAATGGACAGTTTGATATGTTATTTGAAGTCCATGTTACTATCATTAGTGTTCCTGACTTCTACATTAGGATGTCATTGGTGCAGCAGAGATGGGATCTGGGAAAACACTTGCCTTTGGCCTGCCCATTATGCACTGTCTCTTAAAAGAATTTGATAAGGCTGCAAAGTTACTCAAGGAGGACCAATATGGTGTTGAAGAGGCACCATGTGGAAGTCCTCTTCGGACTCTTATTCTGGCTCCTACAAGGGAACTTGCCTTGCAGGTATGTTTATACACACATTTGCACATGTATTTTAGTTCCCTTTTGAAGTTCCATATGGGTATGGAGTTGTACATCACGAGGCTTTGAAAATCATCCCAATGCGACATAAGAAAGGATAAAGTGTTCTAACACAGAAACTACCCATTTCAGTCAGCTGCAACCAGTGAAAGAGTGTCAAGTTTTCTAGGAAAAAACTCACCAATTTTATTGCATAAACAAGTGTAATACAATCCAATGAGGTGATGAGAGGTTCCTCACCTTCAAAATGAACAACATCAAGTAGAGAGCTTAAGCTCTCATAATTCCAATCAGGAAATCAAACCCTAAGAACATACCTGCCCCACTTGGGTCCAACTGCGATCAACATGACCATTGATTGGGGGGATGGGATAAGGGAAAACAGAAGAGAGTAAGTAGACTATGAACTTACGGTTGATTGAGGGAGTCAATGTATGCAGGATGAAGATAAATGAAGTTAATTGGCTCCTCTTGGCTTCGATCTGACCAGAATACACCGATTGGTAGATTCTTCTTCTCTAGAGAGGTGCGTATCTGGGAGTCGAGGGCGGCTTATATAGGAGTCGAAAAACTCAAGGTGGAGTCCGAGAGGAAGAAGGAACTTTGAATCATAGTAGGAGTCCATGGTGGAGAAGGAAACAGAGTAGGGGGGAGGGAAGGGTGCAAAATTTGGGAAGAGGAAATCGGGGTTGGAGAGGTAAATCTACCTGATATTTCGGGGCGGACCTGGAACTTGGATGTGGATCTGGACTGCTCGAGCTGGAAGGACCCCATAAAAATTTAATCGCTCCTCCTCGCCCCTCCTCGCCCTGCAGCGACCCCGTCGTCCCCTCCTCGCACATGCTCACGAAGCCCATCGTCGTTCCCGCCGCGCTGATCGCCGCTGAACCGGCAGCACAGCGCCAGCACGCAGATGACTGGGAATGAGAGACACCAGCGGAAAGAGCACTGCGGAGAAACGTAGATCGACCCAAAGCAGAAGAGAGAAAACGAACGCAGAACAGAGGATGGACGTGCTTGCTCTTGTAGGTGACGATGAGCATGGCTGGGTCGTCCAGGGCCTGCCTCTTGCTGCCTCCTGGTGGAACATCCCTTACCGCTTGGTACTCTTTGTAGTACCCCCTGCAACACGAAACAAAGAAACTTAAATCGACCCAAAGCAAAAGAGATAAAAAATAAAAAGAACAGAAGAAAGACAAAAAAAGAAGATTGCGGAGAACAATCGCCTGGCACTCTTCGCATAACAATCCCTACACGCCGGTACTATTTCCCTCCTAGTTTCCTTCAACAAACCCGCCTAGGCGGAAACAAACCCGTGGTACGTGCTGCAGCACCACCAGGAGGCGCTGGTGCGGGCATGGCTGCTGTTGCACGGGGCGGTGCCGCCGCCAGCAGGAGTACCAGACGGGGGAGGCGGAGGCGGACAAATGAACCGAGTCATCAACCAAGCAGTGGAGCCGGAGGCAGACAAATGAACCGACCGACGGAAATACATCGAAATACATCGAACCGGCGGATACATCGAACCGGCAAACGGCGGATACATCGAACCGGCGGAAAAAAACCAGTAAATTCTCTTATAGTGTACAGTATAGATTAGTCAAATGAACGTGTTACGTGCGTGAATTTATTTTAATCTTTTTAAAAAAATTATAATAACACTTTTAATCTTTTTAATCGATGGCAAAAAAAATAAGTGAAAAATGATGTAAATGTGAAAGGGATGCACGTCGAGCATGCAACACAACTAACTCATATTATGTACGAAAGAGTGTGAATTTTTTTTGAAATTTTTTATGTTACATAAAAAAAGTTTAGACATTAAATATATATCACATGAAATGAATTTACTTTGTATGCAAGAGCGTTTCGCGCGTGGATTTACTTTGTATTTTTTAAAGAAATTATAATAATATTTTATCATTTTGATTGATGGTAAGAAAAATAAGTGACTAAGAAAAAAGAACTAAATATGAAAGATATGATTATAAAAAATAAATGTTGCTATTACAATGTACAAATGATGAGACCAATTTTATGTTTGAGATACGATTTATTACGACAGAAAAAACAAGCAAGGGAATGATCTTCTACCAAAAAAATATCATAAACAAACATCACAGAATAAGCGTATCAAATATAACTAAGTCATGTCATGAAGAGAGTATTTGAAACCTTGGAAGAAGCCGTACGTTTGTGTATTCTCGAAGGTTCAGAATTGGAATCTTGTTGGAAAAAGGATACTTAAAAGGAAAAGATTGACTAAAGCCAGTGTTCAAAATTATTTGGATTAATTTATCATCAGTTGTCACCCAAAATCTTCTATACTGAATGTGGAAATCCAACAAGTGACTTAATTCTATAATAAAAGTTTAGCCAAACAACATTATATATATATATATATATATATATAATTTGCTTCTCGGTTTTGTTAGGGGCTGGTGTCCCTCGATTAATACTAAATAGTATAAATCCCAGCATCCTATAAATCCTTCAACATATAGTAAATAAAGTGACGCTCTCACATAAGCCATAAGCCATAAGGGACGCTCACATAAGCCATAAGGGAGTAAGAAATGCTCATAAAGAGTTTTACGTAAGCCAATGCAAGCCTTTCCTGAGAGAAGATAGACTGACCTGTTGGATGTCATATTACATAAACAAATTACCAGTTACAGGTTAACAAAGACACCAATATATGGCAGATTTCAGCATCAACTGTCCTACCCCACACCGTTTTTTGCACCGGGATTTCATTTCTTGAGCGATTCCCAAAAAATGCCTAGATCAACATTACCACCAGAAAGAATGATGCCGATGTTGTTGCTGCTATTCCAGGCTGGGTTGCGTCGGAACTTGTCGGATAAGACAGCAGCAAGGCCGATGGCCCCACTGGACTCCACGGCTACTTTCAGAATCTCATTGCACATTTTCATCGCCTCTACAATCTCCCCGTCATACAAAGAAGTGTAGTTATTGGAATGCCTACCGACAATAGTTACATTATTGACAAGATTTTTGCCATTTAATTAAGACAAGTTAAGCATCTTTATCCAAGTAAGAAAATTACACAGTGAGAAATACCACAAGGAAAATCAATATGGACAATGCACAGTGTTTTAAATCAGATGAGAGTTTTGACTTCTGACTTAGAAATGAAAATAGTAGCTTGTTAAAAATTTAAATATCATAAAATGTTGTTAGGATTCAATGGCATCACTTAACTAAACTGCATGGAAGAAGGAAAGATCCAACATGAAAACAGAATGCAATAGAATTTAATAACAGCTTGGAAGAAGGAAAAGAAAAACTCAGGTCCCTTAAAAACAAGATACCGAAGACCCATGAAGAAATGCATTATCTATAGGTTCCTTATATGAACATTCTGGGACATACTTTCACACATTTCGTCACCAAACAAAATCTTAGCTCCTTTATTGTGATAAGCTGGATAAGAATCTACTTTGAAGAGCCTCTGGAGAAGCTGGGTAAGTAATACCCATTATGCAACCATAAAGGAAATCACGAAATGTTCACATGATAGCAATGTGATGTGCTGACATGCAATATTTTGCAACAACACATTTAAGTCCTGATCAGGGGGGCAGTCATCTGGATGTTCTGTTAACCACGGATAAAAATACATACATCCAAATCACCAATCTAATAGTGTACATTGGTTTGCATAACTTTGTCATAGATTACACCAATCCAAACATTGATAAACTAAAAAAATGTTAGAGAGTTCGGCATCTCACATAAAATTTCAAGAGTAGTAGTCTGAAAGATTTGACTTGAAATTACTTAAAAGAAAATTATTCTTGACTGTAGCTAACCCAAAATTATTCAGATCTATTCCTACCTAATAAATTTAAGTCATAACTAAAAGTCAAATCCTCGTGTCCTTGGTGTGTACATATCTGAAATATCCAACTAAACAAATGCAATTTGGATGAACACAGAAAATCCTGTCCAAACAAGAATAACTCAGTAGTTGAATCTTCAATGACTGCAGCACCGATGACCTATTCCTTGGGAAACCACTTTTTTTTTCCCCTTTCCTTCCTTTCCCATGAACAAACCAGCCACCTTCCCATCACCAGCTCCTAGCCTCCACGGCCATGTGCCCGCCAGCCATGATGGCATCCAAACTGCTTTCTTCCCAAGCACATTCCCAGATTTTCTCCCTCAATTTAGACATCTCAAACAATGTTTATCTATTGGAATTTATGAGACAGAAAATAAAGAAAAATGTTGTGCTTTTACCATCAGTTCAAGTTAAATCCCATGCACATGGACAAGGTACAGTTCAAGATTCGTCCAACGCAGATATTCGGACTTGTCCAATGTAAATTAACACCGACTCCGTTCGGTGGGGAAGAGTCAAATACACGAACCCTAAATTGTCTGATAAAACACGCGCGCGGAAATTATAACATGCAAGTGTAACAGCCTAAATACACATCTGTATGTTTTCTCGCCAATGAATTTTTTCTGCGTGTAAACAATAGCTAAAATTCATGCTATAGGATTTTTGACACAATATCTTTGCTCTTTTCTTTAATTTGTTTTTTCAATCATCACATGCACTTGATTGCAGGCAAAGTCATGGCTGATGATGGTGTAGTGAAGATATGACAAACTCCACTATCAGAGAAGTTACTTCATGTTGTTCAAACAGGCTGTTAGTTGATAGCTCTCAGAAATAACTGCAGAAAAATTGCATGGAATATGAGACTATCCAGCATAATCGAAGTGAAAAGTGCATAAACATGGAGGAACGTTAACAAAATTTAAATGTTATCCCAAATTAGATTCTTCAAAAATATAAAGCATCGTATCGCCAAGAGGGTAGTTAAAAAAGTTGTTCCCTACCCTAAAAGGTACACAGAGAAGGAATTACAACTTGGTATTCCAGCTTCAAAACCAACTTCATAATATGTCTTTTGTTTTTTTTTGAAGGTGATAACTTCATATTATGTCAGTTGCAGAACATCAAAATTCAGATGCCACCCAAGAGAATCCCAAGTTCCCTTTTGTCTATTGATCCCAATCATATCCTTATACATCATGCATAACTAAAAGATATCACATAGGGAACCAGATCACAAATGTGAAATCCCTCAACCTCAGCCATAGATTCATCATAACATAACATTTCTAAGAGCTACGGTAATTTTAGACTAAACATTCATTAGCAGAACAGTTTTACCATGATACATTGAGTGCCACCATTTTTACATAGAAAAAAATCATAATGAGTCGTCAAGCAACAAGTAACCTGTTCATCCCAATCATCGTATCCTTATATATCATACAAGACTGAACGATTTCAAATGGGGAACCATATCTGATAACAAATGTAAAATCCTTGAACATCAACTACATCAAGATATAGTAAATGCAAATACATAATTCAATAGATAGGCTTTTGCTAATGTACTCGCGGAAGGAATTAAAAGACACAGAATTCTGCCAAAAAATAAGGGAGGAGCGAAAAATCACCTTGAGAGAGATTTTGCTCCAGATGCACAAAACCACTATCTCCTGCAATTGAGGAAACACTGCATTCCAACCGGAAACCAGATCACAACTGTAAAATCCTTGAACCAGAAAGGCTTTTGCTAATGAATTTGCAGCAGGGATTAAAAGCCACATAATTTGCCAAAAAAAAAGGAGGGAGAAATTGTTAGGAAATATGGAATGGACCTCTTTCTCACGATCCACACACGAGATCAGAACAGAGAAATAAGGAAAGAATAGAAGAAGAAGAATCACACAAGAACACAGGGATTTTTACGTGGTTCGGAGGCAAGATGCCTTCCTACGTCCACGGCCGTAGCAGTAATCCACTAAGATAATCACAGACATGTTACAATACAAAGAGAGAGTTCATCCTTTTATATTAGGAGATTAGGGCGTCATTAGTCAGGGCATTAAGGACAATAATACCCCTGATAAACAGAAATCCTCTTCCGGGATACATCAGACGCGCATGCTCGCCTGTCCCCCCGGATGCTCTCCTGAGACCGAGTATGCGCTCCAGCGGCTGTAGATGCTCCCCCACCATCAGTCAGGTTCATGCATTCCCAAAATCAGGTCGACACTTCGGGTCGACACTTCAAGTGACATCGAAATGCCTTGAGCCCGCAATCCCTGCTCTCCTGACGACAGTGGTGCTCTCCAGAGACAATGAATGCCCTCCAGAGACAGCATGTGCTTCCCTGCTAGAACCCAGACAACATATGCTCCCCTGGTACTGAAGGATGCTCCCCTGGAGCAGCGATTGCTCCCCAGAGATAGCATGTGCTCCCCATGCTCCCATGACGTTGAGAATGCTCCCCTGAAGCAGTGGATGCGCTCCTGAGGCAGAGTGTGATCCCGTGCAGAGACGCACGATGAAGAGTTCTGACTCCACACTCTAACAATCTCCCACTTGGAGTCTGAACTCCAAAGAAAGCAAACCTCTCAGTGTATTAACCCTGCTCAATATAACAATGAAAATACTACTACGGCATCCCTCCATCAATCATCCATGGAGGCCAACTGAGGCTTTGCACAGCCTCAGTTTCTCTGTGGTCACCACATTGGTTAACATGTCTGCTGGATTCTCTGCACCAAGTATTTTCTCCAGCAGCAAAACATCATCTTCAAGCAAACCACGAATGAAGTGATACTTCAGTTGTATGTGCTTAGTCCTTGCATGAAAGATTGGGTTCTTGGCAAGGTGAATTGCACTTTGACTGTCACAAAACAACACACTATTGCTTTGTTCCTTGCCCAACTCCTTCAGAAAATTTTTCAGCCATACCATCTCTTTGCTAGCTTCAGAGATAGCAACATACTCTGCTTCTGTTGTTGAGAGAGCAACAACCTTCTGAAGTTTTGAAACCCAACTTACTGCAGTGCCACCCAAGGTGTAAACATAGCCAGTGGTACTTCTTCTGGTGTCCAGATCACCACCAAGATCTGAATCAACAAAACCTTGTAGGATAACATCACTTGCTTGAGGTGCCTTTTAGGTATCTCATAATCCATTTCACTGTCTCCCAGTGTTGCTTGCCCGGATCTGCCATATGTCTGCATACAACTCCCACTGCATGTGCTATATCCGGCCTGGTACAAATCATGGCATACATTAGACTTCCTACAGCTGATGCATAAGGAATTTTCTTCATGGACTCATGCTCTTCAGCAGACTTTGGTGACTGCTCTTTAGACAGCTTGAAGTGACTTGCCAAAGGAGTGCTAACTAGTTTTGCATCCTGCATGTTGAATCTGCCCAACACCTTCTGGATGTAACCTTCTTGAGATAGCTTCACAGTGCCAGCTGTTCTATCTCTCACAATTCTCATCCCAAGAATTTGCTTTGCTGCTCCTAAGTCCTTTATAGCAAATTCCTTTGATAATTGTATTTTCAGATTGTTAATCTCTGTCATACTTGATCCTGCAATAAGCATATCATCCACGTACAACAACAATATGATATAACAATTATCAAACTTCTTAAGATAACAACAATGGTCCATATTATATCTAATGAAACCATTGTTACATATGAATCCATCAAACTTCTTGTACCATTGTCTGGGGGCTTGTTTCAGACCATACAAGCTTTTCTTGAGCTTGCACACAAAGTTTTCTTTGCTTGGGACTGAAAACCCTTCTGGTTGCAACATGTAGATGTCTTCCTCCAAGTCACCATGGAGAAAGGCTGTCTTCACATCTAGTTACTCTAAATGTTAGTTCTCAGCAGCAACAATGCTCAACACCAATCTAATAGTGGTTAGTTTCACAACTGGAGAAAAGATCTCAGTGTAGTCTATACCTTCCTTCTGCTGGAAGCCCTTCACTACCAACCTTGCTTTGTACCTCTTACTGCTATCAGGTTCATCTTTGACTCTGTAAACCCACTTGTTGTGCAATGCCTTCTTATTCTTAGGGAGTTTAGTTAGCTCCCAAGTCTGGTTCTTTTGCAATGAGTTCATCTCATCTTTCATGGCTAACTCCCACTTAACAGAATCTGTAACCTGCATTGCTTCATCATAACACTCGGGTTCACCTTCGTCAGTCAACAGTAGGTAATGCAAAGATGGAGAATACCTTTGTGTAGGCCTAGGTATTCTTGCAGATCTTCTCAGTTGTACCGGTGTACAAGGTTGTGCTTCTATTTCAGATACATTCTGTATCTTATCATTCACATCCTTGTGAAATTTCTTCTAGCTCAACCTGTCCACCATTCTCATTTTGTTTCTCTGCACTGTCAGATTCTACAACAGCCCTGTCTTTGTACAAGACATTTTCATTGAATATAACATTTTTCCTTCTGAGAATTTTTCAATTTTCATCATCCCAAAATCGATATCCAAACTCATCAGAACCATATCCAATGAAAAAGCACTTTATAGACTTAGCATCTAGCTTATCCCTGTCATTAGAATCTACATGCACATATGAAACACAGCCAAAGACTCTCAAGTGTGAAAGATTTACCTCTTTCCATGTCCAGGCCTCCTCTGGAATTTCACCATCCAAAGGGACAGATGGTCCTCGGTTTATCAAGAAAGCTGCTGTGTTAATTGCATCTGCCCAAAATATTTTTGGCAGTCCGGCATGTATCTGTGGACACCGAAAATTGCACATCCGAATGTCATGCTCGGCCCAGCATCAACAACAGCGCCGAGTGAAGAAACCCCGGAGAAATCAAGCACAAAAGGCCCCACAGCCCATGGGCCCCAAAGGAAATCAAACGGGCCATGACTCGTGCTCGCAACGGGCTCAGAGCGGGCCCCATATACACACCCCGTGGGGAGCCCTTCAGCGGCACGCCCAGCCCCCAAGGGGCCTCAACGGCACGCCCTGAGGGTGAGGGGGAGGGGGAAGAGGGCAGCGATGGCGACGACAATGGAGGGGGCCGGAGGGGGAGGGGCGGCGGCGAAAGCCACAGAGGGTTAGTGCCTGAGGGGGAGGGGAAGGGGGCAACGATTGCGACGGAGGGGGATCAGCGACTGCATGGGAGTGGGAGGGACGATGCAGGCAACAGAGGGGGTAACACTAGCTAGAGGGGGAGGGGAAGGGGGCAGCGACTGCGACAGAGGGGGAGCAGCGCTGGCATGGGAGTGGGAGGGGCGATGTAGGCGATAGAGGGAGTAGCATCGGAGGGGGAGGGGGTAGCGAGGGAGCAGTGCCGACATGGGAGGGGGAGGGGGTAGCGAGGGAGCAGCGCCGACATGGGAGGGGGAGGGGCGATGCAAGGGACAGAGGGGGTAGCACCGGAGGGGGAGGGGAAGGGGGCAGCGACTGCGACGAAGGGGGAGTAGCGCCGGTGTGGGAGTGGGAGGGGCGATGCAGGCGACAGAGGGGGTAGCACCAGAGGGGGGGAGGTATGGAGAGGGGAATGGGCACCGAAGGGCAACAGAGGGGAAGGGACGACGACATTGCAGTTCGCGAGGAGGAGGAGGACATCATCGATGGCAGTGCGAGCTTCGAGCGCCGCGCGTGGCAGGGGGTGACAGGTGATATTAATCCCGCGTGTGACAAAGGGCATAGATGACATTTGACACTTGGGATTAAGTTACCCCACCTCCGGAGGTGGGGCATTTTAACCCGAGTTAACTCATGTTAACCATTTATTAATCCGATTATGGAATCTTGAGCCTGCCAAATTAAATTGCGTTAACTCCGAAATTAAACATGGCAAACTATGGGTTAAGCCGCTGCCAAAGCGGAGCAATTGAAATTTATGACATGGTCGCGGTTGCTATGGTCATTTTTTTTATATCTAAGGTCAATTTTCATTGCATAATAGAAAAGAAGAGGTACAAGGGAAAAGGAGAGGGGGGGTGCCCAAACTGATAGAGACGGATGGGCAAGAAACAACAAACAGGAGCACAACCTAACAAGCCCAATCAAGAGACAAACAAACCCACATGCCGTGCCACTCAACCTGTAGATCAAATGGCGACACAACAAGAAAATTGGTCTATAGTCACGAATTTTACCTATGTTTTCAAAACACGTAGGTATAAGAGACATATTCCGACGTTTTTAAATTAACGTTGGTAAATTTTCTACGTTTATTATAGCGTAGCTATATGTTCATAATATTCCGACGATTTTACAATAAATATAGGAAAAGATAATATATAATGACGCTTTTTTATAAACGTGAGAATAGAGCATATCAATGGTTTCACATTTTTTCAAACGTAACAATAAGTCGATTGAAAAAAAATAAAAAAATAACAAATGTTGCAATAGGCTTGACCTCGATGGCGACAAAAATGCCACCCGAGCTTCGATGCTTTCTTCCCCCTCCTCTTCCTCCGCCACCCCGTCCCCCGATCTTCTCTCTGGATCTTCGCCCTATCCTTCTTCATTCTCTTCCCCACTAAAACCCTAGTCGCACTCTCCGTCGGCCTCACCCGCCACCGCTGCCTGCTCGCCGCTGGACCACCTCTCCAGCCCTCCTTCCCCACTACAGTAGACTCCCCTCTGCTTCAGCACGTGAACAGGACCACGGCCACCGCGACTCCCCAAAGCCGCCATCGCCTCCCGCCTTTCGCCTACCCTCCACCGCAAACGACGACAACATCAACCCTGTCGACACCACTGCGGGCTACATCTGCACCGCCTCCAACATACTCGCTCTATTCCCCCTTTCTTTTTCCTGCAAATGCGCGCCACCCGCCAGCCCCATCGCCGACCGCCGGGATCCCTGCCACATCTTCCTCTTTTTCTTCCACCGCTTGTTACCCCCTTCCTCTTCTTCTTCCGCACATATTTGCTCCGAGACCGTGCAACCAGCTACCGTCAACCCCAACCCCCCTCACCCTCGGCCATTCTCCTTCAGCCTACTGCCCCCTTCCTACAGCGTCGACCCCATCAGCCTCCTGCCACCACGACCCCATCCATCGATCACGTGCTTCCCACGCAACTCTACCGTGATTGTGTAGTCCACACTGCCTGCTCATACCCAGCCACAGCTCCCCATCCAGTGTGGTCGTCTTTAAGCTACTCCGAAAAGGTATTTAGATTTTTTTTGACATGATTTTTTAAGCAAATATCCTTACTATGTTGCTCGTGTGGTATAAATGTCGTATTTGCTTTATTATTTTTCTATTTAATCATGATTTTTTTTGTAAAGGACTATTTTTCTGTTTCGCAGGGGATAGGAGATTACTATGTCGATCATATTAAGTTAAAGCTTTGGTAATCTTCTATCCCATTTCTATTTTTCAGTGGCGGATGTTGTTATTCGTTGTTTAGTGATCTAGAGAGAAAAAATATTCTTTAATAACTTTGTTTTTCTTTCTAAGTAATTCCCTTATCTTTTGTTTCGTCGAGTCCTGATCCTCATATGGAGTCTGGTCTATCGGCTGAAAATCAGTAATCTTCCCCTCAGGAAAAACTTTTGGTGTAACAATGCCACAAACCATGACTCTGATATGGCGTTTTACTTTATTCATCATCATTTATATTTTATATACGTACGTGCACACAATGATTGAAAAAGAGCTTGAATTAAATATGGATCAAGAATTTTTCCGATGCATGTATATGGACCTTTGAATTTTTATCATTAATTGACACTACGCCTGCATCAATAGGACATTTTTGTGTAGGGATACTTAAAATTGTTCGAATTTACACACTCTCCCGTTAAAAATGATTCATAAATGAATTGAAAAAGCAATTTGAAACCCTTATTTTTTCCTTCCTTCTTCATTTTGTGATAGACAACAAAATCATACATTAATATTATCATCTAGAGAAGCAAAGACCATATAACATTATTGTGCATGTTAATATATTATTAAGAATATTTTTTAAAAATTTCATATTTAATTATAATTTATTTATAAAAATTCTCAAAAAAAAACTCTAGACACCAGTGCCCGGGAGCAGCGATTGCTCCCCAGAGATAGCATGTGCTCCCCATGCTCCCATGACGTTGAGAATGCTCCCCTGAAGTAGTGGATGCACTCCTGAGGCAGAGTGTGATCCCGTGCAGAGGCGCACGATAAAGAGTTCTGACTCCACACTCTAACAATCTCCCACTTGGAGTCTGAACTCCAAAGAAAGCAAACCTCTCAGTGTATTAACCCTGCTCAATATAACAATGAAAATACTGCTACGACATCCCTCCATCAATCATCCATGGAGGCCAACTGAGGCTTTGCACAACCTCAGTTTCTCTGTGGTCACCACATTGGTTAACATGTCTGCTGGATTCTCTGCACCAAGTATTTTCTCCAGCAGCAAAACATCATCTTCAAGTAAACCACGAATGAAGTGATACTTCAGTTGTATGTGCTTAGTCCTTGCATGAAAGACTGGGTTCTTGGCAAGGTGAATTACACTTTGACTGTCACAAAACAACACACTATTGCTTTGTTCCTTGCCCAACTCCTTCAGAAAATTTTTCAGCCATACCATCTCTTTGCTAGCTTCAGAGATAGCAACATACTCTGCTTCTGTTGTTGAGAGAGCAACAACCTTCTGAAGTTTTGAAACCCAACTTACTGCAGTGTCACCCAAGGTGTAAACATAGCCAGTGGTACTTCTTCTGGTGTCCAGATCACCACCAAGATCTGAATCAACAAAACCTTGTAGGATAACATCACTTTTCCTGAAACAAAGTGACTTGCTTGAGGTGCCTTTTAGGTATCTCACAATCCATTTCACTGTCTCCCAGTGTTGCTTGCTCGGATCTGCCATATGTCTGCATACAACTCCCACTGCATGTGCTATATCCGGCCTAGTACAAATCATGGCATACATTAGACTTCCTACAGCTGATGCATAAGGAATTTTCTTCATGGACTCATGCTCTTCAGCAGACTTTGGTGACTGCTCTTTAGACAGCTTGAAGTGACTTGCCAAAGGAGTGCTAACTAGTTTTGCATCCTGCATGTTGAATCTGCCCAACACCTTCTGGATGTAACCTTCTTGAGATAGCTTCACAGTGCCAACTATTCTATCTCTTACAATTCTCATCCCAAGAATTTACTTTGCTGCTCCTAAGTCCTTCGTAGCAAATTCCTTTGATAATTGTATTTTCAGATTGTCAATCTCTGTCATACTTGATCCTGCAAAAAGCATATCATCCACGTACAACAACAATATGATATAACAATTATCAAACTTCTTAAGATAACAACAATGGTCCATATTGCATCTAATGAAACCATTGTTACATATGAATCCATCAAACTTCTTGTACCATTGTCTGGGGGCTTGTTTCAGACCATACAAGCTTTTCTTGAGCTTGCACACAAGATTTTCTTTGCTTGGGACTGAAAACCCTTCTGGTTGCAACATGTAGATGTCTTCCTCCAAGTCACCATGGAGAAAGGCTGTCTTCACATCTAGTTACTCTAAATGTTAGTTCTCAGCAGCAACAATGCTCAACACCAATCTAATAGTGGTTAGTTTCACAACTGGAGAAAAGATCTCAGTGTAGTCTATACCTTCCTTCTGCTGGAAGCCCTTCACTACCAACCTTGCTTTGTACCTCTTACTGCCATCAGGTTCATCTTTGACTCTGTAAACCCACTTGTTGTGCAATGCCTTCTTGTTCTTAGGGAGTTTAGTTAGCTCCCAAGTCTGGTTCTTTTGCAATGAGTTCATCTCATCTTTCATGGCTAACTCCCATTTAACAGAATCTGTAACCTGCATTGCTTCATCATAACACTCGGGTTCACCTTCGTCAGTCAACAGTAGGTAATGCAAAGATGGAGAATACCTTTGTGTAGGCCTAGGTATTCTTGCAGATCTTCTCAGTTGTACCGGTGTACAAGGTTGTGCTTCTATTTCAGATACATCCTGTAGCTTATCATTCACATCATCTTGTGAAATTTCTTCTAGCTCAACCTGTCCACCATTCTCATTTTGTTTCTCTGCACTGTCAGATTCTACAACAGCTCTGCCTTTGTACAAGACATTTTCATTGAATATAACATTTTTCCTTCTGAGAATTTTTCGATTTTCATCATCCCAAAATCGATATCCAAACTCATCAGAACCATATCCAATGAAAAAGCACTTTATAGACTTAGCATCTAGCTTATCCCTGTCATTAGAATCTACATGCACATATGAAACACAGCCAAAGACTCTCAAGTGTGAAAGATTTACCTCTTTCCATCTCCAGGCCTCCTCTGGAATTTCACCATCCAAAGGGACAGATGGTCCTCGGTTTATCAAGAAAGCTGTTGTGTTAATTGCATCTGCCCAAAATATTTTTGGCAGTCCGGCATGTATCCTCATGCTCCTAGCCCGTTCATTCAAGGTTCTATCCATGCGCTCGGCAACTCCATTCTGCTGTGGCGTTCTTGGAACAGTTCTTTCCATCCTGATACCACTAGCTGCACAAAAGTCCTTGAATTCTTTGTTGTCATACTCTCCACCATTGTCTGATCTCAGACACTTCACCTTCAAACCTGTCTCATTCTCTACAAGGGTCTTCCAATTTTTGAAAGTGACAAATACATCAGATTTCCTTTTCAAAAAATAAACTCATACCTTGCGAGTAGAGTCATCAATGAAAGTGACATAGTAGAGTGAGCCTCCAAGAGATGATATTGGTGAAGGACCCCATACATCTGTATGTACAAGCTCTAGCTTCTGTGTCTTCAAAGTTCTTACAGTCTTTGAGAATGTAACCTTCTTTTGCTTCCCAAAAATGCAGTCTTCACAAAGACCAACTTCCACAGATTTCAAGCCAGACAATTTGCCTTTTGACAGCAGTACCTTCATCCCCTTCTCACTCATGTGACCAAGCCTGCAGTGCCATATGTTGGAGTCAACTCCTGAATTTGTCACTGCCACTATATCTTTGTTGTTGCTAGTCATGTAGAGAGTACCCATCTTGTTGTCTCGTGCCATAATCATAGCATCTTTGGTGATCTTCCAAGATCCACCCACAAAGGTTGTGACATAACCTTCATCATCAGGCTGTCCAACAGATATCAAGTTCCTCTTCAAGCCAGGTACATGCCTTACATTCTTTAACTTCCACAAAGTGCCATTTGTGGTCCTTACATTGACATCACCCTTCCCCACAATATCTAAAGGCTCATCATCAGCAAGATAAACCTTCCCAAAGTTTCCAGCAACATAATTTTGTATACTTTCTTTATGTGAGGTAGAGTGAAACGACGCACCTGAGTCAAGAATCCATGACTCTAAAGGAGTGTCAACACAAAGAACTAAAGCATCTTGAACTTGTTCTGCTGCAGTTGCATTGGCAGACTCTTCATTATGATTTTTCTTCTTTGGAGCCTTGCAATCTTTCTTTAAGTGCCCCTTTTTACCACAATTCCAGCACCCATCACCACCAAACTTTGATTGACCTTTCTTCTTGGACCTAGATCTGCTCCTATTTTGACCCCGCTGTTTTGTTCTTCCCTTGCTCTCTGTATTCAAGGTAGAACCTGAGACTTCACCTGATTCCCTTCTGCGAATATCTTCGCTTAGAATCAGGTCTCGAACCTCATTAAGCTTCAACTTGCTTGAACCGGAAGAACTACTTACAGCCGTCACAGTTGCACCCCAACTTTCAGGTAAGGAGGATAAAAGAATCAAGGCCCTAATCTCATCATCAAAGTTTATTTCTACAGAACTCAACTGAGTTGTAATCACATTGAATTCATTGATGTGGTCTGTAACAGAAGCACCTTCGGCCATCTTCAGATTAAATAAGCGACGCATCAAATATACCTTGTTTGAAGCTGAGGACTTTTCATACATATTTGATAGCGCCTTCATCAATCCTGCCGTGGTCTTCTCGTTCACGATGTTGAAGGCGACGTTTCTGGCCAACGTCAAGCGAACAACTCCGAGTGCTTGTCTGTCTAGTAGATCCCAATCTTCTTTCTTCATCCCTGCCGGCATCGTTCCAAGAAGCGGCTCGTGCAGCTTCTTCTGATACATGCTATGTAGTCTGAGGCGTGAGGCGAGCGAGGCGACCAGGGGGGCGCCTCACGCCTCAAAGGCCTAGGCGATGGCCGAGACGTTTGAGGCGTTTGAGGCGAGAAATTAATAAAAAAATAAAACTAAAATTATATGTCACAATATCACAAAAATATATATTTTGAACAGTAAATATCCTAAAACTACATGTACACTAAGCAAGAAATATCATAAAACTGCATATACACTAAACAAGAAATATCATAAAACTGCATATACAACTAACAAGTGCAATATTATAACAAAACAAAAATAGTTAAACAACCAAACAAGTTAATTACATAATCCCATAACACAAAGTGTTACAAATCTCTCTCAACTCTCAAACCTCCTCATCATAAATCACTCATAAAAGAGGAGGAGCTATCACTTGGAAGCTCATTCTCATTCTCTGATTGTGTCCCCTCGGAATCAACATCTCTCACATTTATGGAGTGAGATGTGGCAGTGCTTTTTCCCTTTCCTAGATGACGCTTTTTGGTTCCCGCCCTTGTGCTTGGCCCTTCCTCTTCATTAACACCGGCAGCGATTTCAACATCTAGCCATGTGAGGTCCTCTCCTTCATCCACAAAATCTTCATTTTCTGGCGGATTAGCTATCCACTCATTGCAATCATCAATGTCATCCAAAGAAATAGGATCATAGTCACTTTGCTGAACACGCAAATGACGAGCATGGAGACGTTGATTATATTGCACAAAAACAAGATCGTTCAGCTTCTTTTGCTCCAACTTATTCCTTTTCTTTGTGTGCACCTACAAGTATATTAGGTGCAACCAATTAAACAAAAAACACTAATCTTTTATGTATTTGAATATGAAATTAGTCAACTAACCTGTTCAAATGTACTCCAATTGCGTTCACAACTAGATGCACTACATGTCAAACTTAAGATCCGAATGGCTATCTTTTGAAGGTTTGGTGTGGCGGTTCCAAAGTTCAACCACCATGTAGCTACATCACAAAGAGATTACAATTCACATTTCACAATAATTCTTACTCCGCGATTGTAATAAAAATTAGATAAGAAATTGAGAAAAGCATCCATATCAGGAACCATAGATGTGCGTTGCCTAATGGCCATTTCTCTCCCAAATAGCCCTTGAGCATACTGATAAGCTGCAAGCTCCTTGAAAATTGCATCTTGGCATGAG
Organism: Amorphophallus konjac; assembly: GCA_022559845.1. Classification (NCBI taxonomy): domain Eukaryota; kingdom Viridiplantae; phylum Streptophyta; class Magnoliopsida; order Alismatales; family Araceae; genus Amorphophallus; species Amorphophallus konjac. The sequence continues at coordinate 206,002 of JAHNEJ010000822.1, read as the reverse complement.
GGTTCTGGAACTAGCTTTTCAATGCAATCATATAGCCCTTGCTTAACTTCTTGATCATACTCAATTTGGGAATTAGAGAAATAAAGAGCTGGATTAAGATAAAGGCCAGCTGCATGTAAAGGACGGTGCATTTGAAAGTCCCACCTTCTATCAATGATTTCCCATATTGGACCATATTTGTCAAGCTTGTCATTTAATGCACTCTTAATACTCTCCTTTGCACGATCCATAGCCTCATAAATGTAGCTCATCGCTGGCTTTTCTCCATCAACCAACCGTAAAACCATAACAAGAGGCTTGTATATTTGCAACGAATATGTCACGCCATTCCAAAACGAAGTCTTTAAGATTATGCCCTCTACCTTCTTCCCTTCAATTTTTTTGGCCCACCGATTATTACTAGCAAGCCAATCAGCAGATGTAAACATTCTTCTTAAGCCATCTTTGCAATCAAATAGACTCTGTAAATTTAAGTAGTTGGTGGCAAAGCGAGTGACAGCTGCACGTGCAAGATTTTTGTCATCTGTATACTTTCTCATCATAGCAAGAATCCTTGTGTGCCCATAAATAAATGTAATAACCAATTTGGCTCTACGAATGGTTTCTTTCATTGGAGATAATTTGGAAATGTCCTCCAACATCAAGTCTAAACAATGGGCAGCACATGGTGTCCAAAATAGATGAGGATGGGCTGCCATCAACATTTTCCCGGCTGCCACATAACTTGACTCATTGTCTGTCACAATTTGGATGACATGTTCAACACCAACTTCTTTAATAACCTTGTCCAATAAATCTGCCAACAATTTGGCATCTTTCACATGTGCAGAAGCATCAACTGATTTCAAGAAAACAGTCCCACCTAGAGAAAGAGAGTAAGACATAATGACATTGAGAGACATATGAAAAAGAAATAGAAAATATATTGAATAATCGATAGTGAGAGACAGAGAAAGAAAAATCTCACCTGGAGAGTTCACAAGAAAGTTTATCAGTGTCCGTCCCTTCCGATCTGTCCATGCATCGGACATGATGCTACAACCATATCTCACCCAATTTTCTTTTTGGGCTTCCACCAACTCTTGAGTTGATTTTATCTCCTTATGTAAAAGAGTCTCACGCATCTCATGATAGCTAGGCCCTTTATATCCCGGACCGTACTGTCCTACGGCTTCCAACATTGTTTGAAAGCTAGGTAGACGCACAGTATTGAATGGGATGCCAGCTTGATAAAACCATCTACCCACATATTGGGAAACCCTATCCCGATGTTCCTTTTCCCATTTTTTATCTCTTACTGACTTCACTTGTTCTGGATCAGGAGTGCAGAACTTGTCGAGAGGGCCCTTCATCCGTGGTGGCTTTGAAATAATGTCATCAAATATATTAACTTCCAGCGATTGAGATTGACATGAATCATTCAACAAATTGTCTCTACCTTCTATCTCCCTCACCATTTGTAACTTCTCAGCTTTAGCTTTCTTGGCATTTTGCATATATTCCCGGATTTCTATCTTCACATCCACGGGAACCTTATGGCAAGCTGTCACATTTGTACCTAGGCCGCCTATATGTTGCTTCAGCCGATAAATCCCTCCTTTACACACTTTTTTACAAAAATTACATGTTATCTCATCTCTATTTTGTGGATTGGCAGAGGTTCCATATTTCCACCCAATGTCCTTTGATCTGCCCTTTTCTACATTGGGCCCTTGTGTGCTTGCATTTGACGATGCACCACCAGAAACAGACACAGAAGTAGGTGGTGTAGGCGTAGACATCTTTAAAAAAAAATAAACAACAAATTTAATTCATATTGCAATAATAAGTTAATAACTCAAAAAAATAAATCAAACACCCAATTTTAAAAAAAATACTGACTATAGTATATCTTGCCAAATGTCGATTACCCTGCAGTCCTGCACGCACGAATGAGTGTCCACTGCGGCACTGCCAATTGCCGATTCCCCTACACAATAACAACATATATAAGCCTATTATGCCCACTGCCACCCATGGCCATGAGATTGAGAGATGGGAGAGACAGAGTAAGAGAGATCAGAGAGACAGTGGAGAGAGTGAGAGTGAGAGATCGGAGAGAGTGAGATCAGAGAGACAGTGAGAGATCGTAGAGAGTGAGAGAGTGAGAGACAGTGGAGAGAGTGAGAGACAGTGAGAGAGTGAGAGTGAGAGATCAGAGAGACAGTGAGAGATCGGAGAGAGTGAGAGAGTGAGAGACAGTGGAGAGAGTGAGAGAGTGGAGAGAGTGAGAATGAGAGATCGGAGAGAGACTGAGAGAGAGAGAGAGATCGGAGAGAGTGGAGAGAGTGAGAGAGTGGAGAGAGTGAGAGCGAGAGATCGGACAGAGTGAGAGAGAGAGATCGGAGAGAGTGGAGAGAGTGAGAGATCGGAGAGTGAGAGAGAGAGATCGGAGAGAGTGGAGAGGCAGTGGGAGATCGGAGAGAGTGGACATACCGAGAGTGAGAGTGGCCGGAGGAAGCCGGAGGCCCGGAGGAAGCCGGAGGAACCCGGACTGCCGGAGGCCCGGAGGAAGCCGGAGGCCCGGAGGAAGCCGGACTGCCGCACGCCGCTGCCGCGGAGGAAGTTGGAGCCGCTGCCGCTCACCGCTGCCGCTCGCCGGACGCCGGAGGGAGGAGACTCGCAGTCGCCGCTGCCGCGGAGGTGGAAGCACCGAAGGCAAAAAAATAAACACACAGGCGAAACCCTCGGGGGCGGGGGGGAGTTAACCGACGGACGCGTATATCGGGTCGTTGAGACCCGATACGCGGATCCGGCAAGCGGGCGAGCGGGCGAGGCGCGCGGGCGAGCGGGCGAGGCGCGCGGAGGCGGCCGACGCGCGCGGAGGCGGCAGACGCGCGCGAGACGCTCGCGAGGCGCTCGCCTCGGCGAGCCGGGACGGCGCGAGGCGGGCGACGGGCGCCTCGCCCCGCCTCACCGCCTAGGCGGTCGCCTCCGCGCGTTTTTGACTACACAGGATACATGTAGTCTTCGATTTGCATCTTCCAGAAACCGAAGTCCTTGCCATCGAACTTGTCGATCCTCACCTTTCCTTCATCCGCCGCCATTACTCCCACTACTCCCTCGAACCAGAACTTGGCTCTGATACCAGTTGTTTGGAAATATGGAACGGACCTCTTTCTCACGATCCACACACGAGATCAGAACAGAGAAATAAGGAAAGAATAGAAGAAGAAGAATCACACAAGAACAAAGGGATTTTTACGTGGTTCGGAGGCAAGATGCCTTCCTACGTCTACGGCCGCAGCAGTAATCCACTAAGATAATCACAGACAAGTTACAATACAAAGAGAGAGTTCATCCTTTTATACTAGGAGATTAGGGCGTCATTAGTCAGGGCATTAAGGACAATAATACCCCTGATAAACAGAAATCCTCTTCCGGGATACATCAGACGCGCATGCTCGCCTGTCCCCCCGGATGCTCTCCTGAGACCGAGTATGCGCTCCAGTCCATCAGTCAGGTTCATGCATTCCCAAAACCAGGTCGACACTTCGGGTCGACACTTCAAGTGACATCGAAATGTCTTGAGCCCGCAATCCCTGCTCTCCTGACGACAGTGGTGCTCTCCAGAGGCAATGAATGCCCTCCAGAGACAGCATGTGCTTCCCTGCTAGAACCCAGACAGCATATGCTCCCCTGGAGCAGCGATTGCTCCCCTGGCACTGAAGGATGCTCCCCTGGAGCAGCGATTGCTCCCCAGAGATAGCATGTGCTCTCCATGCTCCCATGACGTTGAGAATGCTCCCCTGAAGCAGTGGATGCGCTCCTGAGGCAGAGTGTGATCCCGTGCAGAGGCGCACGATGAAGAGTTCTGACTCCACACTCTAACAGAAATCACCTTCAGGCCGCTTTCATTCCAGATGCACAAAGCCACTATCTCCTCTCTCAATTGAGCAAACAAGAGAATTCAAATATAATACAAAAGCGACAGTGCCAAACTATAACAAAAAACAATCCACTAAAGTTTATTTCTAAGTATGTCTATCTAAAATATTAGTTTGACATAAACAACTGATATTTAAAAAAATTGGAGGACCATATGCAAATCAAAAACGACAAAGGGAGAAGCAGGAACTGATGCACATTTTGAACAGGAGATGAGGTTCATTCATTCCAATCCTTATGGATTTGGGGAAGAATAATAATGTGACTTTATCAACCAAAATTATGCAGACACCCTTTAGAAATAAAACAATATGGACATCAAAATACAATGAAAGTAGGCATCTAACAAAAAAATCAAGATTTTATAAGAATATTATTGTTGCAATATCTGTTATGTATTGAAAAATTAGAAAACATCATACCAGACCAACTGAGCAAAGAATGCATTTCAAATATCTTCGTAAGAATACAAAATCAAACACAATTCAATCCAAATCCATTAAAAAGATTAAAATCTTTTATTGTTTAGCAATCAACTGGAACAAAAAATATATATATGTTTTCCCCACGACAGCACCTTCCAAAATGTTGCACAAATTTTCGGCTAGTAGAAGGATCTCTACTGCAAGCAGGTTTCAATATTCATAGAGTTGAGAGCAAAATTATGCTAACGGTTTAAATTCTTTAAATCTATGGAAACGAAATAGATCGTTGAAAAGAGAAAGCTTTAATAACTCTCATACAAAAATTTGCACAAATGAGTGTGTTAGATACAACAAACATGAGAATAAGCATAATCCTTGCATTTTGAATAATCAAAAATGTGTAAAATGATCAAAGACAAGCCAAAATCAAAAGAAAGATGGAAATCATTCAGTGATTAGCAGTCGCCTGGGATAGACTATAACTCTCAATAAAGATAGTACCTTCCAAGAAGTGCCCCAGCAAATCATAGATCTATCACTGTACAATATGCCCATGAATTCAATCAAGCCGAAAGCATTCTCAAAGAAAGTAATTCTAATACAAACAATCTTGACAGATTTTGAAACCAATACCCAGTGACAAAATTTGATCATAAATTGGAAAGCAAACAAGAACAGTGGAATTGGGGGCATTCTAATAATTGGTGGGGTAGGGGGGGCGAGGGCGGGCGGGCGCGGAGGGTGGGGGAATGCTTACTTGTGCTCGTTTTGTGTCCAGGGGATCCCCTTCTTCCTCTCCTGATCACAGGGCCTGCCGCCGGGCCTCTTCCCGCCGGCGGCGACGTAGGACTGCCTCAGCCCGTCGAGCGCCTGACCGCTCACCCAGTCCAGCGTGAACGGCGGGGAGCCGTAACCCGGCGGCGGAATCAGTCCGACTTCGATGTGGCACACGTCGACTTCCAGGTCCTGGTAGTGCCGCCTCACGTCCTCGGGGGTCTTGCCCGGAATCATGCTGGCCACCTTTGCCCATCTGTCCGGCGTCCCCTCCTCGATCTATGCCAGCGCGTTCTCGAACCGCTTGTTCTCCTCGTGCGTCTAGAACCCGCCCGAGCTCCTCCTGCTACTGCTCTGCTGCGGGACGAACAGCCCGGACCCGTGGAGGTACGGCGCGCCGGGCAGAGGATCTCCATGCCGTATCGGAGGAGAGAACCGGACAAATGAACCAAGTCATCACATAATACAAAGGAACCGGCGGAAAAACATCGAACCGGCGGAAAAAAAACCGTCGAATTCTCTTATAATATATAATATAGATATATAGATATACTCTAAAACATGCGCCTTAATTATTCTATGGATATACATACAAATATTTCAGTAATCCACAATTTTATCATTTCTGACCCTACGTCTGCATCAATAGGACATGTTTTAGTAGAAATATTACATTTAAAATTGTTCAAGTTTGTCCGCGGCCCCCGTAAAAAAAAACTCATAAATACTTTGGCAAGAAATTTTGAACGCTTTTATTTTCTTTTATTTCTTCTCTGTTTCATTTGGTGTGAGAACCCAAAGACCAAAGACGTTATCCTCCACCTTGACAACATCCATGGCGACTGTAGGGTGCCCACCAGTAATCCTCTCCGATCGATTAGGGGATGATGATGGCAAGAGGACTCCTTACTACATGCCTGCCGTTCACGGACGTCCATTTGAGGTATGCGTCCACCACCGTGCCGCTGGGCAACGTGCCCACGAGCTCGGCCTCAACCGTGAAGCTCGCCTGCTCGCGCTGCCTCGTAAAAGAGAGCCGGGCGGGGGTGACGGTCACCCGCACCTCCGGAGGCACGCGCTCCACCGCGTAGTTGTACACCGACGTGGCCGGCCCGACATTGGTCACCGTCCGGTGGATCTCCTTCGGGCCGGTATTCTTCAGCGTCACGGCGATGGACGGGTAATTCAGCTGCTCCGGGTCGAGCCTCCCCAGCGTCGCACAGTCCACGATCCTCCCCATCCTGGCGAACTTGTTCACCTGTGCCTGGTTGTACAGTGTGCAGAGGACGCGCAGGTAGTCGGTGGTGTCGGAGATATCGTAGACGAGGCCGGGGTTGTCCGCTTTATCAGGGTTCACCAGCCCCGCCCCCGCGTCGTATAAGCTGGCTTCCACCCCCGTGTGGTTGGTGATGCGCCCGCCGTCTCTGTCCGTGATGTTCGCGGTGGTCATGATCGCCGATCGGATGGCCGCCGGGGACCAGCCAGGGTGGCGGGACTTGAGAATAGCAGCGACAGCGGCGAGGTGAGGAGTGGCGAAGGAGGTGCCGGATTTGACGACGAACTCGTCCCGCGTGTTCGCCTTCGCCCCGAGGATGCTGACGCCGGGCCCCAGGATGTCCGGCTTCAGAACCCCCTTAGTCACCCGGCCTGGCCCCCTCGACGAAAGAGTGTAGACGACGGGGCAGGGGCGGACGTTGAATCTCGAGTTGGACGGCCAGAAGAACGCTTTGACAACGCCCAGGGCCTTGGCTTTCGCGTATTGGCTGACGATGGCGTTGGAGTCACTGTGCCCCATGGACACGGTCGGGATGTGAAGGTAGGGGACGACGCTGAGGTCATCCCCTGTTGCTTGGTCATTCATGAGCACCATGGCCAACCCTCCCGCCCGTATGACGGTCTCCGCCTGCACGAACGGCGTCACTGCTGCGTCTTTCCAGCACAACACTATGGCTCCGCTGGCGACCGTCCCGCCCAGGGTGTTGTCACAGGTCCTGACGTCGTGGCCGGCCCCGCCTCCTCCTGGGTACACGAGCGGCTTGGTGCCGGTGAAGATCGATTCCAGTTGGTATTGCGTCACGCCGTAGAATGGGTACCGTTTCTGCGCACTATCGATGAGCGTAAACTTCAACACCGGGGCTCTGTCGTGGGTGGACGCCCCCACCGTCAGCAGCCACGGGGCGTCGTTGCGCACGGTCGCTCGATTGGGGCCGTAGTTGCCCGCGGCCATGGCGACGAGTATCCCGTGTTCGACCGCCGCCAAGGTGCTGAGGGCCAACTCGTTGCGGTGGTAAGTGTAGTCGGAGACGCTCAAAGAGATGCAGAGGACGTTCACCCCGTCGGCAATCGCCTGGTCGACGGCTGCGATCAGATTGGCAGTTGACGCGCCGCTGTAGAACGATAAGTAGGCCTTAGGCGCCGCCCCGGATGCGATACCTTTGGCGTAGTTCCTGAAGCCGGCGTCAGCCACGAAGTCCCCCGCGGCTATGCTGGCCACCATGGTGCCGTGGGAATTGCCTTGCCCCGGCGACTGGTTAAAAGTCGTGGCGCCGAGGAGTTTGCTTGTGCAGCTGCATTTGGCAGGGAATGTACATTTGAAATCGCACGTCCCCTTCCACTGTGACGAAGGCCGCATCCCCGCACCAGCGAAGGAGATATGGTCGGGGTCGATGTTACCATCTATCACCCCTAAAAGCCTCTCCGCCCCCCACTTGGTGTGCCTCCACAGGCCGGTGCCATTCTCCAGCCGCAGGAATTTAGGGGTGTGGGACGTCTCCACGTCGAGTGGCTCGTCGGGTTTGGCGTCCACAAAGCCCTCCATCTCTTGCATGGCCTCCGCCTCCCTTGGCGTCAGCCACGCCGCGAACCCGCTGATAGCCTTGCTGTAAGAGTGCACCAGCCGGGGCTTGCCGGAGTCCAAGCTGGGGGTGGGCAAGAAGGACTTGTGCCAAGCCTCCAGCTCCTCGGGGCTGGTGAGCATCCCGTGCTCCGGGGGAAGCACGTAAACTATGTACACCTGGGGGCGATCCCTGTCGTATTCCTCCTCGCGGCAACCCTCCTGATCATCTACCGGGAGAAGTTGGCCAGCTGCTGTGTGCAGGAGACCGTGGGAGCCCAGGAAGGAGAGGATGGCCAAAAGGAAGAAGGCATGCGAGCAGCGCTGGTGGGGGAGCAGACGGCTGCTCTCCATGGCAATCGCGTGGTGGATTGATGCGGCTGATTTGGAGAGCTTGCTGGGGCCTGCAATTTATGTGCTTGATTCAAGGTGTGCGTTCTTCCTTGTGAAATGAAACATGTGAATTACACAGAAAATTAAAACGGTAAGCAACTTAATTAGTGACGATGATATGGTTGATATATATTCCTGTTAAATTGGACTAGAACCAGACCATCGTATGTAGTATTAATTGCACCATCACTTTCACATGGCATGCATTTGATTGGTGTGGACAACATGGTTGACGCTACTTGTTTTTGTGAGGTGCTTACTAGTTTTACACCTAGCAGACACAATAATTAACGTTCACAGGATTGCATGCAGAAACTTCCCGTTACACGCATATATCCACTCTACTTACTCTTTGGCGTGCCTTGCATGAATGTGTAGGCATCTTCCCGAATTCGCATTTTGCACTACGTTATCGACGACTGTGATGACAGATTAAAGACCGCTGTCTAGGATCCGCAAAGCAGCATGTGGATGCATATGTTTAAGTGCAATATATAATTAACATCATTCTAATTACGCTCCACATTTCGAACCCTGGTTCTCCCGTTCTCCTCTCGGTATGATCCCCCTGATCCTAAATCATTAGGTCATGTAATTAAAAAAATAGTTAAACTATCACTCTCATCAATCATTTAAGGGCATATTCTTCCTGTGATGATAATTAAGCACATTAATTAGTCCTAGAATAATAAGAATTAAGGATGTTAATTGATATCAAGGATGATAATTGATTGCACTACTTATATATATATGGTGATTATCAATGTAGTTTTCGGGAATAGGGCGTTAAATTTGAGTAAAATTGGCGCCCACTTATTTGGAAGACATCGATTGTCAGCTTGTTCGACTCAGTTGCAAACTTACTTATTCTTCTTTGCAGTTCTTTTCTTTCGGTGAGTTAATGTCGCTAGAGGTGAACATGGTTTAATTCGGTTTGATTTCCGGAGAAATTTATTCAAACCAAATTGAATTGAATTAGATCTGTGAACCGAACTCGGTTAGGTTCGGTTCTTCAAATCGAATTTGTATATAGATATAAAATTATAAAATAAATATAATAATTATTATGTCTACATATTTTTACGTAACTAAAATTTAAGCATTTATTCTATATATTATATAGAATATTGATAAAATAAATATTTTTAATAAGTTCAATTTTGGTTAGATTTCATGAACTTTGAAACCGAATCGAATCGAATTTGGGTCTAAACTGAACCTAACCTAACTACTTGGCTCGGTGTGGTTTTTTTGTGTTGGAACCACAGATACAACTAATTGCCGCAATGACCAGAAACTTGAAAGAAAGAAAAGCCCGCTTCCCAGGTTCAACATTTGGACCTCTCCAACGCTCCCACCCCGGTACGTACCAGCTGGAGCTGGGCTCAGTCGATTCTTCTTTACAGTTACCGACTTACAAATACGAAGCACTTCACCAAGATCACTCTCTCTCTCTCGTTTGCAGGCAAAGATTTGGATATATGAGCAGGTCGAAGTTGGGGGTGGTTTGGCGAACCGCATGGGGAGCAATATATATATAGATGCAGATCAAGGAGTATAATTAATCTCCCTTGAGAGATGAAACATGTGAAATACGTACGCATGGGCAACAAAATAATTAGTACGTAGGAACTTAGATGATGGGGATCGATGTGATTGGTATTCGCGTTGAATTGGATGACAATTAATTAACCACCACATAATTACACCACCATCGATCTGTCCACATTTAATTACTTTGATCGCAACATGATCGATCGTTGCACGTGTTTGTGATGCCAGGCGGCCTGTTATACGTGTCATGAATATTATATACAGAGTAATATTTTGTGTATTAAATAAAATAACATTTTCTACTCGGGTGGTTCGATAATCGCTCAGATTCTCCGTTATAAAAAAATATTTTCCATGTAGAAAAGTATGTCCATGTCAAATTTGTATGGTACGTATTTTTTAGCATTAAATATGAAATGCGCTCATCAAAAAAATACAGTAATAAAATATTTTGTGGAAGAGTGAAATATTATATTCTACAAATGAAATATTTGACGTACAATTGTTAAATTTCGTTCTTATAATAAAATATTTCATTTATATAATGTTTTATTCTTATAACAAATGTTACATTCACGTGATAAATTATTTTATTTCTGTAGTGTTTTATCCCTATAACAAATGTTACGTTCATGTAATAAAATATTTCATTAGCATAAAATATTTCATTGATTTATTTCTAAAGTCAAACAAAATATTTCATTTCTATAACAAAATATTTCATTCATAGATAAAATATTTCACTCTTTTATAAAATATTTTATTCTTATATTTTCTCGTTGAACGCACTCCATATTTAATGTTAAGCGCCGTATAGATCTAACTCGAGCATCCTTTTCTACGCAGAGAGAGTACTTTTAATATTTTTTGAGTCAATGAGATCAAACATTAATTTTATATATCAGATTCGGTGCACAAAATATTACCATTATATACGACCGTCTAATCTAGGAGGTGCATGGTTTAATAATTTTGCACCTGTCAACACAATTATATATTCTGGTAGGAGGATCATTTAAGTAGACTGTGGGGGCGGTGTGGGCCGCGCGTACGTAGTGCGTGTGAATATATATATATTGGAAACGCTACTGTGATGAAAGAATTAAAATCCGTGGTTGACATCAATTTCAAGGATGAAAGGAATTTATGATTAAGCGCGGCACAATGACTGTATTAATTTATGATTAAGCGCGGCCATAATCCGAGTCTAATCAATCATTTAGTGTCATACTCATGTTTCTATCAAAATAATTGATGATGTTATCGTGTTAGTTATATATTGACATCGACAACGTGACATCCTACGCACCCAATTAGACTGTGACAGCTGTATACATACATGGTGTCAATATATTGATAGCGTCATTTAATTATGCAGTGATTAACAACATCAAATATTGCGTAACACGCTGTAACAATTATTTCGAGCGTATATATCAGTTCTTGTTTCATTTTTTGGGGTGTGGGGGCGGGGGGCAACTAGCGGGTGGGGGGTGTAATTATAAAGTCACCTTATTCTTCTTCTCGATAATTAATCACTGAGTTATCAGAAGATTCAGAACTGATGATCAGTATATTCCTTGACAAATTATCCATAATCATTGCTCACATTTTAGCAAAAATTCCTGAAAATTATCCACATCAATCAAGTAATCAACCTACTCCCTGATATATATATATATAAACTCAAAGGCAATACTTGCAAGGTGAGAACCGAGGGAGTCCGTTCATCCCTTCATTGCAGAAGAAACAGGACGTGCCACCCCGGCCACCAGACAAGCGATTTTTCATTAATGAAAGCAGTAAGAACAAAGAGAAGTACAAAGGTAGGGACGTCACCCGAATAAGGGGTGGAGAACAACAAAAACCCGAGGGCCCTAAAATCGAAAACCCAAAACTAAACAAAGTCTCGATAACGAGTAGAGCTTGTAGAGTTGGATCTGCGCAGTGAACTCCTGGTGTTGACACGATCAGGCCTGGAAGGAGGACGGGAGCGATCGTGATCTTGCATGCCGACCCAATTGGTATGAACAGTAGTGAAGTCGACCGGTTCGGACGGCTGTAGGCCAGGGATAGTAAGACGCTGAAAGAGAATAGGGAACTTGACGAATCCATCAGACAGTGGGGACATCAAGGCATCACACGGAGAGCCAGCCAAAGGGGCAGCAACCAAGGCCGGGGCCGAACTAGGCGGCTCCCGATTGATCTTATTCTTCAAGGCTTGAGCGAATGAGAGGCGAGGCACGACCGGGGCTGCAGTGGGAGAGGGCAGCTGGGATGGAGACCAGCAGCGGACATCCGAATTAAGCGTGGGCGAGGGCCCGGAGGCAGACGAACCGTGGGTAGCGCCGGAGGCAGCGGAGTCGACAGTCGAAAGAGACGGCTGAGAAGAACCAACAGCAAAAGGAGCACAAGGCGCAGCCAGCTAAGCAGCGTCAAGGGGCTGAACAGCAGCCACAGTCTCCTTAGGAGATGAGGAGTCATGATGGATAGAGACAAGGCCTTTGCCGGGGCCACCACCGCTTGGGGGACCACTGTCGGAGGTGTTAGCGGCTGCAGATCCACTAGGCGCGGCACTCGCTGCGACTACTCCAACAGGGAAGCTTGGGAGGCCACTGTCGGTGGAGCTTGCAGGCTGCAGAGCCTTTGGCAGCGCGTGCTCGCGAGCAGGGCCCAACCCGCCTGCGGGAGGGGCCCGGGTGTAGTCCGCTGATAGACAACCTGCTGTAAAGGGTGAGACCGACGCCGGCGGGGCCGAAGGGATGCCATCCAAAGGAGGTGCAAACACGGAGGGGGGAATAAAAGGACGATCATCTGCCGACAGCGAGGCGACAACAGGAGCAATAGGGACCGTGCGAAGTGGGAACAGGGACGCCGTAGGGATATCACCAGCCTCTTGAGCAGAATGAGGAGGCACCTCGTGAGCATCCTCAGCGGCAACGGACAAGGAGGGGCCAGACTGGACAGGGCGGGCGACCTTTGGTGCAGCCTTGGCAGGAGCAGGCGACGCAGGTGTTGGCAGCGATGGCGAGACGCAGGGAGACTGGAGCAGAGGCGCAGGAGCGAGCACGGACGCGGAGGTAGGCGTAGGCAGGGCTGGCGGCGTGGATGCCAGCGAATGACCCGCCACCGAGCACGCCACTGCAACAGACGTGACGACCGCGCAAGAACGGAGGTCGAGGCAGGGTGCATCGCCGGACGTGGCAGGGAGAGAATGAACGTCCATGGAGGGGGCAGGGCGCACAGCAGAACTGCGACCCTCCACTGACGAGTCAATGGCCGGCAGAGGAGGGCCAGCAGGAGTGGGCAGGAGGCCATCAGCAAGGAGGGGACGCGGAGCCAAAGCAGGAGGCGGAGCAGGGCCCTGTGCAACAGGGTGAGGGAGGGCCTGAGCCCTACTACCAGAGGCAGGACCAGCAGACCCACCGGCCGGCGGCAGAGGGTTCTTCTTGCAAGCTCCCGCATGGTGGCCGAGGTGCGAGCAGCGGCGGCAGAACAACGGGGGGTCTGGGTAGACAACGCGCTGCCAAAACCCATCGGCCCCAACACCAATCCAAACGCGAGGCGGGAGGGGCTTGGAGACGTCGAGCTGGACGCACACCCTGGCCGCATGGGCACGAAGTAGACATGAGGTGTCCCGGGCGACTTTGAGCACAGGCCCGATGCTCCCAGCGACTGAGCGGACCATGGCGTCGGAGAAGAAATTGGCTGGGAGGCCGGGGAGCTCCAGCCAGACGGGGACGAGGGGGGAATCGGCGTCCGGCGAGAAACCAATGGACCATGCAGAGAACCTGAAGAGCCTCCCGTGAAAGAGCAGCGACTCCTTGAGCAGGACCTGAAGAAAATCTTCCTGGTTCTGAAACCTGATGAGAAGATGACGGTTGTCGAGGGCGCAAATAAGGAAATCCTTACGGAAGGCAAAACGATTGGCAAGGTGGGCCCTGATATCTTGGAAGGGAGGACGCCCTTGAGGGGTTTTGACAACCACAGCAAACTGAAGCGGCAGGCAAGAAGCCTGAACCTCGTCGTGGGAGAAGAACACAGCGGGCTCACCGGAATCAGATATATATATATATATATATATATATATCTCTCTCTCTAGTAGGGGTGTATGTCTAATAAAAAGGAGTAAGACAACCTTGTCAAGAAGAGTGTATTCCCTTTGGGCCTGTTTGATATAAAGTGGACACGAATTCGCCGATTTTTATCTGCACGGGTTAGCGTATTCAACCATTTCGGTCGAATACGTAAACCATGTAAGATGACATTCTTGTAATAAAATTAAGAGCATTTAATGTGTATTCTCACGTTACTCCCATACTCCAACAAAGTGCATGTAAGATGTCACCGGTGAATAAGGCTCTTGATCGGCGAATATATTATCCGGTCCAGGGGTATTCGCCGATCAAAGAGGCTCTTTGCACATTTCATATAACTATTTTATCGTGCGACGGTTAATTAATTAAGCATCCTAATTACGTGATTTAAGCAACACTAAAATGCACTATAATTTTCAAGTCAATCGACAAAAGTTAATGAAAAAGATAAAATCAGGGTGCAGGATTCATCGTACAATTCTTTTGGGATGAATATATAGCCTATGTAGAGGGGAACAGTATCTAAACAGATGAAGAACGGTAAATGAGCATAAGGATACGAGCTGTTAGAATAATTATCTCGTATTAAAAATAGGTTAAAATATAATGTGTTTATAATAGTGGAGTCCTTTTCACCTAACATCTAAATTTTAAATTAGATGATTCAATCTAATAAACTCTAACATATAACATCAGAGCTATAGTTACGATCTGAGTCGCATCTTGCGTTTGTGATAGTTCACGTAACAAAATTTAAAATCAATCTGCACGTGATGAGATGTGTTAGAATAATCCTACAATGAAAACGATTTAAAATATAATATGCTTATAATAATTCTCTATTCAACATCTTAAGATTTTGAATTAGATGACCTAATATAATACACACTAATATGAGTCCGTCCTCACGTAGCAATGTCTTGTTTCCTCAATAAAACCCGCAAGACGGGCAAGAAGCCTGAGTAAATAGCCTGGTGGCATCCTATAATGACTTAATTAAGGGATGCTACAACTTAGTTTTTGTGTTGTTTTTGTCACTTATTTTGTTTCTTTCTCGCCATGCTCTCGGCACTGGCCGGAAGCATAATCCCGCTCTAACATGATATCTCCACTATCATTCAACATCCCCACATCGAGTACATGCGCATGAAGCTAATTATACAAACAGATGGGAAGATTGGTGAAATGACTTTTTTGTGGGAGCCCTATTATAATTTTTTCTTAGTCATTTATAGGGTTGTCAATGGGTCGGGTCAACCCGACATGTCAATAGACCTGACTCGATTTCGGGCCGGGTCGTAAGATCTTTTTCAATCTGTGGACTTTTAGTCGAGCCTGAGTTCGGCCCGCAGACCGATCCGACTCGTTCTTTTTTATTCTCACTTTAAAATTTAAAAATTATTTAGTTAAAATTATATTATTTTACTTAATTAAAAATTTTAAAACTCTCTTTTCACATAAATTATGTAATTAATATCAAATTTTTAATTAATTTAGTAAGAATATAAAATTTTTATTATTAAATATATTATTTTTATTTTTTATTTTTTATTTAAATTGTCGAGTCAGTCGAGCTTTAGTCGGACTTTATACTTTTTAAATCATGTCAAATCCGGCCCGACCCAACCCGATATAGGTCGGACTCAAATCAGACTAGATCTTAATCTTAATAAGTGAAATTTTAACTAGATCGATCTAAATCCGATTTAGACTCGATCTATTGACAACTCTAATCAGCTACGTACGCAGAATCCCCCTTTTGAGATTTATGACATGGACGCGGTTGATATTGCCATTACATGTACAGTCGAGGATACATGAGGATTCACCGATTGCAAACTCCCAGCTCGATCAAACTTTTTTCTCTCCCCTCTTTCTTCCTTTGCTCTCGTGCCCTGATATCTACGTTAAAGATTTCCAACGCCGGGTAAGTGTCAGCCAGAAGGGATTTTAACGAGTTTCCGAGAGTGTATATATGCAAATAAAAATTATAATCACAGGTGTTAAAGGCGCTATATTTATCTGAGAGTACATATGCAAATGAGATTAATCAGTGGTATATTTTCATTCAGTTTTTGCTTTAGGGAGGGTCCATATGCAAGCAACCCACAAATTAAGAGAGAGAGAGGGAGAGAGAGGAGAGAGAGAGAGAGAAAGAGACCGGAGTGAGAGAGAGCTTGAGGGGGTTGAGGTCGTATACCTCCCTATCCATCAGGTTAAGGTCTTATTTATAACTTCGTCACGGGGTTGACCTTCGTCTTTGTTAGATTGTTGTGGTAAGAGCATACGAGAGTCGCTCTATCTGCTCGTTTGATAAAATAGATAGGTGTGAGTGTTGATCCGTTGTTCCTTCGTTGGAGGAGATAGCCCCGTCATTAATACAGTAGGGCTTGTCATAGGCGTGAGATAATTACCATGTCAGGGGGAACGATGTGGACATTCGTCCTCCCTTCCCCTTTTCACCAGACTGGAGCGCCTCCTGCTATTAATGCGATGAGGCCCGCTGGAGACGTGCGTCGCTGCTGTTGGCGGGTGGAGGTGCACGCGGATACGGCACCTGGACCTGGGCCTACGTCGTGACAGGTCATGACAAGTCACATGCTGGGCTTGAACATGTTAAAAGTAGGCTCGGAGCGCTGGGCTTCAGAGATGGGCCATCCAGATGGGCCGGTGGAGTACTTTACCCCTCCTCATCATCCATTCCCATGGCAATAATGCCCATTTTGAGGAGGATTATTTTTTTATTCATATACCTATGCATTAGCCTACATCCTAAACATGGAACCTGATATTCAGTTCTTTCCATTGTTAATTAATAGTCAATAACATCACGTTTAATTTTGGTATAAGGTTCAAGTGTGTTAACCCAGCTATAACATACGTCTCCTTTAATGTAGTCTTCTTCAACTCGTCATCTGATGTTGGTCGGGATTATAACTCTACAAATGAAAGGACCACGTCAGGTTGGCACTAGATTAATGAAAGATTGCCCTTACTTTTCGGGCCTTCGTATCTTAAGCTGATCCAGGATTAATTGGTCGGAATTCAGACATGACTCTGATGACGACGAAGATCGACGATGCCAGATTCCAAGTGCAGCACAGTTTGATTAAGCTATGGCCAAGCTCCAGTTTCTTGTTTATAAGTTGGTGATAAAAGCGATGAAAGAGACAACAAGATTACCCCCCGTCACATGCACCATCAATCCAGTGACATATGCGGTCCCAAGATGTACGTACCCAAGTATACATATCAAGGGCCGTCCACAAACCATATAAAATATACGCATTAATTAATTATTGGGAAGTTTCCCAAGATTAATGATCCTCTCTGGTGAGAGCTGAGATGCCTCAGTTTCCCGGAAGGTCCAACGTTAATTTCAACAAAAGAATAACCCGGAGAATAATAACATTGAGATGATAGAGAGTACTAGGAATCCAGAATATACATGAACTTTTTGCTACTACACATTCTTCGATTTTCATCTTCTTAATTGTGAGTTCTTCTGATTGTGCTTTCATGACCCCATTCAACTCCATAAGCTGCCTACTAATTTGCCAATTAATGCTACGTGTGCATGCATGATTCATATGCTTCACTCGTACAAGCGAGGCCATCTATATATATATATAGGTACACATTTGTGTACATACATCAATAACCGTATAAATAGCAGACCTCCCGATCGAGTTACAATTCACCAACCCACCTGATCAGCTCTCTTCTTCGTGTAGCTAGCTAGCATGCTTGGGTTCCTCATGGAGAGCATCCGCCCAGACCACCGCTGCAGCCAGGCCTCCCTCGTCTCTGTGGCGATTCTGCTGTCGGTCTTGAGCTCTCACGTCCTCCTAACGGACCAAACCCACAGCCATCTCCATCAGGCAGCTCAGGAAGCCTACCAGGAGGACGAAGGGGATCTCCCCCGGGTCTACATAGTCTTCGTCCGTCAGCCTCCGCACATGGCGTCCCGCTGCGCGGCGGAACGCGAGGCCTGGCACGAGTCCTTCCTCCCCACCCTCTCCTTGGCCGCCTCCGGCAAGCCGCGGCTGGTCTACTCCTACAGGTCGGCCATCAGCGGGTTCGCGGCGTGGCTGACGCCCAGGGAGGTGGAGGCCATGCGGGAGATGGAGGGCTTCCTGGACGCCGAGCCCGACGCGCCGCTGCAGCTGGAGACAACCCACACCCCGCGGTTCCTGGGGATGGCCAACGAGAGCATGATCTGGAGGAGGACCTCGCGGGGGGCCGAGCGGCTCATCGGCGTGATGGACAACGGCATCGACCACACCCACGTCTCCTTCTCTGGCGCCGGCATGCCGGAGTTCCCCCGGGGTTGGAGCGGGACCTGCGCCTTCAACTGCCCCTACGGCACGACGTGCACGTGCACGAAGAAGCTCCTCGGCGCCATGGTCTTCAACAAGACCGGGACGAGCGCGCCCCCTGATGAGAGGAGCAGCCACGGCACCGCCGTGGCCAGCGTCGCGGCCGGCGACTTCGTCAGCGGCGCCCTCTACAAGAACTACGCCGAGGGCACTGCCTCCGGCGCGGCCCCCGGCGCGTACCTTTCGTTCTACGGAGCCCACACTGTCGCTGGTTACCTGGACGCCATCGAGCAGGCGATCGACAACGACAAGGTGGAGGTCCTCTCCATCTCCATGTCCTACAACAACAGCGTCACCCCGTTCTACGGCGACGCCTTCGCCATCGGCGCCCTGAGGGCGGTCGAGGCCGGGGTGCTCGTCTCCATAGCCGCGGGCAACTCCGGGCCCGAACCGGGAAGCGTGCGCAACCTCGCCCCCTGGCACATGACTGTGGGGGCGTGCACCACCGACAGAGCTATGGAGGTGACCATGGAGCTCCACGGCGCCTCCAGACACCCCATCGGCTTCTACGGTGTCGCCCAAGCCGATCCCGACGAGGTCTTGGAAGGTTTCACCAGCCGGCGGCGGCTGGTGTACCCGGGAGCCACGGGAGACTACCGGGCCATGACCTGCAACGTCAATTTGAACGAGTATGGCGTCGAGGGAGCCATAGTGCTGTGCTGGAGGGGCCCGAACGCGTCCCCGTTCGTGCAGGCGGCGAACGTCGAGGGTGCCGGAGGGGAAGCCATGGTGCTCATGAACGACTGGAAGACCGGGGAGGCCTTCCACCTCGCCCCCTTCCTCTCCGTCTTCACCGTGGCCATGAGACACAGGGACTCCAACAGGATCGTCGGCTACTTCCAGCCCAGCGCTCACGCTGGCCCTCCTCTAATCGAGGCCTTCTTCTCCCCCTCCGGCTCAAGGTTCGGCGTCCACCCTTATCCCGTCGTCGCAGACTTCTCCGGGAGGGGGCGGAGCGGCTTAATCCCCGGCATCCTGAAGCCGGACGTCCTCGGCCCCGGCGTGAGCGTCCTCGTCGCAGCCAACAACACGGGGGACAAGTTCGCCCTGATGTCGGGCACCTCCATCGCCACCCCTCACCTCTCCGCGGTCGCCGCCCTGCTCAAGTCACGCCAACCTTGCTGGACCCCGGCGGCGATCCGGTCGGCGATCATGACGACAGCCGATACCATGGACAGCCTGGGCAGTCACATCACCGACTACACGGGGCAGAGGGCCAGGTTCTACGCCATGGGGGCGGGGTTGGTGAACCCCCAGAGGGCGGCGGATCCCGGCCTGGTCTACGACATCCCCGACACCGACGACTACCTGCGCTTCGTCTGCAGCTTGGGCTACGACCAGGACAGGCTGGACAAGTTCGCCCTGCCTGGGGAACGCCTGAACTGCTCCGAGCTCGGGGTAGTCCCGGCGGAGCAGTTGAACTACCCGTCGATCACCGTGGTGATGGACGCCGGCAAAAAGAAAAGAGTCATCCGGACGGTGACCAACGTCGGGCCGTCTAGGTCCCTCTACAAGTCGACGGTGTACGACGTTCCGCCGGGCGTGCGCGTGACGGTCTTCCCCAACCACCTCAGCTTCACCGCGAGCAACCAGAGGGAAAGGTTCACGGTGATCGTCGAGGTCGAAGGCAAGATGGTAGCCGGCAGGGTCATCGACGCGTACTTGAGGTGGGAATCCCAGCGGCCGTGGCGGGTGGTGACGAGCCCCCTGTGCATCGTCTTCCCGTGACCCGGCGACTGCTCCCCTCCTTTCCCTGCATGCATGCATGAACTCACGCACGCACGCACGCATGCAGGTGGTGTCGCAAGCATGTAAGAGTACTGTTGACAATGAATAAGTTTGGAGAATATTACTTGTAACGTAAAAGAGAAATGCATAGATAATAAGATATGTTTTTAGTTTTACACAACATATATATAGGATTTACGAGACATCCATGGTTTGGTGGCTGACCTTGTGAATTTCAATAATTTTTCCATTTAAGAGGTTCATTAAAAGAGACGTAAGATTAGTTCTGCATTTCGTGGAATCAGGCAAGGGAGGGGGGTGTTTATCATAATATCCTTATAAACTTTCGTATTTGCACGGAAACTCCTACCTTTGGCATATTGTCACGTATACTCTTGATATAGACCATATTTTTATGGATATATCCTTGTCGTGTAACCCCAGTTTATTTAACCAAAGGGAAGTGTGAGTTAAAATGAAAAATTAGTAATCTCTCTGTCTCACTCTCTCTCTCTCATAGGAGAGAGGGGTGAATAGGGATGTCAAAAATATTCACGAATCCGATTACTCGTATCACCCGACCCATGATGGGTTGAGTAATATTCAAATAAACGAATATAAATTCGGGTTCGGATATGTTTAAAATACATGTTGCATATTCGAATAGGGTATGGATCTAGTGCACCCGAATCTATACTCGATCCGAACCCGTTCTTAATAACTCATTGTGCATGTTAGGCCTATAATTTTGACATGAACTCAACATGCATGTTGCCCTCCTTGTTGGGTTTATGAGTTTCACCTTCTTACTAAAATTATAAGGATATTTTTATAAAATATAAAAATTACTTTGGTAAGAAAATTATTGATCGGACTTCTCTTTTTCACTTCCCATAAATATCACATTCTCTTGGATGTGGATGTGGACTCACAATTTATCGAGGGATACGGATATCCGCGGGTATATCCATACCTGTGGCGTGTTGATATACCCATATCCATACCCTCGAAAATAATAGGGTACTATCCGGATATGATATTTATAAAATTTTCACAGATAGAGTATGGTATTAGTCTACCCGAGCCAAACCCGATTCATTTACATCCCTAGGGATGGGTTCAGCCATTGTCGGAGGCGTAGATCCCCCACTAAGCAAGCATGTTGACACCGGAGGAAAACTTCCTCCGGAGATCTCCCTCTCAATGCTCCCTGCCCCCACACCCATTGTCTCTCTCTTTATCCCCTCATCTCCCTTTTTGCTCTCTCTCTCTCTCTCTCTCCTCTTGCATAAGGTTTAGGGTCAAGGGCATCCTAGTCGGAAGAGGAGGAGGAGCGCCTCCGTGGCAGGGACCGCGACCCTTCGATCTTGCATGGTGGCGGGGAGGAAGAGGAGCGACATCTCTATGGTGGCGGGGAGGCCATGGAGACAGCTGAGAGGTATGTCACACTTGTCGGAGGCTGATGGGCTTGACCCCTTCTCCTTTAGCCCCTTCTTTGGCTCCTCACCTCTGTAAGATCCATTCATTGAAGGCCGTCCCCCCTATGCTAGTCCGTAATTGGCTGTTGAGGACGCCCCTCTCTCTCAGTCCCCATTGTCGCCAACTCTACCCCCCTCTTGGTCCCCTTTCCCCACTTGCCCCATAGTGCAAGGTCCTTCAGGACTCTCTCTCTCTCTCTCTCTCTCTCTCTCTCTCTCTCTCTCTCTCACCCAATTCCAGGCCGCCCTCGACAGGTAGTCGATCTACATCACTAGGGTCTACCGAGGCTACAACATTGTTGACAAGCTAAGGAGAATACAGGAGATGGCATCCAAGACCAGGCTAGATCGGTTGGATCTGCTCATCGAAGTAGCTCACCGCTATCGAACAAGACCAAGGTTAGATCTCTCTCTCTCTTTCTCTCTTTCTCTCTCTCTCATATAAGGGAGTAGAGGTCGAGATTGGTCGCCTCCAACCACGAGCTAGACCCTTAAGCTTTGTTGGGTGGAAGAAGAGGAAGTCATCCCCAAGAGGAACTTGTAAGCACAGAAAGACATGAGGAGGAGCCCTACGAGTGATCCCAAAGGATAACCTCCGATACTTAAGTCAAACAATCGTCATTGGAGAAGGGAGAGAGTGTTCGGATGAGCATTGGAGAGAGAGGTCAGATAGCCTTGAAAGGGAAACCGGTCATGAGAGCTGAGGGCTTGAGAGGCAAAGATTACATACCTCCTTGGTCGTCTGTTTAGGGTCCTATTTATAGGGTCTTCCTAGAGTTTACTTCGTTGACTTTTACTTTCTAACTTAGTGCTATTGGGGTTACCCTGACTGTGAAAACATGGGTCTTCTGCTTACTCGCCTAACACGACAGGGGAGGCGTGACGCTAACCTACCATTCCTTTGCCAAAGGCGTGGGTAGTAACTCATCGTTCCTTTATCGTCTGCTGGTGGTTCCGCCACTATTACGATGACAACCATCAGAGACGTGCGCTGCTCTCGTAGAACGAGGGAGACGCATGTGACTTACAGGATCTGGACTCCAGACTGATCCTCTTGTAAGCCTTGACAGACTAGGTATTGGACTATAAGTCGGTTGTTGTTGGACCCTGAGATGTGGGTCGACTGATGCTAGACCTTATTGAGCGAAATAGACTCCCCCTCCTCAAAGGACATTTACGATATTTCATATACTTAAATGGTTTTCATAGCATATTCCTCTGAAGATTCGTCTCACATCAATAACTTAGAATTACTGCAAAAATATAACTGCAAGAATACAGGGTATATCAGAGATATCTATGACAATATGTCAAAGATAGAAGTTCATATGCAAATACAAATATTTACAAAGGTATTATTGCTAAAAAAATTGGGGGGACTGGAG
This sequence comes from Amorphophallus konjac, assembly GCA_022559845.1. Classification (NCBI taxonomy): domain Eukaryota; kingdom Viridiplantae; phylum Streptophyta; class Magnoliopsida; order Alismatales; family Araceae; genus Amorphophallus; species Amorphophallus konjac. The sequence continues at coordinate 183,029 of JAHNEJ010000822.1, read as the reverse complement.
GAAGGTAGTCTACTTGATAGGCTCTCGATTACAGACTAGACAAGCAGTCTTACAATTGCAAATAGGTGGACACTCAGGAGATATATATTCTGTCTTAAAGGTTCAAAGGCTCCCTGTGAAGCCTCCTCCCCTCTCTAAAAAACTTCCCCACCTAGCCCTCAAGTTTCTATCAAGTTCCCTTTGATACTACATCATAAATACAAGCACAATTAAATCTAGCCTACTACCATTTCAATTAACCGGAGTAACGTCACAATAGGAATAGTAGAAAGTTTGAACTCGGAAAGCCGTATATACAAGTAGCCCACCATTTTCATTTCAAGCACAACAATCTTTTGTTCGGATAAGAAATTCGAGGATGTCACTCCTGTTGTCATTCCAACCATCTAAACTCAAGATCAAACGGTCAAAATGAGCTTGGCACCAAATTTAAGCTTGGCATATCCAAGGACGGGTGCATCGAGCTGATCAGGTTGAGCATTCCTCTCCTTCTGACTTTGACGTTTATGATAAAAAAGAGTGTGACAAATGAGATGATAAGAAGCATGATATAGTAACATACTTCTTCCGAATTATCATAATCTCATCTTGGACATGTACTAAATCTGATCCATTTCCATCACGGCATAACCTTTCACTTGTGGAGCCCGGAGAGATCAACTCCTGAATATTAGTGTTTGCTCGAGTTGAGATCTTGCTCACCTGTACATCATCTGCTGGAATTTCCCAGAGTATTATCTCACCCCACGATTAGGAAGCAACGTAGGAGCCTCCAAACGTTACAAGTGGTCTTCTCATAGTCGAATGCAACATGAAGCACACAACAGACAGAGGGAGAAAAGCAAAATGGGGCCTCCATTTGCTGTAGAGCAGACTCAAATATATATTTAGATGTCCAACAGAGCACAGAAAGGTAGAACCATTCAAAATTGCACATCAGGGGGGAAAGGGTTCAAGCTAATAAGTCACATGATCAAGCGTGGGCAACATCCATTTTCTTCTTTATTTCCAGTCAACATGACACAAGGCCCGATAAAATGTGAGCATGAGGCAGCATCATTCAAAGATAAAATTTTGAGAACTTGGTCTCTCACAGAAATTATATTGTTAATTAGATAGATGGCACAGAGGAGATCGTGTCTGCACGTCCTCCGGTCATTCTTTCAGCTTTTTCTCCACGCTCACCTGAAAGTATGTGGTTTCTATTGTCAAAGAAAATAATAGAAGCATGCCATTCCATAGATCGGTTGACTTGTAAGTTTGTCATTCCATAGAGCGGTTGACTTGTAAGTTGACAATACAGTTCTAACGAAATTCATCAGCATCAAGGAACAGGGGAAACTAAATCACCGAAGCTTCTATACCAATGCCATATTTGGTGCCAAAGGGAAATAAGTAGCAGGTCTGAGTAACAACAAAGTGGAAGCAAGTAGAAAGACTGAAAGAGAAGTCGTTGTAATTCAAGCACACATTCACTATATTTTATTGTGCCCTCTCAAACAAAAGATGCTTGGGGATGGGAACTGTTAGTTAGAGGTGGGCATGGGGTTGCTTGTCAAAAGCATTCTGCTGAGGTCAAATTTCCAACTTGATAAGAAGATGGACTAAATATCCAGTTGACATTGTTTCCATGTACCATTAGAGAAGTTTTCATTTAGGGATGGATCCTGAAAACAGAAATCAGAAGGCACATGGAATGGAGAGCCATTCCATTTCTTTTCCGGGTAGGTAGCTATGGTACAGAACTAGGTCAGGTGTGGGTATCACATGGAATGATCAGGTTGGGTATTCCTCTCCTTCTGACTTGAAGTTTGGATGAGAAAAAGGAGTGACAAATGAGATGACAAAAAGCATGATATCATAACTAAGTATCATAATATTATCTTGGATATGTAGTAAATCTGATCCATTTCCATCATGGCATAATCGGTTAGCCAGATAGCTTTCACTTGTGGTGCCCGGAGTGATCAATTCCTGAATATTAGTGTTTGCTCGAGTTGAGAGCTGACTCACCTGTAGATCATCAGCTGGAATTTCCCAAAATATTATCTCCCCCCCCACCCCCCACCCCACCCCAGTTAGGAAGCAACGAAATAGCCTGCAAAAGTTCTAAGTGGTTTCTTCAAAGTCGAATGCAATTCACGGAAAGAGGATATGAAGCACACAAAAGACATAGGGAGAAAAGAAAAATGGGGATTTTGTTTGCTGTAGAGCAGACTAAAATATATTTAGATGTCAAACATGCCACAGAAAGGTCAAACCATTCAAATTGCACATCAGGGGGGGAAAAGGTTCAGGCTAAGTCACATGATCAAGCGTGGGCAACATCCATTTTCTTCTTTATTTTCCGGTCAACATGACACAAGGCCTGATAAAATGCACGCGGCAAGACTCATTTTTCTGAGCATTAGGCAGCATCATTCAAGGATAAAATTTTGAAAACTTAGTCTCTCACAGAATTATATTCTTAATTAGATGGCACAGAGGAAATCATGTCTGCACGTCCTCCGGTCATTCTTTCAGCTTTTTCTCCGCGCTCACCTGAAAGTATGTGGTTTCTATTGTCAAAGAAAAATAGAAGTATGCCATTCGCTAGAGCAGTTGACTTGTAAGTTGACAATACAGTTCTAGTGAAATAAATCAGCATCCAAGAAACAGGGGAAACTGAATCACCGAAGCTTCTATACCAATGCCATATTCGGTGCCAAAGGGAAATAAGTATCAGGTCTGAGTGACAACAAAGTGGAAGCAAGTAGAAACACTGAAAGAGAAGTTGCTATAATTCAAGCACAGCATTTGCTATATTTTATTGTGCCCTCTCAACTGTTCGTTAGAGGTGGACATTGTGTTGCTTGTCAAGAGCATTCTGCTGAGGTCAAATTTCCAACTTGATAGGAAGATGGATTAAATATCCAATTGATATTCTCTCCATGTACCATTTAGAGAAGTTTTCATTTAGGGATGGATCCTGACAACAGAAATCGGAAGGCACGTGGAATGAAGAGACATTCCATTTCTTTTCCGGGTAGATAGCTCTGGTACAGAACTTGGTCAGGTTTGGGCATCAGAGAGATATCAAATCCCCTTTCCCTTTCCAAATCATCCATGCAAATTTAGGCACAAGAAAAATACAAGAAATGAAGAAAAGGCGTCAATAACCTTGGGGGAAAGCATTTTTCATGCATACAAGTCTAATAGAATATGCAAGAAATTATCCAGGTTCTTTTTAACTTACCAACGCTTTGAGTATGATTTGAAATCTGATATTTCTGAACGATAAAACGTATTGTTCTGTAATAACTCTAGCTTGATCATGAAATTCAGAGCCTCTTTGTATTTTTGATTAGGACAGAAACAATTATATGTCCAGACAGCAGAATCACTTCATAGATTTGCATAAGTGATGATCACGCTTCTTTCATAATTCTTGCCATAATAATTTCAAAAACTCATGCATGTAGGTGCCAGATATCTGGATAAATGTTTGCTTAGCGGCTTTCATAGATCTTTTTCATTCATCTTCTTTTGTGATCCAGATAATAGCTGGTCTCCTTTTCTAAGATTTACTGGATAGTCTAAATAACATTTCTTGATGATATTTTCACTTCATGGTGCTTCACTGTTTTTCCAAAAAGAATGGGCACACACTGAAAGATTTCAAGCTCATTACACTAGTTTCATTGGACAAAATATGGATCCTCTGATTATAACATTAATATATCCAACAGCACTACTGAATACGTGTAAGTTTATACCATAAAGAGAAAGACCGAAGAAAGAATTGCCTGGCAGTGAAAACAAAGATAACCACACAAAGAAAAGGATTTGCAGACAAATAAAAGAACAGCAGCCTCACCTGTACGAACTCTCACTACATCTGAGACAGGTAATACTGCACCAAATAATAAACCCCATTAGAAGTTGGCACTCACATGTGAAATTCACAAAACTGTTCCAAAGCTTCTAGATTAGTTCAATTCATTAAATTACAAGTGTGATTCGCATGCACCTCCTCATAAATTCTGCATAAATTCCATTAAAAAAGATGAGAAATTGGATTCATATAATAAATGATACAATACAAAAATAGGACACATTTTTCCTTGTCAACTAGATCTCATAGAAATCCTTGACAATCAAATTCAACTTATATGAATAAGATTAGTGAAAGGCCCAAACTCAAACCCAAAACCTAGGTATTGAGTTGAGGGAATCCTCTATAGATAAAGAGAGAAGGTGCCCACATAATATCTAATGTGGGACTAAACCTCAACAGCCCCCCCCCCCCCCCCGACGCCAAACCCGAATGTTTACAATATAAAACCCAATAGTTATGGTATGAGTGGCACTATTGAACAGGTGGGGTGGTCCAATGGGTAAGCCCGGCTTTGATACCATGTTAAAGGCCCAAACTCAAACCCAAAACCTAGGTATTCAGCTGAGGGAATTCTCTACAGATAAAGAAGGAAAGCACCCACAGATTATCTAATGTGGGACTAGATCTCAACAAGATGGAAGGAAAAATAGCTTAATTACAACCATTTTTCTGATAGCTTGCTTAAACTGATCATGTCTAACCCTCAAAAAAATTTGTATCAAAACTTTTGGTAAGTCAAAATCTACAATCTTCTTACCCAACTTCCATATGGAGGATGTTAACTGAGACCTGACCAGTGAAAACCATTTCTGGACCTAGCTTGCATGCTAACCAAGAACTTGATAAGAACTACATGTAGAACTAATTGGTAGTTTTCCATTCAGATGAAGTTGTAACCACAGCCATACATCATGTTTTTTTTTCATTCAAAGAAGAATGGATTGTACCACCAATTTTATTACTAATAAACAGAGGAAGTACAATCCAGGGAGGGATTAGACCACACTGAACTTACATTACAGAATGAATTAGGTGATGACTGAAAGACTCCTCCCTATTCCAATCAGCAAGAGAAAAGCCTATTACAAAACTACACCAGGCATCATAGCCATACATCATGTTGAAACATCAGAAGAACATGCATGGGGTGTGAGGAGGGTAAATCGGGTTTGGCCCAAGAACGGTCCAGTAGTGACAGACCCACGACAGATAGCTCTCAAGGGAGCGCGCCCAAGAGATGGGCATGCGGATATGGCCCACCAAGGGGAGGCCCAACCCAAAAGAGCATCGGATTCTACAAAACGTAAGCGTTACGGCCCAAGCGCAGTTATCGCCGGAGGACTCTCCGGCGACCGACCGTTGCCCCCGTGACGTCGGCCTTGACCCCATAACGGGCGAGCACGTCCCACGAGCGCCGTAAGACTCGCCCTGGGACCAGCCCACGCCGGGGTAATCGCCCCCTAATGGGAAACTTCCGCCGCTATAGCGGAGAAGGTTAGTCTACTACGAACGGCCTTCCTTATCAAGGATGAGGCCCCTCGCTCCAGGACAACCCCTATAAAGGGAAGAACGACAGAGAAGGCAGACACGGTAGATTCTTCTATTAAACCCCCACACTGCTACGCAAGAGAGTAGAGCTACTGATCCTACGGGATAACGAGAAGGAAGCAGCCACGACCAACGTTCAAAGGGAAACTCTCCTCCGGCGACCTTACCACCCAGCGAGCACTCTCCGAGTGGGCACGGCACTGGGAGCGGCGAGCACTCGCTCCGATGATCTACACGACCCTTTAACTTTCGACTACGATTTCCTTCTCTCTCTCTCAACTCGCTCTTCTCTGTTCTTCATTAAACCGTTGCTGGCTTAAGCATCGGAGGGTTGTCCCCTGGGATAACACCCGGGACTCCTTCTTACGCCTTTCTGGCTTCTGGTATTTGCAGGCTTCTACGGGCGCGAGACGACTTCCCCAATAAATAAATAGAGAAGGTGGTACGTGGCCTAGGAACCATTTTCCTGCCTCTACAGGGTGCATCTCTCTTCTCACTTGATTCAGTCACAGTGGTACTTGTGGGCTTTTAAAAGATGCAAAGAAAAGTTGCAGTGATTCGACGGAAAAACAATGAAAAAGCACATGATGGAAACATGGTATTCAATACCACTCGGTATGGTATCGACCTTGGCCGGTCCAGTTCCGACCATTTGAGCCCGGTACCAGCCAGTACAGACATTAAATTTTTTTTAAAAAAAGGACGCTGCCTCCACCGGACTCTCATCTCCCTATTGAGAGAGAGTGAGAGAGAGGGGGGGAGAGAGAGAGAGGGGGGGAGGGAGGGAGAGAGAGGGGGGTACTGCACAGAGAGAGAGAGAGAGAGAGAGAGAGAGAGAGAAGGGGGCAGGGGAGAGAGAGAACGGGGTGGGACCTTGAGTCTGTGAGCTGCAGCAGTCGCATCCCCTCCAGCAGCGGCAGGATCAGGCGAGGACGACGGCGGCAGTGCCGATGGTGTTCGCCAGCAGCAGGACTCACATCTCCTCCGACAGCAGCAGGATCAAGCGAGGACGTGCGGCAGCGGGCTCAGGCGACGACAGCGGCGCGCCGGCAGCAGCCTCAGGTGACGACGGCAGCGGCAGTGGCAATGGTGGCGAACACCATCGCCTTTGCCCTAAGTCTGCTCGATAGCCTCGATTGGGGTTGGTTTTAAAGGGATTTGGTAATTTATAAAATGGCCCTCATAACAAAAGTTAATTGTATAAATAAATAATTAATTTTGATAGAATATATATAACATATATGGGGAGGTGAAATCGGGAGGGGAGGGGAGGAACTGGTACCGTACCGGCCAGTACCGGTACTGGGTTTGAAAACCTTGGATGGAAAACAATGTGGTTATTTTAATAGCTCAAGATGGTTAAGACAAGGTGATCCAATTTCCCCACTTAGTTTCTCTTGTTAAATCAGAATGAAAGCAGAAGAGAAATTCGTGGATTGAATTTTGATAGGAAGGGACAACCAGGAGCTCATTCATCTTAAGTTCACAAATGCTACATTGTTACTCAGCTCAAAACAGGAAGGTGTGGACCGTATGAAAGAAATTACTTTCTAGCTAAGGCAGTATTGGGACTGAAGATTAACTTTTAGACATCTGAAGTAGACAAGTAGTCGCATGGAAGACTGGTGCAAGGTGGCCAGATTGCTACCATTATAGCATCTGAAGATATTTCAGTTCTGCAGAAGGCTAAACAACGGAGTTCTGAAGAATTTTTGGTTCCTTTTCATGTTTGGGAGGCACTCTGCTTATTATCTCAAAAGAATAGAGTTTTCCTTTTGTTCCTCCACGTACTATGGGTATGACTCTACCAGTGTATGACATGACAAGGGATGTTGTGTTCATTGAATGATCTGTAAGAGGGTAATATCCATGGTGGTGTTATATATTACTTTCCTTTTAACGAATTGTGACATTATATGACCTTCAAGAAAAAGAGGGCATTGATTACAGCTTTAAAAAGTAGTTACTATATGCAAATTGTAATCAATTCTCCTGGGAAACTAGAACTTACAGAATATCTTGCCATCACCAATTTCTCCAGTTCTAGCCTCATCAATTATCTTCTCAATCACCGATTCAACCTGTAGCATTCTCAAAAAGAGCAATATAAATGTTATTATTTACATTCACCTTTATAGAAACTGGGCAAAATATGAAAAATATGTCACTTAAATATCTAGAAGGAGAAAAAGTTTATGTGCGAATGTATAAAAATGAATTGCCACAACCAATATATTCATCTAATTGTCAAAGGGTCACAATAATTTGGTGTACCATCAGCACTTAAACAGGCTGGGTGTTTAAAATCCATATTTGCATGCTGCAGAAAAGAATTAAAACTGGAGATATCTTATAGATTTTTTTCAAAATTTATACAAAATACCCTTAGAGAAATTTAGTTCTTGAATCACTAAGCAAATCAGAATGAACGTATCTTCCCTGTCCTTGGTTTCCCTTGCGTCCAAAGCACTACATGAAATATTCTAGGAACATGGCCTTCGGTGCATGGAAAACATCAAATGCCATATGGTCCTAAGATCTTGCCCACTTTTATTTTTATTAAAGTATCCTCCACTTCTGACATCTTAATGCACTTAAAATACTGATATTTATCAAATTTTGTTGATTCTTGGGCACCTTCTAAAAATAAATCATTGATGCAATCTCCATTAAGTAATTTCTAAAAATAACTATGCCACCTCTTTTTAATCTCAAGATCCTTAGCTAAAACCTTTTGATCTTCACCTTTAATCCAACGAACATGATCCTTAGATAAAACTCCGTCGTGGCCGGTCCCAAACCCGGATGAGAAAGGAGGTGTTGGCGTTAGGTTGACAGCCAGTAGTAAAAATGTCACATCAACAACATGAATTCAGATCTAAATACAAACATTGCTCACTATATTAGTCAAAATAGAAAGGCAAAATAAGATAATTGTATTATTGTTTTCTTTTGAAACTAAAGTGTCATGCATCTACCTGGTCTTTAGATACAACAATCTCCATTTTCACTTTTGCCACAAATTTATCTTCAGAGAATTCAGATCCTGCAAGTCAACAAAGAGTACACATTATCCAACAAAAAAATTATAAAAATCATCTAACGCAAGAAGATATCTTGATCTTAGACATAAGAATAAGTCCTTTTGAAGTACACAAAAAAAGTTAAGGTCCTTGAATATGATAAAATTTTGTGATTACTGTTCCATGTTTTTCTGACATACATAAATCATCTGTTAGAGTTCTTTTGTAAGGGATCTAACAGATGGATGCCCTAATTAGATTTGGACAGGTAACTGTGTTGCTCTCTTGTCCAACCGGGGAAAAAACAATAGCTTTCTAGATAATATATTTCACTGGCTGTACCATATCACACATTATACCATCAGTAAGAAAGAAATAAAGATATCAGAGGAATTGCTGCTTTGGTACATTAGTGGGCTTTTTAGAGGTAAACTGCATCCACAAATCATGAAAAGAGAACCTGGATTAAGGAGAAGCCAGGCAGAGAAAACTTTAAAATTGAAGAAATGTATAAGCACATAAGGTTCAAGTAGAATCACCAGGAACACAACTTGTCAAAGGACATGTTTCTTGCCCCATGAAATTATTACATCCAAGTTAAATCTCCAAAATAATCACATAGAAAAAACAGCAAACTCCCACCCAGCAAATCATCACCAACAGAGAGAGAGAGAGAGAGGTCATCACTGCTTGTCCATCACAACCATCAAAACATTTGGCAATCATTCTACTTCTGCAGGCATTGAACCTACATGGAACTAACAATGAGAAAAACATGAACAAGTAAAACCAGGACTTCTCCTATAGGGGATATCAGGATGCCACAATAGCCAAATCAAATGGAACCCACAAGCACGCCCCTGTGTTGCCTTCTAGTTCCAAAGACTGGACCTTAAAGAAACTCAGGAAGAAAGAAAACACACCCTTCAAAAGTCAATAGAGAAAGATAAAAGATGCATATTTTCCATGTCAATCCAAAGACTTCTTTCTCTTCCAAAATAACCAAGCATGATAACCAGTGAATTCCTCCAACTTCCCACCCACCTATATTTCCATGGTACTGTAATTAATTATTTAATCACAGTTTAGCATTCTTCAAACATATTCCTAGAAATAAGAGTGATAGGAAGATCTTGAAATCTTGAGATCAAAAATTCCGGTGGAGAGCAGAAGACTTGTGCACTCATTAAGAGAAGGTTCTCAGATACCTTCCCCCCTCTTCCCAATCCATGTGAAATTGTTGGTCTTCATAAGCTTGACAAGTTTGCAGTTTTATCATAATCTGAATGTAGAGTTTGGATACCTAATTTATATAAGTGCAGGATTCTAAGCAAGTGAAAAAGATGTTCCGTACCAATTTTTCAGTACTAATGGGATATTACAATTGTCATTCCAAAAGAGCCATGCTTCTTTTGATACATTTGTCTGATTCCTTTAGAAAGGTGTTGCAAAAGATGCAACAAGACACAGTGAACACAGAATTACAAAGCCAAAGAATGCCAATAGAAGAAGGCTATATAGACTATCGAAGCTGTTTCGGACACAACTATGGAGACTTGAAGGGGCGGGTGGACACAACGGCAACAGCAACGACTGAGACCTTGTAATCGTTACCCTTAGATTCCTCAAGCTGAGGGCCTTTAGTTCATCAACCTAAAACATCCAGAAGGGCAAACGGAATCTCAGCAATATCTTACCCAATCAACCACAGCACCCTGTTATTCCCCAATCTGAATGTCCCATGTTGTCTACAGAGGAAGTGGCATGCTGTCAGCCACTCGTTAACCTCCTCACGACCAAAATATGGAAGTCAAAGGTGACTTTCAACTAATAGCTTTGCCAAACACCACCTAGACAACTTGTACAAATTTTCAGAAAGAAAATGAAGTATTTAGAGGTGCATTTCGCTTGGATTAAAGCAGAACTGAACAAAATCAAGTTATTCAAACAAATAAAAACCGAATCCCTAGGCTGAAACGAGAAATTAAACACAGCATAAGGACTTAGGCCACAAGAAAATACTTCCACGACCGGAAGAACTTACCGGCTTGTCTTTCAGTTGAGCCGCCCTGTGCGCCAAAGCCTCGAACATCGGAAACAGTCACTCCTCGAATTCCCATCTTTAGCAATGCCTGCGTTTATTCACAAATGTTTTCACTGTTTAACTAGTGGAAAACATGAATTTTGCTTACAAAACCAAAAAAACGAACAGAAATCTCTGCCCTACCGATGAAACGTGTGAGACTCGCCAAGGTCTACAATTTCCAGGTCCCACCAGCCCGACAAGTGGGTGTGGAAGCCAACCCATGAGATTGCAAAGAACCCACGTCAATTTGGGGACATCCATGGCAGTTTGGACAATAAACAACAGAAACCCACCTCAAAATCGCTTCAACCTTGTAAAATTTCGCGTCGGGCACGTAAGCTACGAAGAGAAGCAGCCGGGATCGAGTTACCCACCTCACATTTCCTTCTCCAAATCTAGAAAGGTAGCATCTTTGAGCAGGAGGAGGTACCTGGAGCCGGGGAGCTCTCTGCTCGCACCACCAGGCGGAGGAAAGGAGCATTCCCCACGCTCTTCAGCCTCCCACCAGGCGGGCGCGGCTTGGACCAGGGGAGACGAGCGCCAGCGAGAACCGCCGGCTTGATTCGGCCGGCCGCCCGGGGCTTCGCCGTGACAGGAACTCCTCCTCCCACCGCCGCTGCCATTCTCTCTCTCTCTCTCTCTCTCTCTACACACTTGTGCTGTCTCCTCGGTTATTCCGCAGATACAGTTGGCAGTGGACAGAGAGAGAGAAAATCCTGTGCTGCGAGCAATATATATAGCAAGGAGGAACCCACCACTTTGGGGGGTCCGCTGGCTCGGCCGAAGGCCTCTCGACGAGCCCCGACTTTCAAAACTCCCACCCGTTGGCTGTGGTTTCATGGCCGCCGATCATCGGATTTCACGACCACAGCGGCCGCCCCTGGCAGTAATTTGGTGTCATCTGAACAAGGGAATTGCAAAATTAAACATACGATGATGGCATTAGCTGCAACTCTGATGGTTTATATAGATAATATCTTCACAGTTTTATCGCATGGACTTCAAAGTTCTTGTGAGTGGATTGCACAATAATAAAAAGTTTGGATTTTTTACATGGAAATCATCGTTAAAAGTGAATTTATAAAAAAATCATTCCTAAAAATGTATTAACAAGTATATCACTGTGTAATCTGAATTATACAAAAATGTCATATTTATTTGTATGCATATCACTTCTTTTTATCAACAACTTGCAATAAAACTATGTTTAAATGACATTTATGTACTATTTGAATTAACTCAGTGATATATCTGCTAATACATTTTTAGGAATGATTTTTTTATAAATTCACTTTTAACAATAATTTTCATGCAAAAAACCCTAAAAAGTTATCAGATGCAATGAGGTCTAATGAAAGTGGGGTAAAATGTCTATCGTTCTCGCTCCATCCATCTGGTCACATAAGCACTCAGTTTTGAAGATAAGTTGTTCGACTGCCCAATGGTGGAGATAATAAGCCCACTCGGGGATGTCTTTTCATAATAACGTTATTTTCTAAAAATGAAATATATATATATATGTGGGAGATATTCACATGGTGACGGCACAATGACTATTTGTCATGGTGCCGGCATCTGAGTCCTTAACTGTATGGGGCTAGCATATAGGGAGATCATCTCCCATGGATTTAAGGGTCTAGATATCATCACCATGGCAAATAATCATAGGACCGACCCCACGTGAACATTTTCCTATAGTAATACTTTTTTTCTCCGCCATTTAATTCATATTGGGCCTGTTTGATAAAAAGAACAAAACAATTTACCTCGGGGGATGACGTATTCGACCCGACAACTTTGAATACGCAATCTCGAGTTACCGGATGAAATAAAAAGGAAATGGCTTATTCTACCTAATTAATCCGGTGACCATCAAACCCAACTTATGATGTTATCGGTGAATAACCCCTCGTGACTGGCATGTAATCGTTGAAGAGCTATCCTATTCATTTATCAAGCATGCCCATTAAATTTAGCCCGTTTCAAACTATCAAATAAAGTAAATGTCACTTTGATAAAGAAGCAAGTCCGGTTAGAATAAATTCATCGGGACGGGATGAATTGTTCTTATTTGACTCTTTTTTTTCTTAATTAGAGTAACAATAAAGTTAAGTTTTGTGAATTCATGAAAAAGAGTGAAATAAGTCATCCAAAATAAATTAAGGGTGAGTCACTCGAGACAACATGCTCGTCCCTAACTCACTCCAAAAATAAATTGGACTATTTGATTACACAAAACCAAGTTCTCGGATCCTCTCACATACATGCAAGATGCATAAACAGTGTTTAGCGCGTCAGTTCGTTGCATCATCCAATGATTCACTGGTACATCGCATCGATTGATCGATTCAAATCTGTCTAGACGGGATACGCACCGAACGCTTCCACTTAATAATGGTCAGACCCATTTTAGTCCCATATTTTAACACTCACACGTGATGCATCTTATGAGGTGTGACGTCGGCCTAATTACACATTTTAGGTGTACATCAAGTAAATTATTTTTTATAATAATTATAACAGGAGACTCACACCTTCTTAATTCATGGTAGAAGACGCTCTTACATTTTACGGTCTAAAAAATTCAAAATAAAGAAGACCAATTCAAGAAAAATTAAAACCAACATTATTCATTAAATTTAATTTTTATTTTTTAATTTATTTTTACATCGTCGAATGGAGATGTGTATTATATATACTACAAGATAAGAAGATGTGATTCCAACGTCACAATTTTTTTTAAAAAAAAATACTAGATACACAGCCTGGTTGTGTAATTCACACACTGGGCAATTTTCGTGTGGTATTCCTCCTAAGGCAAGTACTATCCCATGGTGAGGCCCATATACTGTTGGATCTCTCAGCCATTGGGGCCAGCCCACTCCCGCCCATCTTTGCATCTCTTTGTTTGGGGGCTTCTCTTTTGTTCTCGGTGTTTCCGATCCGACTTGCCCCGGGCGAGACTCGTCGACGCCGCCGACCATCCAAATGCGCCGTTCTCTGTTGGCGTTCCGGCCTCAAACCCACCACCGCAACGGCGCCGCCACCGGCAGCAGCAGCAACGCCGTCCTCTCCGCCAATGCCCACATGGCACAGCTCGCGCGCCTCGGCCAGGTGGAGGCCGCTCGCCGGGTTTTCGACGAGATGCCATATAGGAACGTCGTCTCATGGAACTCCATCGTCGCCGCCTACTTCCAGAACGCTCGCCCCGACGAGGCCCGCCGCCTCTTCGACGCCATGCCCCCTATCCGCAACACGGCTTCCTGGAACGGCATGGTCTCCGGGTACGTCAAGAACGGCCGCCTTGACGAGGCACGCGCTTTCTTCGATGCTATACCCGAGAAGAACGTCGTCTCATGGACGTCTATGGTTCGGGGGTATGTCCAAGAGGGCGCCATTGCCGAGGCGGAGGCGCTTTTCCAACAGATGCCGGAGAGGAATGTCGTCTCGTGGACAGTGATGCTGGGAGGGCTGCTCCAGGAGGGAAGGATTGGTGACGCACGCCGTCTGTTCGACGCAATGCCTGAAAAGGATGTAGTTGCCAGGACCAGCATGATCGCCGGGTACTGCCAGGCAGGGCGCGTTTCCGAGGCGCGGGCGCTTTTTGACGATATGCCGCGAAGGAACGTGGTGTCCTGGACAACTATGATGACGGGTTACGCACAGAACGGGCAGGTGGTCGTGGCCAGGAAGCTCTTCGAGGTGATGCCGGAGAGGAATGAGGTGTCATGGACCGCGATGTTGACGGGGTACCTGCAGGCTGGACGTCCAGAGGAGGCCCTGGAGCTATTTGATACGATGCCCGAGAAGCCGTTGGGCACTTGCAACGCGTTGATCCTTGGGCTCGGCCAGAACGGAGCAGTAGCGGAGGCGAAGAGGCTGTTCAACATGATGCCGGAGAGGGATGAGGGGTCTTGGAGTGCAATAATGAAGGTGTATGAGCGGAATCGGTGTGAGCTGGAGGTTCTGGATACGTTCACCTCGATGCAGAAGGCTGGAATACGGGCAAATTTCCCTTCTCTGATCAGTGTTCTTACCGTTTGTGCCAGCCTGGCAATTCTCGACCATGGTCGCCAGGTACATGCAGAGATAGTGAAAACTCACTTTGATTTTGATCTTTTCGTCGTCTCCGCATTGATCACCATGTATGTGAAGTGTGGTGATCTCCTAAAGGCCAAGAAGGTCTTTGACATGTTCCCTTCAAAGGATGTTGCCATGTGGAATTCAATGATCACTGGGTATGCTCAACATGGCTTGGGAGCAGAAGCCTTGGACGTCTTCTCTGACATGCACCTGGCAGGAATGGCACCTGATGACATTACATTTGTCGGTGTCCTATCTGCTTGTAGTTATACAGGGAGGGTGAAAGAAGGAAAGAAAATGTTTGAGTCCATGCAAGGGGTCTACTCAATTGAGCCCAAAACTGAGCATTATGCATGCATGGTCGATATGCTAGGCCGAGCAGGGTTTATCAATGAAGCAGTGGACTTGATCGAGAATATGCCAGTAGAACCAGATGCTGTTGTTTGGGGATCTCTCTTGGGTGCATGTAGGACTCATAAGAATGTGGACGTGGCTGAGGTTGCAGTGAAAAACCTCATGCAACTGGAGCCTAAAAATGCTGGGCCCTATGTCTTGCTTTCCCATATTTATGCAACAAGAGCAAGATGGGATGATGTGGCTGAGCTGAGGAAAACCATGAGAGCAAGGAGCATAAATAAGTCTCCGGGCTGTAGTTGGATTGTGGTTGAGAAAAAGGTTCATATGTTTACTGGTGGAGATGTTTTGATGCATCCCGAGCATAAGGCTATTGTTGGCATGTTGGAAAAATTGGGTGCGCTGTTGCGAGAGGCAGGTTACTGTCCTGATGGCAGCTTTGTGCTACATGATGTCGATGAGGAACAAAAGGTGCATAGCTTGGGCTACCACAGTGAGAAGCTTGCAGTTGTATTTGGCCTTCTGAAGATTCCAGAAGGAATGCCAATTCGTGTTATTAAGAACCTGCGGGTTTGTGGTGATTGCCATACTACAATGAAGTTAATATCAAAGATAACTAAGCGAGAGATTATTCTGAGAGATGCAAACAGGTTTCACCATTTCAGGAATGGTTCATGCTCTTGTCGGGACTACTGGTGAACTATCAATGTGTCATCACAATTTCATTGTCAATCCAGTATGAACATGGACGTTAAGGTATTTGCAGGTTTTAAACGGGAAATCGAGGTTCCAAGATCAGTGCCTTAATCATCGACAGGAACTGCCAATTTGTGATGGGAAACACCAGTAGCGGCGTCATGAGTTACACCTCTCAGGGAAACATTATCCAGTTCCATATCAATCAAGAAGGTATATTTTCTTTCATTGCTGTTTTAGCCAAATGTGGAAACCTGTGACCCCTTCTGAACTTTGATTTTGGATCCTATAATTGGCGTTGGGTTCAACACCTTGACTTAAACTTTTTAAATGTTCCAGTCATAAGAAACAAGTAATCCACTGGATGCACTTTCTTTGATTGCGGCTCTTGCCAGTGTTTACCATTTATTCACATTGGTGTCTTTGGTGGCACATCCTGAAGCATTCCCTAATTTCTTTGAAGATTCCCTTTTACCTCATTTCTTATATTTTTCATGATTAAGTCTCTTGCTCATATGTGTTTCTTTATTTTTCTCAAGGTTTTGGTTCAAAATCATGGGCTGTAGAAAGTGCAGTGAACCAATAGTGCACGAGTGGAGTGAGGAAAAGAAGTAGTTTTATAATTAAAATAAATGAGATTTATCTCCTGTTGAACTCACGGAAATAAATGAATAAATAAGTAAGTAAATATTTAAATATTTCCCCTTTGAAGAAGAAAATACAGATTCGTAGTTATTTAGGTAGTGGGTATATTATTATTTCCGCGAATTTAGATTTATCAGACGATTAGGGATTGGGTGCTGGACAATTCCCCACCGATTGCAGTCGGTGTTTATTTACATCGGTACGAGTCCGGATACCCTTGATTAACTGCCAAAGAAAATCCACCGTTTACATAAAGTTAGCTGTGATGCTGAAGGCATTGCCTTGAGCACTAAGTCGTGCGAGGCGGTGCCAAGTATTGAAAACGTTTCAGGAGGGACTACGGGCTTAACTGACGTAGTTACGAGGATCGAGGTAGATCCTCAAATTTGTAATCTCAAAGCTCAAGACCTCTATGTGTTGGCCATTCGACCTTTATGAGGTTAACTGAGGCTCGAAAGTTCATACTTATCTTCGCACGATGCGAAGCATGGTATTTCACGACTTATACATTCATAGGATTTTGTAGAGTCATGCTCACATGGCCACTAGTATATTTCATAAAATGTTATAAAGTGTACAAGATATCACTGGTACATTTCATGAGTACAGACTTGTCGACAAGTTTTTCCGATTGCACATGATCTTTCATTCGTAGGCAACCAAGATTTTGGTCGTACATGACCCTTTGCTCACAGGCAATCAGGGCAATTTCAGACCTATCACGGATATTTCTGCATTTTTTCACTTTTGGTGGTATTTCTGATATTTTTTCTGTCATGAGGGGTATTTATGCAATTTGTCCAGACCAAGGAGATTTTGGTGACTTCTAGACTGAACAGGGATTTTTTGTATAATTTTGGTACTAGGCGCAAGTCCCTCGTTGGGGAAGACCCGTTGACCAAAGACTCTCGGGGGATTGCTTCCCCCTTCTTAAGCTCTCATGAGCCGGGCCCCGACTTAGCATGTCCACCAGTGCAACGCCAGGGATCGACCTGATGTTCATAGACAATCACGGCTTTAGTTGTACAAGACCCTTTTGCTCGGAGGCAATCGGGGTTTTAATTGTGCATGATCCCTTGGCTCATAAACAATTAGCACATCGCCGGACTTTAAAGATTTCTCCACATGGGGAGATTTCCTCTAGATTACACAATTCACAAAAAGGGTTGTGATGCACATGGGATTTGTAGCATACCCTCACAACACAACCACAGTCACCACACGAGCACAAAACCCAGGGAGATGGGCCTTCAAGAGAAACACAAGTACAAACACTCTATCTCTGTCTGCGCTCTTCTCTTCCTGCTCTTTCTCCTCTATTCTCCCCCCCCAAATGGACCCCATTGGGGGTTATTTATAGAGTCTCTAAGGACTCTGGCAGTTACACCCCCCATCCGGGCCAAAGCATAGGATTTTGGGAGTGGTTCCGGGGTTAAAATACTCCTTGGGGAGTTGGAACCGGGGCAAACCCACCCAAAGGGAGGGTGGACCCGGGGCAAACCCCCAAGGAGGGGTGCACCCAGGGTAAACCCCTAAAAGGGGGTGGATGTAGGCCCTTACAACCCTTTACGTTTGAAATTGGGTTAATTTCTCCTTGATTAAAGGATTGTGATTGCTGCTGCCAACAATTCTGTTTGCTGCTGATGCTCCAGCATTTATGTGCTGCTGTTGCATCTGTCTGATGCTGCTATGGCAGCTGTCCGGCTGCTGTGGAAGCTGTTGGGCTGCTGCTGTAGCTGTTCTTTTTAGCTGTTGATGTTGCTATTGTGTTGCTGTTGCTGCTATTCTTGTACTGCTGCTGCTGCTACCAAGTTGTTGCTGCAGCTATCAAATTCGTGCTGCTGTTGCAGTTGTTGCATTTCATGAGTAGCTGCTGCCACCCTATTCTTGTACTGCTGCTGCTGCTGCTGCTACCAAGTTGTTGCTGCAGCTATCAAATTTGCTTGCTGCTGTTGCAACAGTTATGTGCTGCTGTTGCAGTTGTTGCATTGCATGAGTTGCTGCTTTTGAGTGTTGCTGCCACCCCTGGGTGCTGCTGCTGCAGCCCTTGTACTGCTGCTATCATGCTACTAATGCCACCTATGTTAGCATGCTTTATACTTATCCTTAATTAAGGACCCAATGTATTACATACTAACTAGGGTAGAATGATTACTCAAGGTTTAATCAGCCTCATTTGGGCTTTAATTAGATCTCAAAAACTTTTAATCAAGTGTTTAGGGTGGACCCGGGGCCCGGGGCAAATCTCCCAAAGGGGGAGTGGACCCGGGGCAAAACACCCCTTTTGGGGTTGGAACCGGGGCAAATCTCCCCTTTAAAATCTCCCAAAGGGGGAGTGGACCTGGGGCAAAACACCCCTCTTGGGGTTGGAACCGGGGCAAACCCCCCTTTGGGGGTGGACCCCGGGCAAACCTCCAAAATGGGATGGACCCGGGGTAAACCCCCCCCAAAGGGGGTGGATGCAGACTATTTCAACCCTTTGTGCTTCAAATTGGATTAATTTCTCCTTGATTAAAGAGTTGTGATTGCAGCGCTGTTTCTCTGAGCTGCCACTGCAGCCCTTGAGCTGCTGATACTGCTATTGCAGGGCTACTGTTATTGTATTTTTTGCTGCCATTAAGTGCTGCTGCTGCAACTGAGCTACTGCTGTTATGCTGCAGAGCTGCTGCTGCAGCCCTTTGTGCTGCTACTGCAGTTGCAAAACTGCTGCCATTATATGGCTATTGCTGTCAATGGGCCTTGTGCCACTGCTGTTGCAGGGCTGCTGCTGTTGCAGGGCTAATGCCATTGGGTTGTTGCAGCTGCTACTGAGCTATTAGTGTTGCTCCTGAAATGCTGCTCTAATCAACTCCTCTGTTAGAAAATCAGCATATTGTTTATCCACTCCTAGTGATTTGTCAAGATATTGTGTTGCCGGCCAGATCATTTCCTGGTAGTGGTGGGTCATGCCAGCAAATGTAGGCCAAGGATAGCCTTGGTTTGCAAGGTCCATTCTCAATCAGTTTGTTTATATACTTCACACACACAAAACCAGTCCAATGTGCACTATTTCTTGGTTGTTGTCCATTGACAAGAATACATTTTGAATCCTCAATGAGACGACAATCAAAAGATTTGCTGTTCTAGCTGCTTGTGTGGGCTGTTACTCATGTGTTGCTGTGACTACTGCTGCAGCCCTTGAGATGATGCTGCTGCCACTGGGTCGCGGCTGTCCCCATTGGCTGCTGCTGGAGCCTTTGAGCTGCTGCTGCTGCCACTGAGCAGCATACTGCTGCTGCTACTGAGCTAATGCTGCTACTGCACTTTGCTTCAATAACAGCCTTTGGGCTTAAACATTCTTTTGAAGAATGTGCATAGATAGGTTTTGAGCATCCACTAAGCTTCCTATTATCAGCATTTTCAGCAGAATAACCAAGACCATAACCCCTGGGAATTGACAAGGATCCTGTGCTGCAGTCTACCTCACTGGGAAAACTGATAGACTCAGACTTCCTTAAAAACAAATTGTCCCTATGAAATCTGATTGCTACTAAGGTCCATGACCCTACTATCCAAAGATAGTATGTTGGCTTCTTGCTTTCATCCCTTGATACCCATTTGAATAAGGGTCTCAAATATGCTTCCGGTAGATCTTTACCATCATCAATTCCATGATTGTTCATTATAAAATTATCAGGTGACATCTTGTTCTTAACCATGGGATTGTGGGCATCAGTGTTGAGCATAATAACAAAATATGCAGGGACCTATGCTGTATCTGCACTAAAAACCTTTGGATTGCACTTGCAATAATGTTCAGCAGATTTCTACATGACACAGTCAACCTCCAAAGCCTTGTAAAAACCTCAACTGCTTCATCAAACCCCATCCCTTGTTTTTGCCTTCCTTTTTTTAACACCATGGGTTAATGGGGTGGACCCAGGGCAAATAAGCCCCCTTGTGGGGTTGGAACCGGGGCAAACTCCCCAAGTGGGGGGTGGACCCGGGTTAAAACCCCTCCTTGGGGTGGACCCGGGGCAAACCCCCCAAGGGGAGGGTGGACCCGGGGCAAACCCCCCAAAAGGGGTGGACCCGGTCCTAAACCACAAAAAATGGGTGGAAAAAGGGTGGCTTCTCCTATAAATAGCCCCTCTACTGTTCATTTTTCACATGAGGTGAGGGAAATTGACGTTCCCACGTGTGTGGTGGTTTGGTGATTTTGTGCTAGGTGGGGAATTTTTATACCAATGAATTTCCCTTCCTAACTCATTTCACTCACATGTATTGTGGAATTTAACCACTTGTGGATGCCCTTTCCTCTACATACTTTGAGGAGTTAACAAATTGGCTCAACATCTCCCTAAACATCTGAATGCCTGGAATGTTGCAAATTATTACCAATTTGTTGCTAATGATTTATGAGTTTGTAAGATATCATGGTTTTACCGTGATTTATGACAGTATATATGTGTTTACTACCAATAAGATTCTCTAACCTGATTCTTTATAACATACCCTTTTCCTTTTCTCTTCTTGTTGATTGCCTATAAATTGGCTTTTTTTTTGCCAGCTTAGACCCTTCCTTTTTCTTTTTACATTGTGTTTAAATCTTTTCTTAACTGGTATTCCTCCATAAGTTTAGTTTGCCTTTACTTACACGTGAATTTGTCTTAAAGAGTGCAAAATTCAGCCAAGTTATTTTGGGTAATCACTCTGTCCTGCACCCTCCTGCTGTGGAACAAAGATATCAGTATATCTTCTTTCTATTTTCTCTCTGTTTTTCTTATCTTTTCCCATTTTATGTGTACTTTAAAAGTAGGCAAGGTGGATGGAAAGTGAGTGGATTATTGTTTACATTTATTCCACCCACTTTTTCTCATGTTAGAGAATGTTCTCAAGTTATCATAGGTGTGATCTGCTGGGGAAGTAATAAATTATGTTGTGTTTATGTGCTGCTAGCATGCAGCATATGCTCTTGGCTCACTTGGTTTCTTACACGCCATTGCATCTCCAGCAGTTGGAGAATCTATTGGATCATCTTGTTGAAGGTCTGCACCTGTGCCAAATTGTGTTAATGATGGACTCCTCACCTGTGAATAGTCAGTAAGGCAGACTGCAGAGCGCCAAACTGAGTGGTAATGCCAAGTAAGTTCACCCCTTGGCTCTCAACGTGCTAAGGCACTCTGAAATAGGTAGGAACATACGATTATTTTCCAAGCTTTAATACCTATCAGTGGTTTGTTAATCGGTCAAGACATATTCATCTTTCAGGGTTCTGAGTTTGTCCAAGATACTGACACATTGAACCATGGATGGAATCCAACTTCAGAAACTTTTGTACGGAGCTTAAATTTAAGCTGGGAGAATATGTGCTTGGAAGTTGGAGATGACCAGATACCAAAATTGATGATGCGCGGATTACCTCATTTTTTGGTGGATATTTTGCTTTCAATGTCGATGCTTCATGTACTGGGCCTACTGGCTGTCGCTCGTGTTCTCGCTTGACTCTATACCTGTAAGCAGTCTAACATGTTCATATTACTGGGATCGGTTGGCTGTAGCTGCAGTTCTTCCTGCATGGTCATATTACTGAACTTGGTTGTATCTTCTATGACCAGGTATACCCATTTGGCACCAGCGAAGCTATCCATGGAGGCTGGTGGGCCAGTAAGTGTCATCGTCGTAATGTTTTCTTCCATCTACATTGATGGGTGGACATCCAGAATTTGCAGCAGAAGTGATAGCTGTGGAAGGAACACATCTAGCCTTGTCAAACGAGGAAGAAGACTTGACAGTATTTGTTGGCACTTGATCTGAACATTCGGAAAGTTGAAAGAGAGCAATCACGACTGTGTTTCCGAAGAGGGCATCCAGCTGTACAGACAATTCAACTTGGGAGCATAATACTCCAGGTTCTGATTTGTTATCGTCCAAAACATTAGCCCTTCATTAGTAATTGGAGGAATGTTCTGTAAGTATATTTATGGGTTCCAATTTCCCTCAATACGACTGTTTATATTTTCTTCTGGGCATATTCTTGCGTAGCCCGAGATTATCATGTACTCGTGAAGCACTGATGTTGGTACATAAAGCTCGTGGGCAGCAACTTATGCCCTGCTGTGGCATCTTTTGATGTCTATATTTTTTTTATAGAGTAGGAATTTTTCATGTTTCTGTTAAGAACAATAAGTTATTATAATCTTATAAAACAATTAGGGGTTTTTTACATAAATGTCATTGTTACAGGTAAAATTATAGATATGTCATTCTTGAAAACATATTAACATATATATCAATGTTATTTTGAAAAATTTGCAAATATGTCATCTCATCTCTGATGATATATTTGTAAGCATCTATCTCTGATGACATATTTGTAAGTTTTTCAAAATAGCAACGACATACGTATTTAACTAAATTTACATATGTATAAGTTTTTCAAAATAGCATTGATATATATATATATGTTAATATATTTCCAGGAATGGCATATCTATAATTTTACCTGTAACAATGATACTTATGCAAAAAAGCTCAACAATTAGATAATGCACAACATAAGAATTTTTTTAGTTGTAAAAGAGTAACATGAAAAGTTAAGAGATGATTACAAAGGATGCCATGAATATAACAATTTTTTAATTCACTAGAGATATAAGAAATAGCTTCTTGATTGTAAAATTTGTGTAAATGTTTATTAAAGATAACCGTAGAAGAATCACTGAAGTTTAGATAGTTAAAAGAAACATCTTAACTAATTTCTTTTCAAAAAAATAAAAACAAACAAAAGTTGTAAAATTTTAATAATAGAAACAAAGTTTTCATTCTATTTTTAAAATATAATAAAAATCTAAAAATTGAAGCCCTCCTTACAATCTTATCCTCCAAATATAACCGTGATAGAATTACATTACCAGCATATACTTTTTAGGGAGGTGATCTCATCTCGATATTATTATTTTTAAGAATATTTGTTGCACACTCTTAAGCTATATTGGTTCACATAATACTCATGGGACCTGTGGAATAAGAAATATTACTTGAAAAGAATTCAAATGATATGGAGTATACACCTTCTGCGTGATTTCTCTTATTTTTTTAAATCTCATCAATCTCATGTGGATCAATAATCTTACTTGGATCAATGAACATTTGAAATACTAATTATGTTACAACTGAAGATGGAATGGGATCGCTTATGCACTAATGTCTTCATTAATATCCAAGAAATAGGTGATAAAATCTCTTTACAATAAAATTAAAAATTAAAAATAAAACTCAAGAAATTAAAGATGCCTCGTACTTTGTACAACAATTAGTACTCCTACCTTTTTCTCTTCCTTTCCCCTTCCCAGTGCAATGTCATTTCCGAGCAAAAGAAGACGAAAAGCAGATTACCCTGCCTGGCCTAGCCTTCTCCCAATCGGTCACCGGCTCCCTGACATCGATCAGAACCCTTTACCCAGAGCAGCCCTGGCGTGGAGGACACCCAATCGACGGCTCTGATATTGCCACCCAAGGTGGGGAACGGGGGGGGGGGGTTGATCCCAGATGCTCTTCGTATTCCTCGAGCGGGAGACTCGACAAAACGCCGCAACTTCATTGGTAAGATCCGATAGCTGGCGTCACATCACGGCAGGTTGGGACCCTCTTTCGCCAATCATAGTTCGGCGTCAGGAGAATGTCATATAATCCGGCTCCGGGGACGAGTGGTCGCCGCTAGAGTCCACTGCCCACTACGCTTTTAGGTGCCATGTTCTCAAAATTAGAAAATGCAAGGGCGAAAAAGATACGTGCAACTACCAAGATTTGACGTAACGTCTCGATCGGACTCAAGTGAACCGGCGAGAGATTCGGACAGGGGATCGTGATTGAGATGTTTTATTATTTTAATATTATATTATATTATATATATAATATTTTTTATTTTATTTTATTATTATATTATATATATATATATATATTTTTTTTATTTTAACACGGAACGAGATGGACCGACAGAGCGAGACGGGACTGACCCAACTCATCTCAGATCGTGACCGAACAGATAGATCGATGGAGACGACAATGACTATGCATTCTTTAGAATGATTTTTAGTGGGTGTCCTTTTATCTTAAAAATTATATTCTTAAATTTAAAATAAATAAATTAATATTATATTATTTTTTAAATTAATTTTTAATTTTAGATAGATATAAAAATATATTTTGAAAAACTCAAAAAAAAATATAAAAAATTCTCACTCTATATTTTTTAAAAAGTCAAAACTCACAAAAAAACAGACTCACCCGACTCCTTCCTATTACTATAATGGTTGATCAGATTTAGATTGGCTCTTCGAACTCGGGGCTCGATCAAAATTATTTTGTATATCAAAAATGTGAAACTATTTGAACCCATTTGACGATCGGATCCATCTTGATAGAGTCATCTAACTCACACCAATCCGATCAGATGTGAGTCATCAAACCCTAATCTAGCTAGATTTGACCTTGTGCATTTAAATTTAATTTAGATTTAATATATTATATATATTTATAAATTTATAAATATATCTCCTATTTAGACATATTGTCACAAATATCATTAAGATCTTTAATAACATGAGATTAAAAGATTCAATAACTAACCTATCTTTATCAAGTAAGAAATATTAGAAATATATCAGAAATATTTGTGATAATATATATAATTAAGAGATATATTTATAAATATATAAATTTATAAGAATATATATGTAAAAATATTTTTTGGATTTGCTCGTTGGAGAGAGCGGACGGGTTCCGGTATTCCAACCCAGGTCCGGTTCCGCCAATGCGTCCGGCACCGCTTCTGGCCAGTAACGGCCTCTTCTTCTTCTTTTGTCCCCCCGTACCATATACAGACTCGCCGTTTCTGCAAACTTCCCTTCTCAGGAGTGGAGAGGAGGAGCAGCAGGAGAGCACCCTCTCCTGCTCATCTCTTCTTCCTCCTCTTCTCCGTCTCTGGAGGTCGCAACCTCCGTTAATGGCCACCGTTTGGGCCTTCTGATGGTGTGTTCCTGCTCTTTTTCTCTCGTTCACTCCGCTTCTGTTGTAGCGGTTTTCTTTGTTTCTGTGGCAGAGACATGGTTCCGATCCATGTTTCCCTACAAGGGTGCAGCGCGGCAGGCAGGCGTCTGCTTTCCTTCCTGGTTTCGTTACGAGCTCCGATCGCTGTTGTTTTTCTCGTTCATGTGGTGCTCCGCTTGCTTTTTTTGTGTATTGGTGTTTGATGTGTAGCTGTTGCTAGAAATATGTGCATAGATTAGCCGCTTGCATATTTTTTGTGTATGATATTCTACTGGAATTCCTTGCCCTTTCGTCTTCTCCGGGAGATTAGATTATTCCTCTCTTTCCATGCCTTTTTTTCTGTTACTATGCTCGTTTAGATCCAGAATCCTTTGTCGTCTAACGTGTTTCTTGCTGTATGTGTCTCCTTGAACTGGACTACCTCTCTGCAAATCTAAAGTGTTCCTTCATGTCAGGAGCAGGGGACTGGACTTGGAATATCCACGGAGTTAGCTTGGGAAGAAAGAAGGTTTAGTGCATTCTGTTGCTGAGAAGGTGACAGGGAAGAAGCTTTGTGCTTTGGCTTTAGAGAGAGACGGCAGAAAGAAAAGGGAGTAGGGGGAAAAGAACTGCATTCTTTTCCTGCTCTCCGTTGCTTCTAACCTGCAGCCACGAAGGATATCGGGAACAAAGGGTTCCTGCTATCTCCCTCACCTGTCTAGCCAATCAGGCAAATGTCTTACCGTTTCTGTAGACTGCATCTTTCTTCTTTCTTACTTCGTCTGCAACAAGTATCGCAATAGGAAACACATGGGGCTGCAATTGCCTCCATCAGTCTGAATCATCCGGTTTTCTAAACCATGCATGAAACATCAGAGTCAAACTTTTAGTGAAGAATGAACTTTTCATATGATCTTCCATTGTTCTCATATCCCTCTAGCATTATCTCTCTTGAAGCACCTACCCCGTTTTCTTTCCATCAAATTAAGAGAGAGAGTCAGGTTATATTTCTTTTAAAACTTTGGATGGACTCTAGGGCAGATGCCTGAAGTTGTGTGCGTAAGTATATATACTTGTCTAACCTTGTAGATGACAGCATGATCTACTTTACATGGCCTTCGCCTTACGATGTCCTCTAGTGAAGCTCATAACTACTTAGTATAATTTTTCTGAAATTTCTCTTATCAATGTGTTTATCCCGTTTCGTTTTCTGTCAGGAAACCGCTTCAGTGCTTTGTTTGGGGAAATGGATGTAACACTGCAGCTCCTTGACATGGGATTCACCGATGAGGAAGTCTCTTCTGCCATTGATAATTTTGGTGAGCGGTTTCTTAAGAAATTATAAGTTGGGTAATATTGCATGCTAGGTCTCAATTATAAGTTGTCAATTTAGTTATTGGTAGACTTTGAAGTACGAGGAATTCATTCAAGTTTACTATTTATCACTCTGTTAATTTTGTAGTACTTTAGTCTGTGTTGGACATGATAAAATTTGCTTTCTCATGAAGTTTGACGCCCAACTTATTTTGATTTCAGGTCCAGAAGTTCCGATCTGTGAGCTAGCTGACTCTATTTTTGCTAGACGTATTGCTCTTAATTGTGGTCAAGAGGATGAGGTTTTTACACTTTTCTCAACTAAGAATGCATGTGATTAAAATAGATGATTATATTGATTTACCTATGATTTTATAAAGCCAAAAGGTGAAGCTGTCAAATTGAATACTTCTAGTTGTAGGTGAACGACGTCCTACACTTGTTTTATGGATAATTACATAATGCCCCCAGAATGTGTTCTATTCTACTATATACCCTTGCAATATTCTTTACAGAGCAATACTTTGTGCACCGAATTCGTTGCACAAAGTCAGGTCAACTTACAACACCTGTTCTTATTGGCCCCAAAAAAGGTGAAATGACCATTCCTGTGCAGAAAAGAACATCCCGCGTCAGACCTGTATGACGCATTTTTTTGCGCATTAAACACACAGTGCATTCGGTGGGAAAACACATGAATGAAATATTTTGTTACAAAAATGAAACATTTGGTATAGAATTGAAATATTTTGTTATGTTTCATTCTTATAACAAAATATTTCATTTTTATAGTGTTTTATTCTTATAACAAATGTTTCATTTATATAGTATTTTATCCTTATAACAAATATTTCGTTCATGTAACAAAATATTTTATTTGTACAAAATATTTTATTAATTTATTTCTGAATTCAAACAAAATATTTCATTCTTGTAACAAAATATTTCACTCATATGTAAAATATTTCAGTCCTACATGTTTCAGTCATATATTTTCATATCGAATGCGCTCCATCTTTAATGCGCAAAAAAACGAACCGTACCATTTTGACGTGGAGTGTCCTTTCTCCGTATAAGTAATAGTTTCACCTTTTGGGGGGCAATGAGAAGGTTATATTTTGATATGACTCTGTGCACCAGATTCAGTGCACAAAATATTACTCTTTATATTGTCATGTATACCATCATGGTAAAACACATTTCACCATTTATAGCCCTATCGTCCACCGTTTGTTTAACTTTACTTTAGGCAGAGTAAGAGAATAAATTTAATAGACCAATATATATGTGCTTGTTTAATATCTTAATAGTCAATATAATGACATATATACCCCCGGCATCTCCTATATTCTCTTGTAGCAGATTCTACTTACATTTAACAGCTTGACAGCTAATGATGTTGCCTTTGAATTGAATTCAGTGACAGAATCAACCGAAGAAAGACTGATAAGTCAATGAATTTTCATGTGGCGGATTCTCTGCTACTGCTGTGGCATGTCTCTATTTGTGGCCTTCATAAAAGACCATCAGATGATGTACCTTCATCAGTATTTTGTATATTACAGAAATCCCCATCATCATTCTGCACTTGTGTTTGGGATTATGGCGTAATTCCTGTATGTCATATGGAACATAGTGACTTGCCAAGGAAGCCAACTTTCCTTCTTTCTTTTAGTTCTGGGTCTGGCATGCTGTAGACCTTTTTATTATTAGTAAGCTGTTTTATATAGATTCAATGTGCATTCTTTCTGTTAAATTTATATGCTATTTATACCATGCAGGATTCATTAGAAGATAAGAATAATCATGGCTCGCAAAATCAAAATGAACCAAGATTTCGAGATCTTTCAATTGGAGAACAACAAAGGAATTGTTTTTCCGTGGATAAAATGGAAGAAACAGCCACATCCACTTCAAATGTTATCGGAAACGAATACAGAGAAACTCTGGAGGGGATAAAGTCTAAACAAAGTTCTGTGCGTGACGAAGTGGAACAATGTTTGAAACACAGCTTTTCTGCAACCGAAATGGGGAAAAGCAGGACCTCAAGTTCGAATGCCATACGTTGCTATGAAGAAATGCACAAAAGGAAGAAGGCTAAGCATGTTTTTGCTTACGAAAGGACCACCTCATATGACAATAAGAGGAAGGAAGCAAAAACTATTACATCAGAGGAAAAGCACCCTGTGATGCCTATGTCACACATAAAGATTACGGACTTTTCTTTAGAGTCACATTCTTTGAAGAACCCTGAACATCACATTGCTGGTCAAGGTATTCATAGTCTCCTATCAAAACCACCCTTTTTCTTGTATGGAAATGTTTTGGATGTTTTTCAGGAGACATGGAGAAGACTGTCTCAGTTTTTGTATGGAATTGAACCCGAGTATGTAAATACACAGTTGTTTTCGGCCTTCATGCGGAAAGAAGGATACTTTCACAATCTGCCAAGGGATAACAGGTTTCACATTCTTCCAAAACCTCCTATGACAATTGAAGATGCATTGCCACATACAAAAAGATGGTGGCCATCATGGGATACTAGGAAGCAGCTTAGCTGTATCAGTCTTGATACTGCTGGTGCTGCTCACATTTGTGATCGACTGGGGAAGATGCTGAAGGATTCCGAGGGAATATTACTTGAAGGACAGCAAGTTGACACCCTACATCAATGCAAAACACTGAACCTTGTATGGGTTGGACAGCACAGGTTGAGTCCCATAGAGCCTGAACAAATAGAGAGAATATTAGGCTATCCTGTGCAGCATACTCAGATTCAAGATTTGGAGCTAAATGATAGACTTGGGGCACTAAAATGCTGCTTTCAAACAGACACCTTAGGGTATCACCTTTCTGTCTTGAAGAAAATGTATCCTTCCGGATTGAGAGTGCTTTCTGTTTTCAGTGGGATCGGTGGAGCAGAGATTGCTCTACAGAGACTTGGGATTCATCTTAAGTGTGTCGTCTCTGTGGATGTGTCTCACGCCAATCAAACAATTTTGAAGAGGTGGTGGCAGAAAACTGGGCAATCAGGAGAACTGAAGCAGATTGACAGCATTGAGACGCTAACTGGTAAGAAGATTGAGAGTTTGATAGGAGAGTTTGGTGGATTTGATCTTGTTATTGGTGCTAACCCATGTGCCTGTTTTCCTCGGGGACCCAGGGGACGCAAGTGTTTGGGGATAGACACAAGTCCTTTCCATGAATTTGCCCGTGTCTTTAAAACAGTGAGAAGTATCATGGGACGGAACCAATAATGCTTTAGCTGCTTGAAAGTCTGGTATAAAAGGAGGAAAAGAAATTAAATCACTCTCAGGTGTCAGAGTTAACATGCGTGGTATCGCCGTATCAGTTGATTTGACTTCACAGTTTTTATTTCAGAAATTTCAAACTTGTATAGTGCGTTCTTGGCATTTTGTCTTTGTATCTTTAGGTAGTCGTTTGTTTGATTGGAGGCATTGCCATATTTTCTGGAGGTTGTGGTGGCATTACATCCCTCAGCTCATTCAGACGAACTAAATGCTTGCGAACTGTGTCAATTTAGAGTTGGACTTGCATTCCGAATGAGGAACTGTACATGCATATGTGACTGGGCAACTGAAAATTTTTCGATTGTTTTAAGATGTTTCTTAACTTATTTCATGGTTCGAGCGCTATCTTAATCTGTCTTGATGGCAGGAAAGGAACAACCAGTGCGTTCCATTTCCATTAAGAAGCCTGCATCGCTGAGTAACAAAGAGAAAAGTTTTTCAGAATTGCTATTGGAACCACTCATTATTTCTAGTGTAAGAATCACTACATTGGGTATTGATATCTTCTCCGTGTATTCCATTCTATGGCATGGCAATTCAAGAGAGGGTCTTGCAGGCACTACATAAATGACGAACTTAAATAGACTGCGTGAACAGACAGCCCTTTCAAATATAGTTTCACTACATCAACTTGATTGTCCAAGTAAAAAAAAAAATCTGCACTATGATACATCAAATATGACATCTGATAGTTTTCCCATATCCTCCATTCCACATGGAGAAAGCAGAAATAAGCACGTTTCTCTTGGAATATGCTAAATACTGTCCCCAATCACAATGTCTGACATCTCAATGCAAGATTTTCCCCTTTCTTTGTCAAGTTGAACGTAAAAGAACAGGCAATGCATCTATTTATACGGCTAGACTGTGCAGATCTACCACGTTGAATAGCTGCATATCAACTATTACCATAAGGAGAATCGAATAATAGAAATCCTGGGGTATACCCCAATCAGGAGTGCTTCCTGGGTAGTTTTTATAAACACAATCACAATTAGTAAAACTGCAAGAAAACAGAGAGGTGCAGGAAAACTCTCACTCAGCAGATTGCACAAACAACATGAGAACTCCCAACGGGTCCATTTAACACCTTTCATGTGGCTTCTATTTTGTTTGTACCCAAAACCAGAACTTCATTTTTTTCAAAAGACATTACTTCATGTGCCAAACGAATTTCTGACATGAACCAGCAGAACCAATAGTGCAGGCAGCAGGAAGAAATCTCCCATAGAACATTACGATTGTTTGCTAAAAAACTTATTTTGAGGTGCCACGTATCATGGGAAGTACATTCTTGTGGATAACCATTACAGTCAGCTAAATCTGGCAACATTACCTATTACATCAGGAGCCTGTGAACTTGCGACCTGTCATCTTCTCGGACTCATAAAGAATTTGATTGATAAGACCCCGTGCAGCACTGCATAAAGACAATATAAAACAGAGTTGCAAATTAGCACAATCCTACTAAGCAAAGAATTTGAAAGAAAATGAGGATCAAGCATACTCGTCCTTCAGTTTTTGTATATTCTCAGGGTCAGTTTCATTCTTGTGCTTTTTGAATTGCTGCCTCACCATACTAACAATGAGCTCAGTATTGTGTTGCTGCCAAATGAAACATCTAGTACCTTCATGAGAGTTCTACATAATTGGAAGCAATTATAAATAGTAATTTCAAAAGCTGACACACGCTACTAGGCTGTGTTTGGGGCAGCTTCTAATTGGAAGCGCATACGAGTTTTGACTCAATAATTTTGAGGGGAGGATGGCAAGCCTTGGAAGCCATTTGTGTAGTTTTGGGGCGGTTTTGGCTTCCAATCAGAAACTCCAAATTTTAGCTTCCTAGATGGGGGTTTGTTTGGGAAGATTGGCTTTTGCAACCTCCCAAAACTAGTTATAACCACCCTCAACTTGTATTTTTTTGTGCTGAAAGTGGAAGTCAAAACTGGTTTTCAACCATCCATGCAAACTTTTCGTATCATAAGCAAACTTGGAAATGCCACCACTACCACTAGCATTTTCATACACACTATCCTGTCAGCCTGTGGTTGTCTAGATAGGACAACTTGTGATGCTGTCCACTTGAACCAGATGGCAGCACAATAGTGTTTATGACAAGAGATGATCTGCTGTCCAGAACTTATGTTTCTTTCATGTTCTTGTTTCAGAGTGTTGTTAATGACTCAGAACCCTAGGAGTCTAATCCTAGTACCCAGAATAGCAATACGTGCCCAATGTGAATGACTAGTAGATCAGTTTCTCAGGTAATTGTCTGTTAAGCTCTGGGGGATGCAGAAATCATACCTTGTTGCTGAAGCTTCGACTGATCTAGGAGGGTTATAAAGATCAAAGTGATTTTTGGTTTTAAGCCCCTAAATTCTTTCAAAATTAGGAAAAAGCCCCCCAAATCCATATATTTAGTCAAAAGCCCCTAAAATCTTCAAAACCATGGTAAAAAACCCGTCAGGTTATCAACTGTCCAAAAAAAGATAATATTCCTTCCCAAGCCCGTTAATTTGTGTATTCCCCATTTTACCCTAGTGTCCTCTCTCTCTCTCTCTTCCCCGGGGGACACACGGCGGCAGCCAGGGATGGGGGCTGCGAGCTCCTCCGACCCGCCGCCGGTCTCTCTCTCTCTCGCTCTCCCCCTCTCTATCTCTCTTTATCTCCCCCCCTGTCTCTCTTTGTCTCTGCAACCCCCAATGGGGTGCGGCTGGCGCCAGAGGGGTCTCCCCCTCCGGTGCCTCCCCACTCCCTCTCGCACTCCCCCCTCTTTGTCCCTCTTTCTCTCTCCTCCCTCCCTCTCTACGACCCCTAGTGGGGTGCAGCTGGCCCCGGAGTGGGAGATCCCCTCCAACTCCCCTCTCCCTCTCGCTCTCCCCCGCTCTGTCCCTCTTTCTCCATCCCCCTTCTCTCTTTGCGACACCCAGTGGTGTGAGGAAGACGTCGTAGGGGGAGACCCCCTCCAGTGCCCCCCCCTCTCTCTCTCTCCCCCTCTCTCTGCAACCCCTAGTGGAATGCGGCCGGCGCTGGAGGGGAGAACCCCTACAATGCCTCTCTCTCTCTCTCGCGCACACTCTCCCCCTCTTTGTCCCTCTTTCTGTCTCCACCCTCTCTCATTGCGAACCCCAGTGGGGTGCAACCGGAGCCAGAGGGGGTGGGAGACCCCCTCCGGTGCCTCTCTCTCTCTCTCTCTCTCTCTCTCTCTCTCACACGCTTCCCCCCTGCAACTCTCTTTCTCCCCCACACCCAGATGGCTGGCACCCAAATGGCCGGTCCCCCCCTGCGGCGTCCTCCCTCTTTGATGCTTTCTCTCTCTCCCTGCATCTCTCTGTGGGGTGGGGGGGGTTGCCGGTGCCGAGATGGAGGGGTCCCCCCTCCATCTCTCTCTCTCTACATCCCTATATGGGAGGGGGTATTATGGTCTTTTCTCCCCCCTAGTTATGTTAGACCATGGTTAAGTTAACTTAACCAGACTTTAGCTCACGACAAGAGAGACTTTTTCATGTAACGTTAAAGATTTTAGGGGATTTTGACTAAATAGATGGATTAGGGAGGCTTTTTCCTAATTTTGAAAGAATTTGGGGGCTTAAAACCAAAAATCCAAAGATCAAATTGATGTTTCCAAAGATGTGCAATAAAGTATGAAGGAATTAGAGCTATGAAACTCATAGTCAAAGTAAAGGAGTGCATAAACCCTGCTGACATGCTTGGACTTACTGTGCACTTTGATTGCACAATCCGTGGAGAATGTATGTGTGTGAATGACATACTCGGACTTACCGTGCACTTAGATTGCACAGTCCTTACCGTGCATTTGCACTTGCTCTGTATCCTTCAAATACACATCCAAATGTTAAAATGTTTGCCCCTCTGGTTACCTCCCCTCTGGTCCTTTCATAGGGAGATCTGACTTCATCGATATCTTCAATCGCACATATCCTACTTTCCCTGGCACCTGGACAATGCTGACCAGAGAACTTGCCTATCCTTATCACCATGTGGCCTATAGACAATTGGAAACATCCTGCATCTCCAAGTTCTATCAGAATTCCTCCCCACAATTACGACGCTCTTTAATGTGCCAATCCAGGACACTAAAACCGCGTAACAGATTTGACCAGCCCAGGTTTCAT
Organism: Amorphophallus konjac; assembly: GCA_022559845.1. NCBI lineage: Eukaryota > Viridiplantae > Streptophyta > Magnoliopsida > Alismatales > Araceae > Amorphophallus > Amorphophallus konjac. Next base: position 148,947 of record JAHNEJ010000822.1, on the reverse strand, counting down.
TTTCTCCACCTTTGTTTCTTGGAGGCAAACTATCTCTACACTCTTCCTTTTAACAATATCTCTGACAACTAGGGGTTTGGTTAGGTCAATAACAATATTTGTCACTATGACTTGGCAAATATTAAGTGATACACTAAGTGAGCAATGCCAGTGGATATTCTCCGTAGACTAGACTAGAATCCATCAGTTCCTCTGGGAGCACCGGAGCACTCCAGGTTTTCTAAGGTTATGCATTGACGGATGCTACTAAACGGTGCCATGGAGGGCAAGGGAGAATACATATTTTATAAGTATAATAACCTGAAGCTCTAGTCAGAATTGCCTACTCGTAGCTGTTCATTGCCATACAATCATAAGGAAGAAAAGAATTTGAAGAGGGGATTTTCCCTCCTTCCCCCCAAAATCCCATCAGGCTCAGCCCAATAGGCCCAGCAAGCATTGCCAAGCCCAACACGTGCCTAGTGGGCCCTCCGCTAGGTTCCAGGCCAGGAGAGGTGCCCCCAGGTGAGTGACACAAAAACCTCCTAAGTATTAGTCCAAGAGGTCTCAAAGGTTAGCTCCATCCCTCTAGGGAACCATGGTTCGACCGTTGAGAAGTCTAAGCTCGGTCTCGATCCATAGAGGGGCCCTAGCTCGATCCCGAGTCGCAAGAGAGCACCTATCTGACTACCCATCTCACCATGGTTTGCAGTACCACCGAGTACGAGTCGGTATTGGGCGATACGTCTCGGTATCGGACCTGACCGGTCTGGTTCCGCCAATTTGGTACTAGTACCGGCCGATACCTATTAAAAAAAAAGGACTAAAGGGGACGACAACAAAGGGCTGCGAAGAGTTGGGACTATGGCTCCGGCGCTACACGGGTCAACGGCAATCACGGTGGAGGTCGGGAGGGAGGGAGGGGACCGAGAGAGAGAGAGGAACAGACCACGGTGGCTTGGTGGAATGGGCCAGGACGGCGGCTCCAACGCTACGTGGGTCGATGGTGACAACGGTGGAGGTTAGGAGGGGGGGACCTCAATGGCTCGGTGGTGGAACCGTGGAACGTGCCAAATAGCGGAGTGGAGGAAGACGATGATGGCGGAGACGACAGGTGCAACGGCAGGCGAAGAACTCTCAAGTCCCAAACCCTAGCGACAGTGGGCCATTGGGAAGGAGGGGAGGGAAAGGCATTGAGGTCGACGAGGTCGGGGGGTGTCAGGGGTCGGGTTTTAAAAGTTTAATAGCCGGATCCAAAAAGGTGGATCCGACTCTGGTTTTCGGATCCCGCTCTGGTTTGTTCTCGAGTCAGTGGACCCTAATGGGTAGGGAAATGGTTGAGGAACAAGAGAGGGAAGTAGGGAACCGCCCGATACCGAACCGGTACCGGGCAGTATGTACCAGTATAGGTACCGGCATACCGATACTGCAGACCATGCGTCTCACTGCCAAGCATAACTTGATCCCGAGCCATCATAGGGAAAGAATATTAGCTTGAATCCTGAGGGAAACCTCAGCCCGATGACTGATATAGGAGCGAGTCTCAGCTCGATCCCAAACAACACCGAGACGAGAAAGGGCCTTAGCCACTGCGAGTCATGGAAGACCTTTAGCTCGACCCCCAGCTGAGGGAGAGCCTTAACTCGACCCACCACCATGTAGCTTGGCATTAGCTCGGGCAACACACTAGATGGTGCAGAACCAGCAAGGCAGATGCAGATAAGGCCACAAGCTGTGGGAACAAAACCCGTACGGTCAAACACCCTTCGACGGGTTACAAGGCATCGCATTGAAAGTAGGGCTCGAGTGTGTATCTCTCGAAGATCACAACTGCCACCCTACAGACCAACACCCATGGCCCGAAGCGCTCGAGAATATGAACATCGTGTCAATGCCAACCACGTGGCCTCCATCTCGCCAAATCCGGACCAAACTGTTGTTATTAGGAGTCAAAGCGTCATTATCACCTACCCGTGTCAACAAATCTACATCACTTTTCGATGTCGTGATATGCCCCCTATCTCGTAGCCCACGCAGCTCCAAAAGGCGAGCCACTCCGTATAGTCCAACAAACCTCCTCGATACCAACACCCCAAACGTCTATGTAAGGAGGTCTCCACGGCCGCCTCTAAGTATGCAGAACGTCACACAATAAATGGGCTCTTATGTCACAGAAACACCACGGAAAGAGGGAAGGAAGCAGAGGGTAGCCCATATGCACAAACCCTCCCCACGAACTCAACCAAGAGCAAAGCCACTCCGGTGAGAGCTCCTCCTCATCTCTCTCACCTCTGCCGGGCTACTCCAACAGATTATGGACGCCCACCACGCTTGAGATCCCCTCCTCTTCCCACCAAAATGCCTACTGACTTGATCGTCATAGGTTTCTCCTGAGGCACCTCCACCCTGGTGAGAACTTTCCTTGCAGGAAGAAGTTCAACGAGATCCTCTCAAAGGTAGAGCCATCTGAGAAGGCCCATTGAAGAAGTCCGACAATGTCCTCCCAAAACCTCGACCGAAAGTTCTTACACGGTCCACCCTAGGTGCATTAGGTTCTTGACTCGCGCTTGCCACTGCTGCCCAATGCCAACAGAAGCAAAGTGCCACCACCTCCACCAGCCAGGTGACGAACACCACCTCGGCTAGCCGGTGAAGATGGCTCCATCTCGCACCTCAAGTGCACCTCGACACAAGTGCGACAGCTCTAGTAGGATCTCCCCTCCAAGGGGGCCCACGCATCGGGGGAAGGGTCCAAGCAGCCGCTGATAGCCTCTCGGAGAATCCTGTCACTCATCATAGTGACAAATCTCCTTCATTAGACCTTCAAATGCACCATAGTGCCCCAAACAGACAATGCCCAAGTCGTTGTCTCACCATCCGCCACCCAAGGTTCTGCGTAACCAGGTATGGGCCCTCAAGTCTTTCCTCTTGGGAGACAGCGGCTAGCCGCCTAAGCTTATGCTGACGCACCCCTGGAACGCCGTCGCACTGCAGTGCCCACTCGCCTCCACAATCTACCATCTAGGGCTACCTCGAGCCATCGCCTCCGTTGCCCTGCGACTTTTGCCGAGAGTCATCACATCCCCGACTTGCCAACTATGGTGGTTCACCCCCATCAAGCGGCATAAATTTGAAGTTTAGCAAGCAGCCGGCGGTGGCTCCACCCTCCCCTTTCTTAGGCTTTGTACGAGAACTTCTCTTTCCGTCTCTAATGCTTTGTACCCTAGTCCGCCCATACAATGTAATTTCCTCCAATGGAAAAAATGAAAGTCACAGGATTATAACGCACGTGCATCTCCTTCTAGTGGTGAGGTGTGCACAGTCGTTTCCCCTCCCTCGTCACCTCACCGTCGATCACCAGGCCATCCAACAGTCCTGGGATGGTGCGAGATCTGAGCATCTCTAGAATTTAAATGGAAGTGAATACCGCCTTTTCAAGTCAGTTTCTAGTCTGTCAATGTGACAGTATCTTTTTTGCACACAAAAATGCCTACTTTGAGACAAGCGAAGAACAAAGAGGACAATCAAAAGATGATAAGCAGAACAGCATACCCGGTGTCCAATGAAACGAGCTCTTCTGAGGCACTCGCGGTACAACTACCAAATTACAAATAAAGATTAGAATGTGATGCAAAATTGGAACCGGTGCAAGAAAGAAGTCCCAAGGTGGCAACTTGGCAAACAAGGAATAAGAAGCAGAAGATTCTTACCCTAATAACATTGTTTGCAAGTTCTGGCGGCAACGCCGTCTGAATCGAGGGCATATTTATTCTCCTCTACAGTGGCAAATTTATCATAAACATTAACAAGAGCTTGCACGTAGTGGCACGATTGAGAAACGTCTGAGGAAAAAGAATTGCCCTTTTAGTTACTTCATCCATTGACCGAGAGAGAGAGAGAGAGAGAGAGAGAGAGCGTGGAGCAGAAGGTGGGATGGATGATTACCCGCACACGGTTCTGCGGAGGTGCTGCCGGCCGCCGGTGCAGATCTGATGTAGGACGGCAGTAGTTGTACTGGGCCTGCAGCAGTGAATGTAGAATGTGACAGCAAATGCTAAGCGGGTAAATGGACCAGAGTTTTACTGAGCCTGCAATGAACAGTTCTAGTGTTCATGGGTGGGTGGCAGTCGGAGCAACACGGTGGGTGGGTGGCAGTCGGAGCAACACGGGAGAGGGGCAGATGACCGAGGCAGCACTGGAGGACGGAGGGCGCCGTGCACCAGGCCGGCGGCGTTGGGCGCCGGAGTGAGGGAAAGCAGTACACGCCCTGCAGGCGGCGGCAGTCGGCGGCTGTGGCTCGCGGCGGTCGCGAGAGGACGGTGGCACCGGCGGGGTTGACGCGGCAAGGTGGCCAGAGGCTTCCGGCGGAGGGTGCGGAGTCTGCTCGCGGTGTGTAGGCCGCGGACGACGCGGACGGCGGGGTGGCACGGGAGGGCGGTCGCCGGCGTGGCTGTGGTGGTGGTACCGCCAGAGGGACGGGGAAAGAAGGTGCTGGCGATTGCAGCCACAGCGGTCACGGATGCAGGCGGCGGCGTCGCTGCTGGGCTGTGGCGACAGGACGGCGGGCTCGGCGTCGTCTGGCGGAGGCGGCAGGGCTAGGCTAGCGTCGAGGGCGTGAGGATGGCGATGGTCGTGGTGGGCTTCAACGGCAGCGGACGGGCTGGCGGCGCAGGGCTGCCGTGGGAGGTGGAGCAGGGCCGACCAGGGCCGCGGACGCGGGCAAGGGCAGCCGACGGTGGGGTGGCGCGGTGTGTCCGGTGGAGGCGCCGCTCGCGGTCGAGGAGGGAGTGTGGCCGGAAGAGGGAGGTGGTGCTGAGGCTGGGTGGGAACGGAAGTGTAGGAGAGAGAGAAGGGGAGAGGAGCGGCGGCTAGGGTTTAATTAGGGGAGGGGGAAGATTGCGAATAAGATCACAGGATGATAATCTAGTTTTTTCTCTAATCATTATTTCTCTAAATAAAATTAACGCATTTTATTTATATAAAAATATAAATAGAATTTTTATTTATTAATAAAATATCTTTACTCTTAAAAAATAAAAAATACATAATAAAATAAAATAGGCTCATTAAAATCTCAACTCACCTAATAACTCATCATTTATGAACTAAAAAATTCACAGATTAATTATAAAAATATAAAAATAAACATTTAATCTTCAACAATAATATCTAGTTCGATCATTCCAAATAAATATAGATCATCCGTTGTAAATATGACCAGCCGTCAGCCGACGTCGAGGAAGCAGCTTGACCGCCCGTGAACGATACCGCACGTACGTGCGGAAGATGCTGCATCGTAGAGAGAAGACATCGACACCCACGAGCTCTCCTTGAGGGGAATCTGAGGTCAAACACATGGGCTCTTCCCCGAAAGGCAGAGGCGGAGCACCACCGCAGCACAGTCGTAGGTGAAAAACAAAACAACCATATATTAGAAAACATTGTTAGAGTTTGGAAATATTAGGCATCATTTAAAAATACTTATCGAAGGAAATTTTAATATTGGAATCTATGATCAAGCATAATTATTTTCAAATGGATTAAGGAGAAGAGGTGAATTCTCTCCATGATCAATCTTGAGATAGATCGCACACAAAAATAATTAAAAGGGTTTTTTACATGAGAATTTGTAAAGAAAATAATCTTAAAAATATATTAACAAATATATCACTATACAAATTTGAATTATGTAAAAATATCATATTTATTTATGACGTATCATTCTTTAAAAAATATAAAGAATATGTTTAAATGACATTTATGTAATATTTAAATCAACGCAAGAATAGGGTCGCTAATATTTTTTTAGAAATATTTTTTTATAAATTCATTTCTAACAATAATTTTTTTACAAAAATCTCTAATTAAAAATATAAATGACCAACAAGTTATTAGTGTTTTTCATTTCTACAAGATAAAATAAAGATAATAAAGTAAATGACATCTCACAATCAATTATGAACCAAAGCGACATACAAATGAATTTTTTTATCATAAATTCTGATCATGAAAATTTTGTAATAACAGGAGAATGACACGTGGTTGTTAAGTTGATACATATGGACATCAAACCTTGAGGAAGAAGGTAAGGAAGATAGAGGGTGTCAGGGTGGACGAAGAAATGGTGATGGAATCCACACCAAACGTGGCGAGATCAATAGTTTTTATTACGTTTGCAGTGACTCTCTTTGAAGGATGTGAACGAGTGTTTTGAGAATATAATAGTGAACTATATATATAAGCTACTATGAACATATAACAAATATCGCTGCCAAGAAAAGTGGATGAGCAAAATGATTAATATGGCGCAAAGGAACACACTTTTTTATAAGACCGCTTTTGGTGCACATTTTAGATTGCGAGGGTACGTTTGATAATGTAATTAACGGGAATTTTAATCATTAAAAACTCTAATATAATTTAAACATTATCAAACGTCTCAGTAGATGCACGAGTTTCTATGTTAGAAAAAAATTCTGAAGAGAGAGACTTTAGAGATAAAAATGTGACTAACTCGAATCCGTCGAAGCAGGTATAAAGGAACTTCAGAGGATTTCTAACGACGACAAATCTCTGATCAGTCACAACTTTGTACGGTGGGAGAATTTTTTCTGACATTAGCGAAGTGGGATTCGTTCCCAAACACGTCTATGTTTGGTGCCCGACCCATCTAGGATGAGATTGATTACACGGGAATAGATGAATTATCATCTGAGATAGGATTGACTCACGGGAGTGGGTGGAATGCACCCGGCTCCGTGTGACCAATTTATTTTCGAACGGGTATTAAGTTTTTCCCTTAGATTATTTGGTAAAGTAACTTTTTTTCACACTCATGTCATAGGGTACACGGATGGTACAAATTTTGCATAATTCTAACTTACATCCTAGAGTTGTCGGATGAGATATTAAATTCATCTATACATTAAAATTTTTGGGAGAAATTTGAAATATTAGAGGGGGATAGTTGAAAAAAAAACCCTGCTAATTTCATTTGTACGGCAAACAGGTACTTAACATATACTTATTTTTTCATTTTTAAAATTTTAATAATATTAATATATATATATCAAATAGTTTATCATTTTAATAATAAATTTATTTTATAAAATTAATTAAAAATAAAAATAAGTTCAAAGTGTGAATAGTGTTGGTATATCTCATTTGGGTCCATTGGATGACAAGAGCCTTTGAAAAAAATAATGACCTTCATAATTTTTTAAAAAATATGTTGTGCTAAGTGTAATTATTAAAATTATAGATTTTAATAAAATATCAAAATATATTTTAAAAATCTCTCTCTCTCTATCTTTCTAGGCACTTTATTAGATTTTTAAAAAACATATGTTAAAAAATATTTTACACATGATGGAGTTTTTTTTTTTACAGAACTGCCCAAAAACTCATGATTGCTTAAATCATGATTGCTTACATACGGAAAAAAGAAAAGCTGAAACGGTGGGTCATTTGTCCGGGGATTTTACTTGAGAGATGCATCAAAACTTTCACTTTAAAGAGTACATTTAGTTTATCTTGGCAGTTTATATGGTACGTGAGTCCGGTCCCCCCGGATCTCAATTATCTTGGCCGAATAAGTAAAGAACATATTAATATTAAAATAGTCAAAAAAATATGAATATCATCTTGAGTTAATTTTTCACTATTTCATCCTTCGAAGAGCCGTCCTTCGTAAGTAGATTTAAAATACTTACCAAATTACTAGTGTTAAATTATTATAATTTTTTTATACGACATAAGATGCACAAATTTCCTCCAGACCCAACTATCTTATTACCCATTAACAAAAGAGAAAATGGTAAAATCAAACCGAAGTCTTATCCAAATGGGAGGAGTTCCAGGACTCATTTGATCTTCCTCCTCTAAAATCTAAATATTATATCTTTGTTAATTTAGCATATGACAACAGACTGACATAGATATGGAAGAAAACACCCTCCCTTCAACTACATTACTAACTTACATGTAAGTAGATTCTTGTTTTTTTATTATTTTTCTTCCCATCCGCGTCAAATTATTTTCCTTTTTGTCTCTCCTCCGTAATATTATTAGAATCGAATCGATAATCGAATCTATCAATAAATTGATTCGATTTGAATCGAGTAGACCGTCCAATTGAACTAATTTGAACCGTGACGTTATCATAATATAATTATAATATCATAAAATTTAATAATTTTAAAAATATATAAATATTATATTTTTAAATATTATAATAAATTATATTATGCATCAAGTAATGATTCTATAACTTAAGATAATAAAAAATAAGATATAATAAAAAAAATATACATGCATAATTATTATTCAGGATGATTATGTAATTATACAAGTAAAAAAATAATAATAATATGATTAAATAAATTAATTTTATAATTTCATAATATTATACTAGTATTCACTTTTCACTATAAACATCTATATATCTTTAAAATTTTAAATATATTTAAAATAAATTGATATTAATATTAAATTAATAGTAATAAGATAATTTTATTTACATATAAATATTATTTTTCATATCTAAATATATTTATATTTTTTAATTTAAAAATGAATCGAGTCACACTGATTTACCGATTGTATCGTGATTCATCCATTTTTTTAATTTTTTACATTAAATTGGACCGATTTTAACCAAACCGATGTATGCATCGATTGACAATCAGACCACCGGTCTGATCTGACTAGTCCGGTCATATTTTAATAACACTTGCACTTTTGATAATTTGTTTTTGACGTACTCACACTTACAGTGGTGTCCCTTGGCCGTCGGGGCCCACAATCCGGTGTCTCTTTCGTCCCTCCTTGGGCATCTGCTAGCTTCTTTTTGGTGTTCGTTGAAGTAAACTCGAAGTCTCTCTGTCACCAAGCCGCTCTGCGCCATCGTCGCCATCTCGGCGACCACCGTCACCTCTCCCATCATCCTCTTTTCTGTTTATCTCTCGCGGAAGTTGTGTAAAGCTGCGACCTTTCCCTTTGCCTCCGGGTTTTCTTCCTGGGAATCTGACAGGTGAGGTTTTTTCCATGATTTTTGATACCTTTCTGGTGCTTGATGCGGTGATGATTGTAGTTGATTGTTATCATAGCGATGCGGGTTCTTCGTGGGTTTTGGTGGGTTTTGTTGTTTTTTCTTTGTTCTAGGAATTTGTTTGCACCCCGCTTTTTTGAACCCCCTCTTCGTGGAGTCCGATCGGGGTCTCCCTCACGTCTTTTCCGTTTTTTCTTCTCCCCGAGTCATCGGTCGGATCGGAATCCTTTGTCGGAATTGTTCATTCGTTTTGTGGAGTACGTGATCACTTGCAAGATTACATTTTTTTGTCCGGCTGAAGTGTTTCTCCATACCAATTCGAACTATTTTTTGTGTGCTCTGGTGCTCTTTTGGAAAATTTTCCTTCTTGTGGTTGGGTGATTTGTGTAGCATGTCATTGTCTTGGCAATGCTTGCTGAAGCATGTCCAATGATATGCTATCTGATCCTGTCAGTTTTCCGTATTTTTTTTCAAAGTTTCTATTGTTCTGTCTCCCATTATTGAAGTGGCTTTACTTGTCTTCCCTCCCCTCTTTTGATGTAGCCCGGCTTTTTCTAGGCTTACCTCAATTCAATTTACTGGTTCGATGAGACAAGATCCCTTCCCCCCCTGTAATATGGTGTATCTTGCTAATTTTATTCTTCTTTTTCTTAACGCAGGTGCTCGAGGAAGTATTTGGTCCCTTGTTGTCCGAATTTGCAGCTGATACTTGACGCTGGTGATTGTAAGCACAACTGTAGCAGCAACAGAGCTTTTACTAGATGGGTTCCGAGGGGCCTTCTGTCGTGACAGTTCACGTAACTGGCTTTAAGAAATTTCATGGGGTGGCTGAAAACCCCACCCAGACGATTGTCAGTAATCTAAAAGGGTTTGTGGAGAAGAAAGGATTACCAAAGGGCCTTGTGCTTGGGAGCTGCACAGTTCTTGAGACTGCAGGGCAAGGGGTACTTGCTCAACTTTATCAAATATTAGAGTCGGCTGTGACAGAGAGGGATGCAAAATCTTCAAACTCTGGGCAGGTTATATGGGTCAGTTTCTCACTTGGTATCTGTTTTTCACATTTGCACTCATTTCATGCTGCACATTCTGGAAATTTAAGAAGCGGGAGTGAGTTGAGTGCCTTGAAATTGCACTTGAAAACTCTGATTTACTCATAAGAAAATGTAGGGGAAGCCCAATCTGATGAACATTTTTTTATGAATTACCCACTGCTGTATTCTGTTTGACTATTCTAATGTTTCTCGTTGACACTGGTTTATCGAGATACAAATCATCTTGTCCTTCAAGCTGCTGCATAGTTACCCCTGAACTTGTTTTGGTGTCAGTTCTCTTATTTTTCATACAGATCTTGCATCATCAAAAGTATGGTGATTTTTTATTTTTCAGAAGGATGAGTGACTTCGATTCACATTGCTTCGTAGAGTATTTATCCATATGGGAAACTAGAATCAACTGTTTAACTTCATCTTTTAGTGGACGAATCCATTTTACCAGTTGATGAGGTGGAAGCCTGAATGTATGACTTGATGCAAAAGCAATGGATACATCAGGCTAAAATATGACATGATCTTTGAATAGTTTATTCCACATTTTATTTGAAAGAAATTTATGGCTTGTACCACCAATGAAATTAAAATAAATAGAGGAAGTACAACTGAGCGAGGAAGGGAAGGTTCCTCACAGACAACGAATAGTTTATTCTGCATGCTATGTCCAATCTCTTATATTTTTGATATCTTGATAAGCTAATCATCTTGTCTCTTGAGTCTTTACAATGTAGTCTAAATTTCTTGATTTTGTAGTGTAACTCTAGACTACATGTACTTTGCGGAGTAATATGTTAAAGCAACTTTCTTCTTGTCCTCAAGTTATCTCAAAGCTTAAATGCAATCACTGTTTCTTCTTGTGCCCATCTCCTTATTTTTCAACGCAGTTATAACATAAAGTTTTCCCACTTGTAAGCTGCAATATCTCATATTTCCAATGTTTGCATGGTCTCTTGAGATTTTGATGAGCATCATGCTCCTAACGTTAACGCTGCAATGTTCTAAAATATCTTGAGATTTTGATAAGCATACTGTTCCTAGTCAATAATCATTTTATACACTTCGGACACCATTTATGTTTCACCAAATGTATATCTTTAGGCTAGCAGAACTTATGTTCTATTAATGTCTTTTGGTCATTTGAATGGATCGCTTTCAGATTCATTTTGGAGTGAACAGTGGTGCAACAAGATTTGCCATCGAAAATCAAGCTGTAAATGAAGCTACTTTTCGCTGTCCGGATGAGCTGGGATGGAAGCCTCAGGTAAGATAGAGTCTAAATACTATTTCTTACTGAACCAATCTCCCTTTTAATGTAATGGGCTTTTGCTTTGAGTACTAAGTTGTTGAATCTCTTGTACCGTGTTTCAGAAAGTTCCCATTGTCCCAGCAGATGGAGACATTTCTCGAACGAGAGAGGTACTGTGTTCACTATATTATTTTTATTCATTCTGTTTCTGTATGTGACATCTCTATTTATTGAAAGAGGCATTTATAACTGGCCCTGTGATGCCCAGAATGGCAAAGTATAAGAGCCAAATTGGTGAAATACGGGAGCATGTTTTAAGTTCATCTGGTATCTGAAAGGAATGCAAGTTAGTCGTAGATTGTATCTGTAAAATAAATATTTTCTCTAGGTAAAAGTACCATGTATGCAGCTTTATCCCTTGGTCTATGGCAAGGAAGGCAGAATTGGGGATCGGGATCGGATCGGCCGGTCCCAAAATGATCCAGATCGGTGGGATCGGCCGATCCCGGACAGATCCTGGCCGAGTCAGGCCAGCAGACTCGGCTAGGGATAGAAATGTCCAAAAAAAATTCAAAAAAATTCCAAAAATCTAAAAAATGGGAAAAACTATTCTAGATTAGTTTTATATCAAATTAATGTGAAATAGTTGACATATGCTCATCATTTCATGAAATAGGTGACATACTCAATTCTGATGAGAGAGAAAGTCCTTTTAGAGAGAGAAAGAGAGTGCTAGAGAGAGGGGGGACCATGTTGGGGTGATAAACAATGTTAGGGGACCACAAATTAATGAAAAGAGAAAAAAATCATCTCCTAAGCTTAATTCTTAGGAGAGAGAAAGTCCTTCTAGAGAGAGAAAGAGGCTTACCTTTGAAGATCTCTTAGAGAAAATGGTCCTAGATGATCTTAGAAGCAATATTCTAACACCAACCACCTTTGATCAATGATCTTCCTTCAACAATGAGCCTAGGTTGAGAGGGGAGAGAGTGTGTGTGTGTGTGTGTGAGAGAGAGAGAGAGAGAGGTGTGAAGGAGACTTGGAGAGGAAGGAGCCTAAGAGAGTGAAAGAGAAGAGAAGAAAGTGAAAGGGTGTGTTTGAGAGAGTGAAATCCCTGTCAAAAAGTCCCAAGGACCAAAGACATTTGGTTGGCCTTCCCCCCAAACACTTTTATTTGAAATTCAAATGGGGACCATGGTCGGGATCACCCGGAATCGGTTGGGATCAGCCGATCCGGCCGATCCCTGACCGATCCCACCGATCCTAGTGAAGGATCGGGCCAGCTTGACACGAGATCGGATCGGTTCGCCAGAAAACTGATCGGATCGGCCGATCCGGGCTGATCCAATCCGATTCGGCGAACCTTGGTCTATGGGGGTATGAATCATGGGATATCTGCCTTGCCTGTCGCCTGTTCAGTACAAGCTAGGATTATCATGGACATCCACAACATGCCTTGCATTCTGTATGCTGCAGAATGGTTTAGAATATTGAGGCTCATGATCATTCAATTGAAACAGGGTAGTGAGATTTTGTTTGATTAAAAAGGATTTGTATACGTGGCACCTTTATAGATAAAATTACATATTAAAGTACTGCAGGAAATGTATTTGCATGTATAATTCTGCTGCACATTGGTCATCAAAAAATGCCACTCAATTGAAATGCTATTCGCCTCCATGGGGGTATACAAAAAATATTCTGTTCTGACCAGCCAGCATCCCTGGGTTGCATTAACAGGGGCAGAACCAGCAACCCATCAGCCATGGGACCGAGTGAGTTTACTGCTGCTGCCCAGAAAGAAAATGCTGAGGCATCTATAACATTATGAGCACCACCAATGGTACCGCTACCTGTGCATGATGCCTCTGGCATTGGCATGAAGCACGCCAATAAAAAGGAAAAAGAAAGAATAACATGAGCATGGACAGCAACTGCCTGTTGTGGCACTGGCCTAGTGCCAGAGCTGGCCATGTGCATAATCATGAGCATGGACAATAACCGTGCCAACATGGGGCCAATGGTTGCATTAGAAGGGGAAACAGAGAAGAAGAAGCAAGCAAAATCTAAATAATACAAATACCATAAAATAATGGGAAAGAGATTACCAATCTTTCCCTTTCTTTCCCCTCTCCTTCATGAAAGCAATAATGATAAACCATGTAACCTATGTGTGCAAACAGGTGGATTCATTTGGCACTTCCCATGCTTTCACAAGATAGATCTTGAACACACCCTCACTTAAAAGAATCATGCAGAAACCATTAGAAGGCTCCAGTTTTGCATCTCAAGCAAGCGAAAGCACCAAGGTACCAAAGCACTTACCTTTTATGCATTCTTGAATCCTATGAGTATTATAATCTAAAGCCAGTTGGTACTCCTTTCAGTTGATAGCTGTCAAAAATTGTTTCCGTAGTTATCAATTGCTCATGCTTATTATTCTTCCTTTGGTTTCTTCTGCTGCTGCTGTTTCCCCCCGCTCCCTAAACACACCCATCTTTCTCATAGTGAACAGTGGTATCGAGATACTGTGGGAGAATATCTTATCTGTAGGAACAGGACAAGGATAAACAAAAGAAATTGTGAAGCATGAAAAAGTAAAACAACTGAGCTTGTAGCATTGCTGTTGTGACTAGTACATGAAGTACATAATATTATTTCCCCCTTTTTTAGGAGCCAACGTGTATGTCCCTTTGGCTTTTAGTTTGGATTACTAGCTGTTTTTTTCCCTCTACAATCATGTATCTGTTTCATTTGATTTCAATATTTCTCCCTTGATGAACTTTTAGGATCTCTTGAAGATTTCTTTTGTTGGATTTCCATAAGACATCTTTTGAAGATTTCTTTCCTTGACCTCATACAGACTTCTCTTCCTGTCTATGAGATTACCAAGGCGCTTGCAAAACTGGGATATAATGTTCTTCCATCCGATGATGCTGGCAGATTTGTGTGCAACTATGTCTACTATCACTCCCTCCGATTTGCAGAACAGCATAACATCAAGTCCCTCTTTGTACACGTTCCCCTTTTCTTGACAATTGATGAAGAAACCCAAATGCAATTCGCTGCTGCTCTTCTGGAGATACTAGCTTCTTTGCCTTAATTCTTCTACAATAGTGGGTTTAAAACCCCTGCAGGATGGAGCATGTCCCTTGGAGGGAAGGATGAATATCTTTTTTCAGTTTAAATCTTTGTATCAATTGTACAATCAAACATTGTCAGTCTTGGTGAGTGCAAATGCAAATGAATACCAATACCATGCTGGTTCTGACAACATTGCTGGTCTCTTTCATTTCCTGTCTTGGGCCTGTGAATGGCTGATGAATTAATTAATGTTAAGGGTGGAGGATGATATGTACATGTATGGCTTGCTTATGTGTTCATATGGAAAGTTGTGGCCTTCTTTAGCTCACCTTGTAACCAGCTCCTTGCGTTATGATAAGTGTGAAACATTCCTGTCATTTTCCTGATATCTGAATGAAGTCTATTAATCTGTTTCTCTCATGACGTTTTCTGGTATTCAATATTTTCTGGCACCATCTTACCACGGGATGTCGTCTGTTCCCTCTGTTTTCATGGGCTTACCGTTATCTATATGTTGAATCTATAAAATTGTGGTGTTGAGACACAATGGCTCAGAGTCATAAGTATATGAATTACAACTCATTTAATCAATACGAGACTATTGTTTAGGGATTATTTTCAAATTCTAACATTGCCTCTCACGGGATGGACCGTGGATATTAATTGGGTGGAGGTGACAAGATAAGAAATATATGGAGTTGGGTCAAGATCATGTCAGAATCATTGCCCTATTGTAATGTGGCAAGGGCTCTTTCGAGACTATAAATTCGAGGCCCATTCGAGGGGGAAAAACGTTCTTTTAGATCGAACCAAAGCAGAGCGGCGGATCGAATATAAAGAACAGAAGAAATTAAATCTCTGTGAATGGAATTTAACAATCATGAAAGGACCATATCGTTGGCCCATTGTCAAGAAGCATACAAAGGATCTTCTGGCAATGGCTCAGATAAGGTTCCATCAATGAAACCGAGCTTGTTCTTGGCAGACAAAGTCATGGTGATGGCTCGTTGCCAAGGCAAATAGTTATCACCACAAGGGTGATGATCCGAGGGGTGGAGGAAGTAAGGGTTCTCTATCCTATCCTGAGATGCTGGACCCAAGATATCAGAAGAAGGCGAAGTTGTCATGGAGAGGACAAAGGGAGAAAAAGTTCTGATATCATGTTGAATTCACAAAATTACACTGTTGAGATATACGGGTCCAAGGTCATAAGTATATGAATCACAGCTCATTTAACTAATACGGGACTATTGTCCAAGGATTATGTCTAAATTTCAACATTATATTTGTAGTACCTTCAAAAAATTCTATATACATTTGATCCGTTTAGCCCTAATCGATGTGGAGACTTTCTAGTAGATCTGAGGTCTGACTCTCTTAGCAAGATAGCGCGACTTCAAACGTCGAACCCCGTGTTCCTTCTCTACAACATGCTAATCTGCACAACTTGGTCAAGGGGCCAAACCATTACTTCATCGGCTGTACTTTGTGATTGGGTCCATCGACCTCTCCTTTCCGAGTGGCATTTGATGGTAACAAATCTATTGCCCGAAGTACATAATTTACATCTAATCTCTTCATGTGTTGCAAAAAATATCTAAAAGTAATTAAAGCATGATATTTGATAATTTTTTAAATAACAATATTAATAAATATAATTTGACAATAAATTTGATACGGGGGGACCCGATCGATTTACAAAAGATGATGTTGATTTATTGAGAACTGTTGAAGATATCCACGTTGAGGATCAAAATTTTATTTTTCTATATTTTCGTAGGTATTTTGTGGTTATTTTTTATTTCAATAAATTGTGAGCTGTCAGATGAGTTAGGATTTGGTTAAGAATCTATTTTATTTTGTTATGTGTTTTAATTTATTTTAAGAGCAGGGATATGATGTTAGTAAAGTAAAAATAAAAAGGGTCTGTTTGTAAAAATTTTTTCTATAAATAAAGATGTGTTAACCCTAATTAAGATTAGACAATGACTAAAGAAAAATTAACATCACTGATGTGTGATCCTTCTTCCGACGAGATACTCATACCCTCCGTATTCTTCTTGGCGTGAGGTCAAAATCCCAATCTCTTCTATTCTCCTCGTTGGTGTTCATCGATTAGTCAAAATCCCACTTTCCTTCACTTTCAATTGTTTCCACGTTTATTCTTCTCCACCGTATTCCCTCCCCTATCTTCCTCCTCTATATTTTCTTCCCCTTCCTATTCACCTACGTCTTCTTTCCCACCGTATAGAAGCCCTCCACTTGTCCCTTTTTAATATCCTTTCCTCCACCGTTTCGTCCTCCTCTGTCGAGCGTCCGCCCACCCACGGCATCCACCCACTGTGAGCAACCGCCCCACCGTGCGTGGCCACCGCCGGCCATCCCCACCCCACGTCGGCACCGGTATCCCACGGTCGCCTAGTCCAGCCACACCACCACCAGCCGTTGCCGTCGTCGTCTACAACAAGCCTAGCGCGTGCACCATCGGACCACCCAGACTCCCCTACGGTTCCCTTCCCTCAGCACTGTACATCGCCTGCGAACAAGACAGTTGGCCTCACCGGCCACCGTTGCGGGCCCCAGCATCGGCATCGCCCCTCTGTGGCCTCTTCGGGCCAGCCCGTTGCGAGCGCCCGGCCAGCCCCTTGTCGGTCTCTCGGACCAAGCACCGCCGTGAGCCCAGTCCTGCACCGCTAGGGCCCACTGGCCGCCTCACCGTGAGCCGGCTCACCTCCCTCGCCCCGCGCCGTTCCGCATCACCCGCGGCTGCCACTGGCCTCTCCGGCGTCCACACTGCCGCGACGGCCCTGCCGTTCCCCCTCTTCCAGCCGTCGCGCCCACTCTCTCTCTCCCTATCGACTCTCTCTTCTCTCTCTCTCTCTCTATATTGTATTTCGTCGTTTGTTTTCCCGTGCAGCTACTGTAAAAAAAAATAAGAAAAGAAAGAAGAGAAGGTAGAAAAAAAATAAAATATCTTGTGAAAAAATAGAGAGAAAAATAGGAAAAGTTGGAGAAAAAAGACGAAAGTCATAGACTCGGGTTTGTTCGACATCAAATGGAGCGGCCTATAGTCCCTGCACCCATCATGTCCACAGTTGTTGCCCATGATCGTCTCTACTGCGGGGTTCATTTTGCTGATTGTTGAGTTTTGTCATATATCAAATTAATATCATAGCTCAAGGGAATCAACTTATTTTCATAAGTTGAGGTCCTACAGTTATACATTCGGTATGCTTCATCTCCCAATTATATTTACTGCATATGTACCTAATGGAGAATGTGTAGAAATCGATTTACATGGGTCGGAAGATAGAAATTAGATTTCACGTGACATTGTTAAGTCACTGGCAAAGACGGGAGAAATTGTTATCGAGGGTGACTGTGTATTTGTGGAGTTTTATAAGAAATATGCATTATTTTAGGAAGAAAGTGGTTAGAAGAAAGAAGTGTTGTTATTGATTCAGAAAGAAAAACTTACATTTTGAGACATGATACGTTGCAGGGTAAGTTTATTTTTCATAGCTTATTGTTATCTCATCTGTAAAGACAGGGTGCGCACCAAGATCTTAAATGCTAATCAAAAGTAGAATTAAATGAGAAACAACTCCCTGTGATTGATCATGCCCCAGAGGTTATTTTATCTCCAGCAGATGTTACAGATAGTCGGGATGCTGCTTTACAGATTGTTGATTTTTGGGATCACGACCTCTTCTTGCAGTCTGGATTGGATATGATTTGTGAGTCTATTTTTGAAGATGTTTATATTCCTTCTAACATGGGTCTACTTCAGAAGCCGATGCTTGACTCATGGGATCATGTGTTGTTTGTTCAATCTGAGTTGAATTTGATTTCTGATCTGGTGTTTGAGACGTATACTACACATGAGTCATATTTAGTTGTGGATCTTGGATTTTATTCTACATGTGACCTAGTTGATTGGCACCTGTAACTTGATGTTCATTCAAGATTTTCGTCTGTAAGAGCTAATATTGATGTGCAAGCCGTGGATCTCATTTGGTCAGATTTCTGCGACTCTATAAAGTCACAAGTTCATATTGAGTTTATGGCTATGGATGTTATTATTATTGGTTATGGTACTTATGCCTTTCTCATTGTGCTTCTTCGATATTTCACAATTTGTGGACGATTTTTTTTCGAACTAGGGGAGATTGATGTGGAGACACCTGATCGATTTACAAAGGATGATGTTGATTTATTGGGAACCGCTGAAGATATCCATGTTGAGGATCAAAATTTTATTTTTCTATATTTTCGTAAGTAGTTTGTGGTTATTTTTTATTTCAATAAATTGTGAGCTGTTAGATGAGTTAGAATTGGTTAACAGTCTATTTTACTTTGTTATATATTTTTATTTATATTAAGAGTAGGGATATGATGTTAGTAAAGTAAAAATAAAAAGGCTATTTGTAAATTTCTTTTTCTATAAATAAAGATGTGTTAACCCTAATTAGGGTTAGGTAATGGTTAGAGAAAAATTGACATCACTACTGTATGATCCTTCTTCTTGCGAGATGCCCATCCCCTCTGTGTTCTTCCTGGCGTGAGGCCAAAACCCCAATCTCTTATATTCTTCTCATTGGTGTTCATCGATTAGATTTCTTCTTTCCCGCACACTGCAACTCCCACTTTCCTTCACTTTCAATTGTTTCCACGTGTATTCTTCTCCACCGTATTCCCTCCCATATCTTCCTCCTCTATATTTTCTTCCCCTTCCTATTCACCTGCGTCGTCTTCTTTCCCACCGTATAGAAGCCCTCCACTTGTCCCTTTTTAATATGTTTTCCTCCACCGTTTCGTCCTCCTCTATCGAGTGTTCGCCCACCCACGACATTCGCCCACTGTGAGCAATAGCTCCACTGTGCGTGCCCACCGTCGGCCAACCCCACCCCACGTCGGCATCGGCATCCCTCAGTCGCCTAGTCCAGCCACACCACCGCCAGCCACTGCCGGCGTCGTCTACAACAAGCCTAGCGCATGCACCATCGGACCACCCAACCTCCCCTGCGATTCCCTTCCCTGTGCCCTGGCCGATGGGAGGCCGGAGAAGGCGGCGGTGGCCAGTGGGAGGCAGTGGCCGGTGTAGCGACCCGGATTCTAGATACCCGGCATACCCGGTAGGACTACCAGATACATGTGATACCGCATGGAACCCGCGAGGCCTCCCAAGAGCGGGAAAGCTCCGAAGGGAAAAAGGCACGTGTAGAGTACATTGAAGCCACAAAGATAGTACAGTAAGCAATTAAATTTCATTAGACATGTTTGCTAAAGTAGCAGAAATAAAATTACTTTTTAATTAACAGATTCAAATGACAATTATATCCTAGAGTCAGTCCAAAGCTAAAGACAACAAGTCTAGCACAGTACAGTCGACAGGAAAGAAAGACGTACCAAAAGGTCGGGAGAAGCCCGACGCAGGTACCAGCTGGCAGCAACGGCACGCAACGAGCACGCACACTCCAGGAACCACTCGAAAGCAGAAGGTGAAACCCACCTGAAAAGTAGGGGTGAGTCTCTAACTAGAAACTCAGTAGGGGTCACACGGATCCCCACTGGAAAACGCACAGTGCAATGGAAGCAACTGTAAAACAGCAAGTGCAGCAAAGCAGGAAAAGCTACACTACAAAGCTGTAAATGGAACAGGGACAGCAGGAGTAGGGAACATGCTAAGAGCAAGGGGAGCTCAACCAAAAGAAAGAGCGAGGCTGCAAAACCCGGAACACGGCCACCGAGGAGAACTCGACACTCTAAGCTACTCCAAAAGGCAACAGACGGTCAACCCTAAACTCACACGGTAGGGTACACCAGTCCGTCGGCCAAAACCGAGAAGAGGGCAAAAGCCAACTATACAAACGGAAAAGGTCTAGAAAAGACCCAGACAGACGACAACCAAACGACCAGAAACGCCGTGCACGCCGCCCCACGCACGACCAGAACGTCGCGCACGTAACAGGGCACCGACCTCGAGTACAGCCACGAGAGGGCCACTCGCAAAGGTCACAATGCGCAAGAAACGCCGAGAGTCACGTGTCACGTGACGGAAGCACCTCCTCACAGAAACAGCCAGTTGCGTCACTGATGTCTTACGCTGTGCCACAAGTACCTACCTACACACGCCCAAAACGGCGGAGGCCAAGGTACTCAAAACCAAGTCCAAGGAATAACCGCTCCTAGTCCAAGGAGAGGCAGGACCAACAGATGCTGAACCAGAAACAGAACAACAACAAGACAAGTAACTAGTCAGGGTCATGTCCGTCGACGTAAGTCCTCAGTCCCTGACAACGTGTGCACACACTGGCTCTAGGTCCTCTAGCTAGTTTTCTCCCTTGGCAGGACGCTATCGTTGGCTGGGAGCCCACGGAACTAGCTTACAAACCGTGTACGGGAACCCTCCGCTATTCGCAAGCAGGCCGGCACTCAAGAGACCGAAGGGTAACAACAACGGAGGCTCATGAGGCACAAGACTCGAAAACACGAGTGCTAAAGTGCAGACAGCTCACAAACCCTGTCGCACGAACAGACAGCACTCCTGGCAGTACAACCATCGCCGAACATACTCAAGATAAGGCAACTAGACCTACGACGTAACGATCTCGAGTCGAACGACTCAAAGGCAAGATCGTCACAGACAGCGGAACAAGTCGCCAATCGGTCTAATCCTAAGCCAAGAAACGACACTCCGTAGAAAACAACACACGGAGACATGAGGGAACACCATCAACCCTCAGCACACCAGGACACACAAATTGAGGTAAGGCAATACCTCGAGGCATCAAGAACCAGTGTCTCGGGCTGGACGAAAACCGCCAAGACACCCACACGCAAGGTCGCCCGTCAACCGCTGGGTCACCCTGGGTTGACCGGAACCCGACCAAAGACACACACAAGAATAGGATAGAGAATCCTACCACAAGCAAGAAGACTCCTGGCTACCTTACAACGTAGTCCTAGCCCTCATAGGACGTCAGGAGACATCCACGGGACAACGGGCAGACCACAAGGCCAAGCCAAGACAAGCAGAAACCGAAGGAACGGAAATCGGAGCACATGGCATGCAACGCACCACCCCTAGACCGCTACAAGCATATGACGGTCTAGACCTGGGCCGTTACACTCCAAGCGACGGTCGGGGTAGCAGCCGTCACTCACACCGCCCTAACCAACTCTAAAACATAGAAAACAACATGTAACGGCCAGCACGGGACGCGCTACACACACCTGACGCGCCCGATCGGGGCCGTCAGGGCCAACACGGACCAAAACGCAAACACAACAAATGTAACGCGCCATGGCAGGCGCGTTACAAGCACCTAACGCGCAGAACAAGGAGCATTATAGCCACAAACTGAAGATAAAAACCCACGGCAACTCGAGCCATGTAACGCGCTAGGCCAAGCGCGTTACACACGCCTGACGCGCAGGAGCAGGCGTGCTACACACTGGCTTAAGACAAAAACAGAGGCTGAGAGGCATGTAACGGCCAGCACAGGGCACGTTACAAACGCCTGACGCACAGGGGCCCCACCGTTACATCCAACGGCACAGCAACCCCACTCAGCCAAAACAGCATGTAACGGTACAGAGAGGACACGTTACACACACCCAACGCACGGGGAAACCACCGTCAGAGGCACCGCCTCTAATGGTCAACGTCGGTCAAACGGAATGTAACGGCCAGCACAGGGCGCGTTACATCCATCTAACGCGCTGGGTCAAGCGCGTTAGAGGAACCGACTTAACCCCAAAACTCAAAACGACGAAGCAATGTAACGCGTTAACACAGGCGCGTTACATGGGTGTGACGCGCCTCCCCAGGGCCGTCACACACCCAGAAGCCACAAAACTTTAAACGCCAAACGAAGTGGCGGTCTATCGTAGGGCCGTCAGCGCCATGTAACGGTCCCTGGAACGACCGCTACATCGGTCACGGCAGGAAAACAAGGGAATGGCCAAACCGGCCCATTCCACGCCCCATTCACGCCGAAACGCAGGGGAACCAAACCCAAACAACAAATAACAACATAAAACGGCTCAAAAGCCCACATGCAACCACAAAAACACAAGATCCGGGCGATTCCAATGAATCAACCCTAAATGGGTCAACGAGGTTCCCGGGCTCTACCGGTCTCGAATGACCACCGATCAACACAAAACAAGCATGGATGGGATCCTAACATCCCAACGGTCACTTCAACACTAACCGAGCTACAAATGGTAGCCGTTTTCCGGCGAACCCTAAAAACTCCGAAAATCACGGTTTAGACTAAACAAGCCCAAACTCGGCCGTTTCCTTGCCGAACGACGTGCAATGGCAGGAAAAACGGAGAGGAAGAAGTGAGGAACCGGCACCCTACCTCTACCGAAGAAACCGTGCCCCGAAGGGACTAAACCGTGCCGAAAACCGCGTCGCGAACCGAACCGTCGGCTTTGAATCCACCGTTCGGGATCGCGTCAAATCCATCTCGATCCTCGCACTATCGCGCACCTCAGCAGCATCTCGTCGTCACCAGCACGCCCTTGCACCCCTCCGTCTACAGCCGGAGGCGAGAAGGCGGGAGAACGAGAGAGAACGGGAGAGAGAGAGAGGCGAACGTGCGAATGAGAAGGAGGAGAGAGGAAAAGGAAAGAAAAAGAAAAGAAATTAGGAAATTTTCTTAATTTCTGAAAATTTCGAAAATGTGCCGAAAATACACAAATTCAGAAAAATACGTAAAAATAGTCGAAACGACCGGCTCGACGAGTACATCGTCGTTGTAGCATCCACGAGTCGAGGAACTAACAAACAAACTCACCGTAGGATTCCGTAACTAGTACGAGAGAAAAACCCACACGGCTCGTACAGCTCAACTTGGAAGCCACCAAAGCGAACCGAAACTCACCGAAACTAATCCAAAAGGTCCAATGAAGATCCAGCAAGACCTACCAAGGATCCAGGGCATTACAGTCGGACCCCCCAACTCCTACGTCCCCCATCTCCCTCACCCCTGGACGGCTTCCCGGCGCCTCCCACCTCCACCGCCCTCCCACGGCCCCCTACCGCCGTCCACCGCCGCCTTCTCCCACCCACCGGCCAGGCGGCCACCCTCCTCCCTCTTGACAAAAAAAAACTCAAAACATTTCACTTATCTCGCCGGAGGCCTCCGATCGTCGGTCCCCACCGACCTACACCGTGGCTCGCCCCCTGCACCGCCCCTCACCGCCGTGCACTGCCGCTGCAACGCCCCTCGCCGGCCATGACCGTTGCAACACCTGCTTCGCCCAGCCACGCCCACGGCCGACTTATAACGTCGAATCGACACGAGTCAGTTGGGCCGCACATATCAGACCGGTCTCGCATCGAATCAGCTTGATACGTAGCGAGACGCACGGGACCGTGCGAGCCAATGCGTCCCGACCACATCCCATGACTCGGCCATCCCGCTTTTCTCCTCGGCCAGTCCGGGACAGGCGGCCATCTGGTGGACGATTTGAAAAACCCTGCGGGCCACTTTGATACCGGGTTAGGTTAGGGGCGGGTGGCCTACCCGGGGTGGCCCACCCGACCCCTAACCCTAACCTGGGTGGATTAACTCATTCCACCTATTTGTTAGGAATGAGTTAATCCACTTTAACCCTATCCGACCCGCGTTAAGAAAAAAAATATCAAACAATGATTAACGCACCTGACCCCGATAAACTCACCCTAACTCAACTTAACCTGTTACCAAAGTGGCTCTGCGTGAATGTATATCGAGCTTATGATGTTGCAAAGCTTGTAAGTTTCTTTTAGGCCCTGTTTAGGAACCCACCTTCCTTTAGCTTTTGAGCCATAATCTTCCCACGGTCCATAAATTTTAACGAACGTCCAACCTGCGCTGGGATTTTTGAGGAGACAAAAAGAATTAAAGGAGAGAGATGACGGAAACAAAAGTACGGTCTGTCCATAAATCCTATAATTAAGTGTAAGGAGCTTTCGAAGATTTCTAATGATTACAAATTGTGGATAAAATAAATTAGGGCGGCTTTGATATCGGGGTAAGGGGGGGCGGCTAACCAACCCCGAAGGGTAGATTGAGATACGCGGGGTCGGTTACCGACTTCTGTGAGGGGGAGGGCGAGCGAGGCGGGGCCCATCGGTTAGCCGGTGTCGGCTAACCGAGGGACCAAGTCGTTGTCAAAGACGGCCTTAGAGATTTGTACTACATGAGGATTTTTGCGAAAATGAGAAAGGGAGGTGGGTTACCAATCGGGGCACGGGGAAAATAGGGTTTTCCGTATGTCTCCCCTTCCCTATTTTTTAATATTAAACAGATTCCAAACCCAAGCCAAAAAAGGAGGACGGGGCCGACCTTTTTCCTCTTCACTCTTTGAC
Source organism: Amorphophallus konjac (assembly GCA_022559845.1). Lineage (NCBI taxonomy): Eukaryota > Viridiplantae > Streptophyta > Magnoliopsida > Alismatales > Araceae > Amorphophallus > Amorphophallus konjac. The sequence goes on along the minus strand of JAHNEJ010000822.1, from coordinate 124,174 downwards.
TGATGTTTTTTGTCTTAAAAAAACTCTGTGGTTGACGTGAAAGTGAAACAAACACCCTCTTTTTTTTATTAACCAAAGAAGGGAAAGTGGGGGTGGCCCCACCACACTTTCCTTCTCCTGTCCCACGGCATCAGGGGATCCACGGGGGGCCGCAGCAGAGCGGCGCGGCGGAAAAGTGAGCAGCGGCAGTAGAGCGGCGCGGCGGAAAAGTGAGCAGCGGCAGCGGCACGCAAAGGGGGGGGGGGGGAAACGGCAGCGGCGGCAACGCTCGGCGGATAGGCTGATGGCAGAGCCCCAACAGGCAGACTCCCAGCAGGCGACAGCAGGGCGTAGTAGCGGCGGTGAAGCCGGCGGCGTCGAGCAGCAGCAGAGAGCGGCGGGGGAGGCCGCGGCGGCGTGGCGGTGCTGGGCGGGGCGGTCCGACGGCAGAGGGCGGCGTGAATGTTGCAACGGCGGAGGGAGCGGCCGCGGTGACGGCTGAGTGAGGCCGGCGGCAGCACAACGCGACGCGGGAACGGCGGCGGCGGTGCTAGCTCGGCGACCGGTGGTGCGGAGGGAGCAGCCGCTGCGGCGATCCGCGTTGTGGGAGGTAGAAGCAACGGACGCAGGGGATTCGGCCCGCGAGCGGGGGCTTTGGTTGCCGGCGACGGCGGCGCTGGCGATCGTGCAGGGAAGGGCAACGTTCGGGCGCAGCAGCGGCGGGTGCCGCACCGGTGCTCGGCGTGCGACGAGGGCGCGGAGATGGGTAGCAATGGCGGGGCGCCGTGGAGGGCAGTGGGGGGGGGGAAACGGAGGCGGAGGATCACCGCTCTGATACCAGTGAATTCGTCTCCAGGGAAGTGAGTGGGTGTTGTGGTTCGGGACTCCGGCGATGGCATGATTTTCGATGTGTATTCTGATGAGAGCTACTAATCTCATTTTTTAAGGGGGGATTCACCCTCTCATCCCTCCGTCCCGTGACCGCCCCCCTACGTTTTCAAACTTGTCAGGCGCCGAATGGTTAGGCACCCCTTGACTTTTGGTGGCCATCCACCAACATCATTCCGTAGTTCAAGGGTAATTATAGAACTCGAGTTCGATATTTGCCCAGCAGCTGCTATGTTATAAATGGAACGGGTGGAGAAGAGAGAGAGAGAGAGAGAGAGATGGAGGTGGGAAATAAGCAGGGGGAAGTTGCAGCGGAGGAAGAAGTGGCGAAGGTTGCAGGTGGGGTGGGTCTGCCGGCGTTGGAAGGAGAGGAGGACGTCGAGGAGGAGGAGGAGGAGGTGAAGTGGGCGAAGCAATACTCGTCGGGGCAGGAGATACTGCTGGTGGGGGAGGGGGACTTTTCCTTCTCGCTCTCCCTGGCCACCACCTTCCGCTCTGCCGCCAACATCGTTGCCACCTCCCTCGACTCCTACAGTGAGCGCCACCCGTTCCCCCTCCTCTTACCCTTCTTCCCTACCATGCGTAGCACGCATCAATTCGTCATCTGGGTTCCCTTTGCTTTCTGGGCACCTTTAGAAGATTCTTGGTAAAATCGTCTGGGACATTCTATCTGAAAAATCTACACTTTTTTAGCCTTTTCACTTCTATATGCCACTGGTTCTTCCAAGAAATTAAAATGGTTTCCTTCCCCGTTCTTGAGGAGGGCTATCCCTCCTCCGTCTCTGTTTATTTTCCCTGCCCTTTCTCTTTCTTTCTTTCTTCTCGTTAACACAAGTTTGGGGTGAATCTCCTTTTTGATGCGCTGCCCTTTTCTTTTTGCAATCTGACGTTCATTCCTGTGTTGCTGCGAAGTTTGTTCATGCATGTGTTTGGATTTGGTATGTTCTGGATATTTCAAGAATAAAGTCTTGTAGAACATTTAGACATTATCATCTTAAGATCCTAACAACATGTGTTTTTGTGAGCAAACAGAAAAGAAACACTGGTTCTGCTTGCATGATATATTGTTTGAATCACTTCTCTAATTGGATCTGCAGGTGATGTGACGAGGAAGTATAACAAAGCAAGATCAAATCTTGGAGATCTGAAGAAGATGGGAGCCACACTCCTGCACGGGGTTGATGCAACAAAGATGAAGCATCATACGGATCTGAAGATGAGAAGATTTGATAGGGTCATATTTAACTTCCCTCACGCGGGCTTCAAAGGGAAGGAAGATGATATACGGCTGATAAAGTAAGACTTGCGGCAACTTTACTTGTGTTTTTTTTTCCAATTAGTATATCAGAGACCAGTTATCCATTTTTCATATGCATTTCTGTGAAGTATCTGCATCAAATCAAATAAAGAACATCAACATAGGAAGTACGAATCCTCCTATAATGACTTTTCTCGTGCTTTTCTATAAAACTTATGCAATAAACTTTTTGGGCCTGTTTGCTAACCGGATGCAGTTAGCCAAGTGATCCCAGGGGGTCGAGTGCGCTAACCGACCCCACTTAGCGTGTTTGTGTGTGAGAGAGCAGTGGGCCTCACACCTCTCTCTCTCATCGGTTCCCCCATCCTAATCGTGAAACAAACAAGGCCTTTGAGATCAGAAACCATTTTTTTTTTTAGCTTGCACAAGCAGCTGGTGTATGGTTTCTTCAGGAACGCAAGCCGCATGCTTCGCCAAGATGGGGAAATTCACATAAATCACAAGACAACCTCTCCTTTCAACTATTGGAATCTCGAAGAACTTGCCTCCAAGAATTCTCTTGTGCTGTTCAAGTGTGCTGACTTTAAGATTGCAGACTATCCAGGTTACAACAACAAAAGGGGTGATGGGCTGAGGTGTGACCAGCCTTTTCCCTTGGGTGAGTGCTCCACCTTCATGTTCAGAATTGGGAAGCCTCTGAGAGGGAAGCCTGTTGCACCACATGTGCCACACCCTTGTGGAATGCTATCATCTTCTGGCCTACCTGAAAGAAACCTCAACTGTGTCTGTTATCCTATTGCATATGATGGCTACCCTCTCCTTGGCACTCAGGGAACCCAAGTTGCAGGTTACAATCGATATGTAAATGGCTGGCCTAATGTGGAGAGTTCCCCAAGAGTGTGTCTTCCTCATAGTATGACCCAACAACTTGGTTCCGTCTCCGGCCTGGGAGAAAGAACAGGACCTCCAAGGATGGTTATCGATAGCTTACTTCCAGAGATATTTATGGATAACATGATGGACGCTCTCAGAATGCATGGAATCATCAGTCCCGAGTTCAGTAGTACGGTTGAAGGTTTCCTAAGAACAAGCCGTGATATGTATATGAATGAGGCGCCGGGGAGGACAATACATGGTTACATTGCACATCTACAAGAGCTCCACCGTTCGAGTGTCCAGAGGACTGCATTGCTGAGAAGGTTGTTACTCAGGCAAACTCCTGACATGGGGGGAGCCCTTCGGTCTAGGGAGCCTTGGTTGCCTTCATCTGTTTGGTGCTGATTTACTTCTTGATACGAAAATCTTTTTGGTAAACATGTAGGGGAAACTTCTGCATTTGGAGTTACTTCCTCTTATTTTGATGTCCTGGTTGCTGGGCAGCTGCAAAGAATGTACTTACCACTGGCCAGCAGTTCCAAGTGCATGATCTTTGTTTGGGCAGCTGAATTTTTGTTGTTTTAATGGCTGCATGCAAACTTAATGTAATATGTGTGTGTGGTGTGTGTGTTGGCTTAGTCTCATATCGGGTGTTTACAAATCTTTGTATGACCAGGACATTATATTAAGAGATCATGAGTCCGCCCTCCGGGACATCTCGTATTCTCCTTCCTCCCCTTCTCTTTCTCCTTCTTCTTCTTCAACTTGATATCAGAGTCAAGATCAAGGGTTTGCCTAGGCTTGTCCCGGCGTGCCTAGGCGGGTGCGTTGCCTCTTTGCCCAGGCGTGCCTAGGCGGGTGAGTCATCCCCGTCGAGGTATCTTTATAAGCCTCTCTCTTTTTGTTTCATTTGGAGAAGCAACCCCCCTGTCGAGATATCTTCAGGGTTGTGTGTATGCAGCAAGCTGTCATCTGGGGTGAGCATAGACGAGTGGTGCGGTCGGGTACGTGCGCGCGGTTCTGTGGCAGTCTCCTACTTGCGGCCTTTGTGCTGAGGCTTCCTAGTTGGCGTCTTTGTCGACGTCGTACCATTTGTTGTGAAGATGTGAATATGTGTGGATGCTTGTGGGTGATTTGTTGGCAATGATTGTTTGTTGATGTTTTAGGTGTAGTTGTGTGGTGCAGTCTCCTTGGGTGGTTGTGTCTTATAGAGATGGCTGACCCGGTTACTATACATGACCTTGAAGGTTTGATTGGACCTCTTATCTCATTACAGATAATTGTTGTACAATCCACCGCTACTGTAGACAGTTCAACTTAGGAGATTGCTTCCCTTAATGCCTTGCAACTGGTAGTCAAGTTTGATGGATCGATGACATATTTGACTTAGGCGAGTAGTACTCGTCTACTTATGCAAGGACGAGGTTTGGAAGGATATCTAATTGGTGCGATGAAGAAGCCAACAAGTGATTCAACTGATGTAACACAATGGAAGATGGAGAATTTGGTTGTGTTGGCGTTTCTGCCTAAAATCATGGCACTCAGTGTTGTCAAGAGTGTTCAGTTATTGGAGATCGTACATGAGGTGTGGGAGGCAGTGGCCTAAATATTTTCATAGAAACTTAATTCTACTCAAGTTTTTGAGTTTCAATTTCAATTGCAGGAACTTCTTAGGAAGACTTGTCTATGATAGAGTATGCCACAAAATTGAAGCGTCTTTTGTCTGAGGTTGATCATTATACAACCTATGTTCCTTCTTGTTATGTTGATGTCGAGGGCTTCCAGAAATATGTTGAACATGAACGGTTTCAAGACTTCCTTTATTGTTTGAATTTAGAGCTTGAGTCTATTCGTGTTTAGTTATTGGCTCGAGATGTTCTTCCTAGCTTGGGACATGCATTCTCTATTATCCTAAGGGAGGAAACCTCGAGCGAGTCACCTCAGTAGCGGGTGCTTCAGTGCGATCAGCCCTTATTGTGTAGTCTCAGACGTAGCCATCAGGAGAGAGAATGTGCCACCACTGCAAGAAGCTTGGGCACATCAAGGCCTATTGCTAGGAGCTTCATGATCGTCCTCCTCAGTCTGGCGGTCATGGTCGTGGTCGTGGTGATAGTGGTGGTCATCATGGTGGTGTCCGGACTGGAGGCCGTGGTCGAGTAGTCAACCGGGGCAGGCTCATCTTTCTGAGGAGACTGAGGATAACATACCTAATATGTCTATCGAGTATCAGACTCTGCGATGATTGATGGAAAAGTATGAAGCATCTTCTGGCACTACCTCTTCTACGACGGAGACACCTAGCCAACTCGAGCGGTATTTAGACTCATCTCACTTTACCCAGTCAGGTATTACATTTAGTATAGAACGTGCATTCAATTGTGTAGGTAGAGAAATAGAATCCAACGCATGGATAATAGACTCATGAGCCTCCAGTCACATGACATGTATATCTACCTTTTTTCGGTCATATCTCTTGTGCTCGGGTAGGGAAAAAGTTTGTATTGCTGATGGATCATTTACCTCTGTCTCAGGCAAGGGATCTATAGGCTGTATACCTACCTTGAAAGTGTCTTCGGTTTTGCATGTTTCTTCATTTCCTACAAATTTACTCTTCATCAATTCTATTACTCGGGATTTGAATTGTTCTGTAACTTTCTAGCCTTCCTATTGCCTCTTAGGAGTTAAAAACGGGGAAGACACTTGGATGTGATAACATGCATAATGGACTCTACTATTTGGAGGATGAAGCACATAGTTTGAAGCCTGATGTGGGTAGGTCTGCTTTTTCTCCCGAAAGTGCTATCTCAGATATTGTGTTACAACATCATAGGCTAGGACATGTTCCATTTTTATTTCTTGGTCGTCTATTTTCTTCTTTATCACATAAGTGTAATACACATCTACTAGTTTGTGATCATTGTGAGCTAGCTAGACATACTAGAGGAGTTTATCCTGTTTCTAGAAATGGAAGTTCTGCACCTTTTGACATTGTGCATTCTGATGTGAGATCCTTGTAGTACTATTGCTGTTACAGGTCATTGGTGGTTTGTTACTTTTATTGATTGCTTCACTTGAGTAACTTGGGTCTACTTGTTGAAGAGTAAAGGTGAAGTTCTCAATTGCTTTAAGGAATTTCATAAGTTGGTGGACACACAGTTCAATGCTAAGATTAAGATTCTACGTTTTGATAATGGGACTGAATACACTAACATGGAATTATATGAGGACCTTTAAGCTCATGGGATTCTCCACCAGACAACTTGTGTTGATACTCCTGCTCAGAATAGGGTGATTGAGAGGAAGAATAGACACCTATTGGAGCTGACTAATTCACTCTTGTTTACCATGATGTCCATGACTGTTCCAAAGTTTTTGTGGGGTAAGACAGTATTGACTGCTGCCTATTTAATTAACCGAATGACTCTTAGGACCCTTAGTTTTTTATCTCCTCTTAAGTGCCTTAAGGGGTCAACGGATTATGTGGTTGTTGGTGATGCAAAAATTATTTAAAATTTTGATAATACTTACGAGGAAAAATTGACAAGAATTAAGAAGCATAGTTGGTCGATATTCAGCAGTCAAAGCCAAGCTAGATGAGTCCAAGTGCAATAAAAAACCAAGTATGAACAGTAGGAGGTTGAAGTAGGAGGGCCCATTTTATAGCGCCAAGACCCCACCTAGACCGGAGATGGGCGCCCACCACCATCAGGTGATCAGAGTGGGGTCGCCCAGCGCCTCAGTTGCACCCAACTGAGCTCCCCAGCGCCTCCAAGGTGGACCCAACTCACCCTCCTAGTGCCGCTGCCGCCCTGACTCAACTGGGTCGCCCAGCGCCTGAGTTGCACCCAACTGAGCTCACCAACGCCTCCAAGGTGGACCCAATTCACCCTCCCAGCAATGTTGTTGCCTTGACTCAATTGGGTCGCCCAGCGCCCAACTAAGCTCCCCAACGCCTCCAAGATGGACCCAACTCACCCTCCCAGCGCCGTTGTCGCCCTAACTCAACTGGGTCACCCAGTGCCTCAGTTGCACCCAACTGAGCTCCCCATCACCTCCCAGTTGGACCCAACTAGGCCTCCCAGCGACGCTGCTGCCCTGACCCACCTGGGTCTCCCAGTGCCTCCCAGTTGGACCCAACTGGGCCTCCCAACGCCTCCACCCTGACCCAACTTATCTTTCCAACGCCCCTCACCTTGACCCAACTCCTACCTCCAACACCCAGCGCTCGCCACCACCAGTTGGACCAACTGAGGGCGTGCTCAACGGCCCTACCTTGACAAATCAGGGGTTGGGATAGACCCCAATTGGACTAGGTGGCTTTGCCCAGCACCCCTACCTTGTCTCAGTAGTCCCTTCTACCACACCCAATGCTTTGGTTCATCATTTATAAATACAAGGGGTGGAGCACACGGACGAACACAAGACAGATGGATACACAACACGTACGCAGAAGAGGAGCAGTAGCAGAGGACTTCTGTTCTGATTTTGAAGAAGAGCAGCACCTCTCTGCCCTTCTCGTTTGGGTATTGTTGAAGTTGATTGCTATTTTTTCTGAAATAAAAACGGCAACGTCGTTCCGTGAGTGTTGTCAGATAATTCGATATTTTTCTTAGACTTCAGTTCTTTGGCAAGATTGTCCGAAGTGTATTCTCCAGTGATTTGTCCGAAGTGTATTCTCCAGTGATTTTTAGTCACCTGATAGTCAGTCTTCGACTCCAGCCACAGTCTTAGCCCATCACTTCAGTCTCGGCCATTGTAGACATTGGTCTTAATCATTCCATCCTGTCTAACTAACTGCTTCAGTTTACTTGGTCACTTCGGTCTGCCCAGCTAACTGCACTTGTTTATTTAGTTAGTTGATCCAGTCATCTAGCTATCCAGTCATCTAAGTCATTTAGCTGTCCAATTTATTTCAGCTGTCCCAGTCTATACAGTTGCTTCAGTTGCCTCTGGCTTTCCAGTCGACTCATTTTATTTGACTGTCCCAGTTTATATGGTTGTCTCAATCTACTCAGTTGTCCCAGTTTATCCAGCTGTCTTCGTCCTAGTTTGGCCAACTACTCCAGTTGGTTAATTACCCCAGAAAGCTCAATTATTCCCCGTTAACCCAATATCCAACTATGAGTTGGGCCATAATTTCTCCTGATGTTTACTTTATTCCTATCATCTCAGTCACTATCAGTTTTGCTCTTGGTCAGTTATAGTATGGACGCCCTTTGCCTCCTAGACACCAGTTTTGCTCCGGATTAGTTACACCTCGGCCACTCCTCTTACAGTTGCGGCCGTGCCATTGCCCCTTTGCATGTCTCAGCTATGTTATGGTGTCATGTCGCACTACGTGGGCATATCTACTGTACCAGCATATGACATTCCGAACATGCAGCCATCCCAGCATGTTGGCACTTTTAGGGATCCCCAGTTGCTCACCTCAAGTGGAAACTGGATCCCTGTACAGCCAATTCAACACCAGCAGTGCTACGTTCAGGGCCGACACTTCCAAGCATATAATCCCGCTCGGGATAATGTTATGTATGTAGTCGAGTTCCTTTCGAAGCAATGACCCGGGGACTGCTATTTATGACGGAATTGTCCCGTAGCTTGCGTATGCGATAGAAGAACTCATGTATCTTTGTAATGCCTTTCACAGCTTCTAGCAATGAAATGTGGATGATTATGTTTATCTCATTCCCACTTTCATGATTCCAGTTACCAATGTTTGTACTATCTCAACAGTAATTGTATTATTCCCCTCTTACATCATGACTTTTTGTGGTGTCTCACCCCCTTTGCTGATGAAGTGAATCAAGATGTTTGGATTCAATCCGATGTAAATAAACATCGATCGCTTGCGGTCGGTGGTGATGTCATCCAGCACCCAATTTTCCACATCACCTTACACGTTCGCACGCACGGATCCTCTCTTTGACCCTAGCTGTTGAGTCGTTATCCCGTCAACCGATAAGGATCCCGTTGTGCGTCCTCGATGTCTAGCGAGCAAGAGATCGAGGAGATACCTTCTTTTTTTTCTTTTTTCCAACAAAAAAAGAAAAAGAAAAGCGGGAGAAGAAAACAAACGAACAGTGGTCCCTCCTAAAGTGTTTGGGTGTGTTTACTTTGCCCAAGATCACATGCCATATGTTGGTAAATTAGATCCTCGAGCATTGAAGCGTGTGTTTGTTGGCTACTCTGCTACTCAGAAAGGATATAAGTGTTATTGCCCTTTTGAATGATGTTTTTTGGTCACTATGAATGTTACCTTTCGGGAGGGTGAAGCTTACTATGAGACTTGTCCCTCTGATGGTGGGACACTAGTATTACTTCTTCCAGAAGAGTTTCTTTTCACTCCTCCCAGTTCCGGTGTCCAGAGGGAGCTTCATCATGGTGGTGATGACGTTCAGGGGGAGACAAGAAATAGAAATACGCAGGAAAGAGATCAGTCCTATGTGCATCCATGTCCTACTACTATCCAAGTGTCTTCACTAGTTGAAGCTCCATCCACTTCTTCCTCTGAGGTCTCTATGTGGAGTCATAACGGTAACAATAGTCCCATTGTCCCAGTCGATGATATTCCTATTGCATAGTGAAAGGGCACTCGTCCAATTGTTCCTCCTGCTCGTTACCGTTATGATATTGCTAATTATGTTTCATATAAATCGGTTTCTCCATCCTATCAGTGTTTTGCAACTGCATTAGACTCTATTTGCATTCGTAATACCTGGCAAGTGGCTATAGAAAATCCTAAGTGGGGGGCAGTTATGTCAGAGGAGATGAGTGCTTTATCCACAAATCGGACGTGAGAGTTGGTCTCTCTACTAGCTAGAAAGTGTCTTGTTGGGTGTAGATGGGTGTGAACTGTGAAACAAACACCAGAAGACAAAGTGGAAAGGTACAAAGCCCGACTAGTAGCAAAAGGATATACTCAAACATATGGAGTGGACTATGATGACTTTGGTAAAAATGAATTCTGTTCGTATCTTGATTTCATGTGCAGCTAACTTTGGTTAGGAGCTACACCAGTTAGATGTGAAGAATGCATTTCTTCATGGTGATCTTTAGGAGTAGATTTATATGGAAATACCACCTGGTTTTGATAGTGAAGTAACTGCAGGAAAAATCTGCAAACTGAAGCGCTCTCTGTATGGTCTCAAATAGTCTCCTCATGCCTGGTTTGATAGATTTAGCCGAGCTGTGAAAGGTATGGGATATTGACAGTGTAATGCATATCACACTCTATTTTGTAGGCATTTCAAGGGGAAGAAGATCATTCTCTTGGTGTGTGCTGATGATATTGTTATTACAGGAGATGATCACATCGAGGTCAAGCAATTAAAGTCCAAGTTGAAACAAGTGTTTGAGGTAAAAGATTTGGACCCACTAAGATATTTCTTGGGTATAGAAGTTGCAAGGTCATCTAGAGGGATCTTTTTGTTACAGCGAAAGTATGTGCTAAACTTGCTCTCAGAAATTGGGATGTTCAGGTGTAAACTTGATTATGGTCTATAGGTTTACACCCCAACATCCCAATTTCTGAGAGCAAGTTTAGCACATACTTTCGCTGAATCATTGACTAGTGGCAGATGGTGGAGCGTCTGTTGATCGAGGGGGATATCAGTGGCTGGTTGGGAGGTTGATCTATTTGTCACATACTCGATTTGATATAGCTTATGTAGTCAGTGTTATCAGCCAATATATTCATGATCCACAAAATATATATTTGGAGGAAGCCTATAGGGTGCTGCGCTACTGTTAACATCTAAAATTTGGCATAAACCACTTTTCTTGCTCTGACATTAAACCCCAATGCCAATGACCAAACTATTTCATCATCAGACATCTCGTCCCAGTCGATGAACACACTACCTTTGGCCTAGATCTTCCGTCTAAGCCAATGCATAAACCATTTTTCTTGCTTTGGCATTAAATCCAATGCCAATGATCAAACTATTTCGGCATCGGACATCTCTTCTTAGCCGATGAACGTAACCCCTTGGCCTAGATCTTCCGTCTAAGTCAATGCATATATCACTTTCCTTGTTTTGGCATTAAACCCAATGCCAATGATCAAACTACTTTGGCATTGGACATCTCTTCCTAGCCGATGAACGTAACCCCTTGGCCTAGACGTTCCGTCTAAGTCAATGCATAAATCACTTTCCTTGGTTTGGCATTAAACCCAATGCCAATGATCAAACTATTTTGGCATTGGATATCTTGTCCAAGTCGATGAATACACCACATCTGGCCCAGACCTTCCGTCTAAACCGGTGAACAAACCATATTCCTTGGCTTTGGCATTGACTCAATGCCAATGAACCAGCCACTTCGGTAACAAACATCTCGTCTAGGCCAATGAACACACTATCTCTGGTCCAGACCTTTCGTTTAAGTCATTGAACAAACCATTCTCCTTGCTTTGGCATTAACTCAATGTCAATGATCAAACTATTTCGGCATCGGACATCTCGTCCTGGTTGATGAACGTAACCCTTTTAGCCTAGACCTTTCATGTGAGCTGATGAATAACCCCGCCTTCCTTACTTTGGCGTTAATCCCATGCCAATGAACAAGCTGTATCGGCATCAGACATCTCGTCTGAGCCAATGAATATTACATGTAGCACTGACCTTCCGTCAATGTCAATAAACAAAACTCATTCTCCTTCGGTACGTTGAGAAATGAACAAGAAATCTTTCTTTTCATTATGGGTCACTCTTGACCCTGTTTTTGCATGTACGAGTAAATAAAAAAAGAAATAAAAAGGGCTTAAAATTGAGGTGTCTGTCGGGCTTGTTAGGATTCTCTACCGAGCAAAGGTAATAAGGGCCAAACCCCAATCGCAGTGAAAACCCGCAAGGGCGCTGTGGGCAAAATCGGGGACCCCGCTACATGAAAACCCAAAAAGGCGTGTAGGCAAAAGCAAGAGGGGGTCGGATCCGGTGAAAACCCGAAAAGGCGCTTGATCCAATAAGGTGAATTAAAAAAACAACAATGAGATCATTCTTACACTGCCTTTGGCACTGACCCTCCGTCGGAGCCAATGAACGAACATTTTCCTTTGCTTTGGCATTAACCTCCAGTTATGCCAACGAATAAATCGCTTCAACATTGGACATATCGTCCTAGCTGTTGAATACACAACCTTTGGCCCTGACCTTTCGTCTGAGCCAATGAATAGACCATATCCTTTGCTTTGGCATCAACCCCTGCCAATGAACAAGTTGTATCGACACTAGATGTAATGCCCTGGATCTCTATTGGATCTTTATTAGATCTTTCGGATGCCTCATTTTTAACCGTTCACCATCTCTCTTCGTTCTCTCTCGTTTCAGGGTCTCTCGGCGCGGGGTGCACACCGTTGCGGAGCTGGCCGAGGCGAGGACGCGGGATAGAGCGGCGGTTGGAGCGTGGCGGGCGTGATCCCTCGGTGGATTCAAAGCCGGCGGTTCGGTTCGTGGCACGGTTTAGTCGCTTCGGCGCTCGATTTCTTCGGTGGAGGTAGGGAGATGGACCGCCACTTCGTTCCGCACATTTTCCCTGCTTTTGTGCGTTGTTTGGTGCTCGATCGGGGGAGATCAGGCCGGTTTAGTGAAAGCCGTTGTTTTTGGGGTTTTCAAGGTTCGCCGGAAATCGGCAACCATTCGCGGCGTAGTTAGTGTCAAAATGACCGCTGGGATGTCTGGATCCCATTCACGTAAGTTTTGTCGTGTTCGGTCAGTCGTTCGCGTAGCGGTCGTTTCCTCGTGCGTCACGGTGCTGTAACGCGTCCACGTTGGACCGTTACATACTGTTCGTCCAGTTTTCAGGCGTGGGTCTGTTGTCTCTGACGGCCCTATCTGGGTGCGTCAGGTGGTGTAACGCGCCTGACTTGGGGCGTTACGTGGTCCGAGTTCCCGTTCTGGGCCTGGTTGCCCTGACGCCCCTGCCTTGGTGCGTCAGAGCAGGTAACGCGCCTATGGTGGTGCGTTACGGTCCTGTTGTGGCCGTGTTGGCCGTTGGGCTTTTCGGTGTGCGGCCGTGTGTTTGCTGGTCCGTTTTAGGGTGATGTCTGTCGTTCCCGTGGTCTGGCCGCCTTCCCCGTGGGTGTCGGTTGACATTCCTATGATGGCCGAGACTACGTTTCCGAGTCTGTCGGCGATTTCTTGTGCTGCCTTCGGTGTTTGAGGTACGGGTGACAGTGCATGTTTGACTGTCTGTACTTCAGCTCCGTGTTTCGTGATCTTCTCGTGTCGTTGCCTTTCGTCACAGACTCTTTGTGACAGCTCGCGGAGCGGGACACTTTCCGGTATACGGTTTGTAAGCTAGTCTCCGTCGGCTCCCGGCTGCACCGTAGCGTCCTACGGGGGGAGAAAACTAGCTAGAGGCATGGCTGAGGTAAAAGCCAGTGTGTGCACACGTGGTCAGGGGCTGAGGACTGACGCCGCGGGCGTGACCCTGACTAGTACTTGTTACTGTGGTTCCACGTGGGTCTGCGACTCGGCCGCGCTCGCGTCGACGCGATCGGTTGGTAGTCGAGACACTTGTGGTGTGTGTTGTGGTGCAGTGTAAGACGTCAGTGGACGCAGCTGGCCGTTCTTCTTGTGAGGTGGTCTTAGTCTCTGTCGGGCCGTTGTGACGACAGCGTAGACGAGACACTTGTCGGCGCAGCATAAGGGGTTAGTGGACGCAGTTGGCCGTTCTTCTTGTGAGGTGGTCTTAGTCTCTGTCGGGCCGTTGTGACGACAACGTAGACGAGACACTTGTCGGCGCAGCATAAGGCGTTAGTGGACGCAGTTGGCCGTTCTTCTTGTGAGGTGGTCTTAGTCTCTGTCGGGCCTTTGTGACGACAGCGTAGACGAGACACTTGTCGGCGCAGCATAAGGCGTCAGTGGACGCAGCTGGCTATTCTTCTAATGAGGAGGTGCTTCCGTCACGTGACGCGTGACTCTCGTGTTTTCTCGGAGTCTGTGTTTCCCTTCTGAGTTGGTCTGTTCTGGGCTGGGCTTGGACCAACTTGGTGTGGTACACGACGCTCCGGTCATGTCGTCTGTGTCTGTCTAGGTTTTTTCTAGACTTTCTTTTGCATGCTTGTTGTAGGTGTAGATTGGGGTGCTTGTTTGGCTTTTCCCCTTTTTCCTTGTTTCTCCCTACTCCTCCTCCCCTTTCTGTGCCTGCTTGTCTGTTCGGGTTATTCCCCTCGTCCTTACCTGTTCCCTACTCCTCCTCCCCTTTCTGTGCCTGCTTGTCTCTTCGGGTTATTCCCCTCGTCCTTACATGTTCCCTACTCCTGCTTCCCTTTCTTTTACAGCTTCCTAGTGTTGTCTCTTGCGGTTGTTCCTGTTGTTTCTATTTTTCCGTGTTACTGTGTGTTTTTCAGTGGGGATCCGCGTGACCCCTACTGAGCCAGTGACACGAGGCTCACCCCTGCTTTTCAGGTGGGGTGACTTTGTTCGTGCTGCTTCCGCGGGTCCTGGAGTTCGAGTCGTAGCTGCCAGCTGGTACCTCCGTCGGGCTTCCCCCGACTTCTCGGTATGTCTTTTCTTTCTGTCGACTGTACTGCTAGACTGCTGTCTTTAGCTTTGGACTTGACTCTGGTATATAATTGTTTAAAATCTGTTAATTAAAATGTAATTTTATTTCTGCTACTTTAGCAACCCGGTCTAATGAAATTTAATTGCTTGCTGTTACATCTGTCAGTTCAATGTACTACACGAGAATCCTTTTTCCCTTCGGAGCTTTACCGCTCTTGGGAGGCCTCGCGGGTTCCAAGTGGTATCAGGCGTATTCGGTAGTCCTACCGGGTATATCTGGTATCCGGGGTCTGGGTCGTCACACTAGATGTTTTGTCTAAGCCGACGAATACATAACCCTTTTGGCCTAGACCTTTCGTTTATGCCAATGAATAACACTATCCTTTGTTTTGGCACCAGCCTCATGTCAATGAACAAACTACTTTGGTGCGCGACTTCGTGTCCGAGCCAATGAATATACACTACCTTTGGTCTAGACCTTCCGTCTATGCCAATGATAAGCCATTTTTCCTTGCTTTGGCATCAACCCTATGCCAATGAACAAACTGTTTCGGCGCACGACTTCATGTCTGAGCCGATGACTATACACTGCCTTTGGTTTAAACCTTTCGTCTATGCCAATGATAAACCATTTTCCGTTGCTTTGGCGTCAACCCCATGCCAATGAACAAACCACTTTGGCACACGACTTCATGTCCGAGTCGATGAATACACACTATCTTTGGTTTAGACCTTCCGTTTTTACCAATGAATAAACCATTATCCTTTGCTTTGGCATTAACCCCATGCTAACGAACAAACTACTTCGGCGTACGACTTCATGTTCGAGCCAATGAATACACTATCTTTGGTTTAGACCTTTCATCTATGCCAATGAATAAATTATTCTCTTTACTTTGGCATTAACCCCATGCCAATGAACAAACTACTTCGGTGTACGACTTCCCGTCCGAGCCGATGAATAAATTACCTTTGATTTAGACCTTCCGTCTATGCCAATGAATAAATCATTCTCCTTACTTTGACGTTAACCCCACGCCAATGAGCAAACAACTTCAGCGTACGACTTTGTGTCCGAGCTGATGAATACACACTACCTTTGGTGTAGACCTTTCGTCTATATCAATGAACAAACCACTCTCCTTGTTTTGGCGTTAACTCCACGCCAATGAACAAACTACTTCGGCATACGACTTCATGTTCGAGCCGATGAATACAATCTTTGGTTTAGACCTTCCGTCTTTACCAATGAACAAACCGCTCTCTTGGCTTTGGCGTTAAACCCACGTCAATGAACTACTTCGGCGTACGACTTCGTGTCCGAGCCGATGATGTACACTACCTTTGGTTTGGATCTTTTGTCTTTACCAATGAACAGACCATGTTCCTTGGCTCGACATTAACACCATGCCTATGATCAAACTGCTCCGGCACTTGACGACTCGTCTAAGCCGATCGATACACTACCTCCTGCTTAGACATTCTGTCTAGACCGACAAATAAACCCCTTTTCCTCTTATTGGCATTGGCGCCAGGCATCTTGTCTCCACCAATGACCCCACTATTTTTACTACACTCAATAAACATATCGTTTCCCCTGTTGTTGAATAAGCCATTTCAAGTGGCTTCACACCCACGCCAGTGAATAAACCCCCTTTCTGGAGCTCTCTTCCCGGCTCTACCCTTATCATACTATTTTTTGGAGCTGCCTTGTGACTTTTGTAGTCGGTATGGTGGAGCGATCCCCTCTTCTCTTCACTCAAGTGGTGAGCGCTCTCCTGTACTCCCACTCTGGTCATCCATTGCAAGAAAAAGGGGGGGGGGGAGGTCATTTTCACACAATTATGTGGCATATCTCTAGAAAGCTTACTTTCATTTTCTAGAATTTGTACTACATGAACTTTAGGGAATACCTTTGTCATACATTGACTGCAAAAGAGAAGAAAAGGAAAAAAAGAGAGAAAGAAAAAAAAAGAAGAAAAGAGAAAGAAAAGGCACATGGCTTGGGGCACCATGGGTCCCTGAAAATCTCATCAAAGGGAAATATGCCTGTAGAAGGGAAAGCTCAAGTCTGGCTAGCTCGGATTTTTGGTAGAAAAAGAAAATATAGTAAGAAGAGAGGGAGGTTGCACCCACAGGCCTTGCTCATTCGTCTCTCGTTCGCGCCACTTGCGGGTGAGTGACATTTGTTGACACCTAAATTTTGGCATTGAGAGTAACGAGCCTTGCCAAGCCGAACGAGGTCATAATTAAAAGAAAATATCCCAAAATGACGACAGAAATATTTTCCAAAACCCCGCTCAGGCGAAACCAAGTCAGACGATCCCTAACGGCTTGAAAACGCCATAGTCCAGTGGTCGGAGCTGTCTAAAAGCCTTGAAACGACGCCCTCTCCCAAAGGCCCTGAAACGACATGCTTTCAAGGCCCTGAAACGCCAAGCCCCACGAAGCCCATGTGATAGGCCTCCAGCCGCTCTGAACTGGCAAGCCGCACGAAGCTCATCCAGCCGACGCCCTCGCGAAACCTCATCCGGCAGGCCCCTGCGCTAAACTCATCCGACAGGCCCCTAGCCCCTGAACCGGCACCCCCAAGCACCACCGCTCCACTGAACGAAGCCGTGCCGGCTCACTCACTAAAGGACGGCGCCACTCGGCGTCGGAATGAGTTCCCCCTATGTCGTTCCACCGGGCGAAGCCTCCTGCCGTCCCACTAAATCAAGCCCCTGTCGGTTCGTGCCGGTCGAAGTCGTGAGCCCCTGAAACGACGCCATGATTCCTCTGATCGCCATTGACGCCGTTTCACTCACTAATGAGGCGCCGATTCACTTCCAAGATAGACGCTGATTCACACACTAAATGGGCGCCGGTTCACTCACATTAAAGAGGTGATGGTTCACTCACTTGTTCCCCTATAAAAGGGGCTGTTTTGCAGGGGAGAGAAAAAAGATCGACGGTGAGGCTTTTGGGGGGCGGAAATAAAAAAAAGAAAGAAGAAGAGAAGAAGAGTCAGAGCAAGAAGAAAGGGAGAGAAGTGTGCCAATTGTAGGTAGGGGTGTCCTCTCCCGAGTCCAGTCCATTGGACCTCCTTTTGTACTTCCTTTATGTTTAAGAAAAAATTGAGAATCATCTAAGGGTTGTGATGGTTATGTTTATTTGTTTCTTGTGAGCTTATGTCTCAGTTCCGCTCATTCGTTTGCTTCTATTATGATTTTTCATCTATTTGTAGATGTCGTGATTTTCCATTCAGATTTCTCTTTCCTTGATGCATTTATTTTTTGCGACTCGACGAACGTGAGGGTTGAGCGTGATCCAATCTTCTCTGAGGGAAGATTCACTCACGTGTAATTAAGAAGAGACTCTCCTTCGCGGAAGCCTGCATCTGGAGTTTGCCCTGTATCATGGACATGACCCCAAAAATGAAGTTGTCTGAAATCGTTCATTCATAGCACCAAAAAAAAAAAAAACGCACCGTATCATCGCCTCCTAGTTTCGTATGAATGAGTATTCGAATGAATGAGATTCCCCATCTTTTCTCTATAAGTTGAGCACTGTTGGGAAGATGGTCCATCGGAAGAATGGGCCTGAGGGCCTACATACCCCTTTCTATCCCCTAAACTGCAAATTCATCTCTGGTTAACGGGTCCCTATTTTGACCCCACGTCGAGACATACTGCAGCACATTGATCAGCCCATTCTCAAGGGTGCAGGTATGCTTCGACAGGCCAATATCACAACTCTAAGCTGAGTTCCCAACGACCCCACAGTCAACATCATTTGGCCCCCTTCCTACTGACCGATCTCTTTGGCAAAAACCAACCTGCCCATGCTCTGTTCTGGTGTAGGTTTTCGGGCGCCCTGTTCCAGCACGGTTCTAGCGCTCTCACCTTCCCCCCATCGAGTGATACGACACCCCTACTGCTTCCCATTTTCTTCTTTTACCACTTGATACGGCAACCCCTTTAGAAAGTGATACGGCAAACCCCTGCTGCTTCCCATTTTCTTCTTTTACCACTTGATGCGGCAGCCCCTTTAGAAAGTGATCCGGTGGTACCCTGTTGCTTCCCATCTTCTTTTACTATCACATGATACAACACCCCCCGTTTTCTTCTCCTCTAGCCAAAACAAGCCTTCAACAGTGTCTTACATAGGCTGCTCCACCATTTGACCTCGCCGTGCCATCGTGGATCTCCATGTTGCCAGTCCAACCCATCCAGAACCTCAAGCCAGCGACCCCCTTCGTCCTGCCACGGGGAGAGCCTCTCCCCGCTACCAGATGGCCGGTTATCCATGAAAAACGAGCGTTAATTAATAGTAAATTTAACTATTCATTTTGGACCTATTAAGGGCTAAATTCTATTAATTTCATTTCCAGTGCGATGCTACTGCCCGAAACGGGTTCTTTCCGTCTTTCATGTGACTGTCGATCACTGAATTTTGCTCTGTGCTATACTGCCTCGGCTGGAACCCACGGGATTGCCCCTTTACGGCCGTTTAGCCTGATCCAGTGTCCTTGAATCATGAACAAAGGGAATATAAATAAGGCCTATTGCGAGCATAGTTTAGGCCTACGGGTTTACCCCGCCATGGCCATGACCTGACCTCGCTTCGGGGCCGATAACCCCTCGAGTCAGACCTACTTTTGCTGGGTTGTCTCCTTTCTTAACATTAAATCACGTCAGATCATAGGCAAATATGTGCACAGGGGATTACCCATGGCGTTGATGCATTTTCAGCATAAATTGTTCTCGATCGATGTCCGAATGAGCTTTCTACGATGCTCCTAAACCCCAGACTTGATGGCCCGTGACTATGTCGGTTCGCCTTTGAACTTATATGCGTATGCAACGGTGTCAACAGTGGGTCGAAAGATTTGCACAAACATGATCGAGAAGCTCCTCGGATCTGAAGCTCCTGATGGGTTAACCCTCGGGGGTATTACATTCGAAATGGACCCCGGTGCTGCCGCTTCATTCACACCTGAACGATTAAGGGACCGTCATCAGACTTTGTAGATGAGCACCCGCTACATCCTCTCGACATACTCCGGGACAGGAGAAGATGCTACCAAAATTTTGATTCTTCGTTGCTCGAGTCACAACAAAAACAAGGGGAATATAATCAGATCAAAAAAAAGATGTAAGAAAGTCAAAAAACAAAAAAATACAACAAAATCAAAGTAAACGATATAATCAGATCAAAGCCAAAATGTAATAAAATCAAAACAATAAAAAATAATAATGTAATAAAATTTAAATAGTAAAAATATAATAAAACGAATCAAAATAATAAAATTTACGATAAAATCTAAATAACACAATAAGATCAAAACAACCAAGAATAAAAAATATAAAAAATTGATAATAAAAGAACAATAATAATGATCATAATGAAATAGTTACGAGCGGTGTAAGGTTTCTTCCTCGTCACAGATAATAACAAATAGTTTGTATTTTCATGCATGTTTTAATACAAATTTCAAGTCATCAGGCCCTTTCTCCCCCGATTAATCAAGAGTTTTCTCCCCTCGAGAAGATGTAATTAACGCCGTGACCTTTACGGCACGACGAGCTTGGGTCTCGACTCGATATCCCTCATCGTCTGGTCAGTCAGATGGCGCACTGATATGACTCCAAGCCTTTCGATCTTTCAAATTCGAATAAACTGTCACCTCGTGACTAACACGTCTGCGCACAAAATAAAATAAAAGAATAATAAATAAATAAGTAATATGTCCCACAGTTACCTGAAGGGGTGCCTTGGTCGGTGCATATTGTTCTCCCGACATAAAACCTTTCAGGTAGAAGGATTTGCTGATGTTGATTGGGCTAGAGCGTTGGATAATAGGTGATCTACCTCTAGATGTTATATGTATGTTGGGGATAACTTAGTTACTTGGCAGGGTAAGAACAATATGATAGCTCGATCAACAACAGAAGCAGAATATAGGGAAATGACACTAGGAAGTATGTGAACTTCTCTGGCTACAAAAATTACTCAAAAGAGTTGTAATTGTGAAATGAGTCTCCTCTTCGTCTGTATTGTGCTAGCAAGGCGACAATTGAAATTGTGAATAATCCAGTACAACATGATCGCACTAAACACATCGAGATTGATCGTCATTTTATCAAGGAAAAGATTGATCGGGGCCAAGTTTATATTCCTTTTGTTCGGTCATCTAATCAGGTGGTAGATATTTTGATTAAAGGACTTACTGCATCTTCCTTTTCTATGATAGTGAGCAAGATGGGGCTTTGTGATATCTTCTCTCCATCTTGAGGGAGAGTAATGTAATATGTGTATGCGGTGTGTGTTGGCTTAGTCTCATGTCGGGTGTTTACAAATCTTGTATGACCAAGATATTATATTAAGAGATCATCCTGAATTCTCTTTCCTCCCCTTCTATTTCTCCTCCTCCTTCTTCAACTAGACTTTTCATTGTTAAGTTACTTAAAAGTCTTTCTTTTGCATTTGCTATGCTGATAACATCTTGAGCAGGGGGGAACAGGGCAACTTAGATTCGAATGTAGACCCCAGGTGATAACAAGTTCATTTTGGGTGGATGGTTTTCAGTAAAAATGTTGGATATTTTAAAGGTGTATCTTTGACTTGGAGATGACTGAGATTTGAATGTAGACCAGACCCCAGGTGAAAATTTAACCCGAATGATTAAATTATGGACTCATGATCTACTAATCTAATCGGGTCTAAGATCCGAGTCGGGCTTTAAAACATTGCTAATATATTAGTTAGAATAAGTTCGTTCCAATGCTTAACAATGTATAGAAGTGCAAAATCTTCCTAATATCTATTGCAACATGGAAAACCAACCCGTGTTTCGATATCGTCGTTAGATAATTTAACTATACAGAACAATGTTTGACATTTGATGACTTTGAAATAAATGATGAAAAAACCCAACTATTATCATCTCTCACAGTGAAGGGCAAACAACACATCCCAAAGGAGGAGGAGAAACGAATGGGAAAACTCGAAGGACTGGGCGAACAAGAGTGCCATCTTGTGAACTTAGTTCCCCCCCCCTGCTGGCTCTAAGAGTGTAGTGGTGAGATGGCGATACTTTTTTTAGTGAAGTGCAAATGTTTGTACATTGTTATGTCGTCTTATATCATGGTTCGTCGACTCGGTCTGACTCGGACGTGTCGTATCGTATCTAGAAAAATTTGATACGGTGCGGGTCATCTCTAAGATCAGTGGAGTCGGGTCAAGTCACAATGAGAGAGGGAGAGAGGAGAGAGAGAGAGATGATGTACGTAGAGTTAGGTCGAGTCAGTTGCGACTCAGGTGTACGGTCTAGATAAGAAAAGATTTAATCCGATATGGATCATTGGGTCGATGAGGATGATTAGTTAACTTATTATCTTTGTATCATAATTATAAAGGAAAGTAACTTTGTTAACATCGAAAACATCAGGTTGTCGATAAAAATATTTCGTGGCCAAGTAATTAATTATCTCAATGACTTGGTCTAAATTTGTTTCCATACACTGCGAATTGGAAACCCATTCTGAACGATGGAATGGGTGCGTAATGTGGGAAGTAGTACACTAGGGCTACATTTCAAGAAGAAAAGCACACAGGGAAGGTGAAGAATGTTACAATGCCACACTTTTTGTAACCTCAGTTGTTGATCTTATTTTAATCATCTAATCATCAAATTGGATGATTCTTGTGAGATTATCTTGAAACTTATGTTTGATGCTCTAAAACTAAAGAACACCGAATTTAATTTCACATTTTTTGTCACATGATCTTCAAACAAACGAGATGATAAAAAGAGTTTTTTTATGAAAATTATTATTAAAAATAAATTTATAAAATATTAATTTTAAAAATATATTAATTGACATATCACTGTGTAAATCTAAACTGTGTAAAAATATCATATTAATTTGTAGACATATCATTTTCTTTTATCAAAAATTTGATAAAAAAATTATATTTAAATGACATTTATGTACTATTTGAATTAATTCGGTGATATGTCTACTAATATATTTCTAAGAATATTTATTTTATAAATTTAAGTCTAATAATAATTTTCATACAAAATTCTCAAAAAAATAGTGCCAAAATATTTTCTACTTGAGAGACAAGACCAGAGTCATCATCATATCTAAAAACAAGGCATTGAAAGAAACTAACAAATAGGGTGTTTGGTTGCTCTTTTTTACCTCTTTTTTCTCTTAAATTTAAAAATAGAAACAAGGAACTCACTTAGACGTGTTTGGTAACCCTTCCCTAATTTTTAGGAAGAACTTTTATCCTTTGAAAAGTTCTCTAAAAAAAAAACAAGAGTCGACCAATTTCTTTTTTGAAATCGCTCACGTCTCTCGTGTTCTCCCTTCATCTCCCTCTCCCTTCCCCCTTCGCCCGCCCGTCCGCCTGCCCCTCCCTCCCCCCTCGTCCTCCAGCCCTCTCCGCCCGCCTCCCCCCTCCCCCCTGCGTCTACCCGCCGGCCCATCCCTCTCCCCTTCCCCCTGCGTCCGCCGGCCCCTCTGCCTTCCTCCTCCCCCTCCACATCCAAGAGCGGCGACAGCACCTGCCAGCTGCTGCAGGAGCGACGACAAGTTCATCGACCGGATCTGGCCGTTCAGGAACAGCTCGTCCGTCGAGATCATCAACCCCACGGCCGCGGCCCCGGTCCCCGTCCTGGCAAACCTGGCGGAGAACTCGAACTCGAACAACCCCGACGCCATGCCATCCACGGCGGCACTGGAACCACCGTCGACGGATCCGACGACACAACTATAAGACGAAGTAGGCGTGGACGAAGTGCATGGGCCTGGCGGGGGCACTATAGAAGTAGCCGCTGGGAGCACCGCGGCCGGGACTGGAGGGGGCGCTCACGTAAGGGGTGGAGCAGGTGCTGTCGACGTCGTCGGGGAGGAAGCAACTGCTGCCAAGGTAGGGCAGGTCGTCGCCGTTGCAGGCATCCTTCGAGGTCCGATTCTCACCATTGGTGGGATTCGAGGTCTGGTTCTCACCATAGGTCTCTCAGGGTCCATACCAAACACATCTATGTAATTTTTAAGAATTGTGTAGTCTTGTCAATTATGTTACATCATTTTTTAAAAATTGAGTCAAAATTTTACATAAACTAATTTTTTAGAGAGAAATAACTTTTTAAAAAAAAGTGTTCTCATACACCCTATAAAAACAAGGTTCAAAAGCACACAACAGATACAGAAACAACCGGGGCAGACCTATTTTTGGAATGTGAAGTCGTCGAAGCTGCCCATCAATCAAAAGATGAAAAGAAAGGAGATTTCAATTCTTTTTAAAAAAATCAGATGACCGTTGGGGTGGCATTTTCGTAGTTCAAGGGTAATTTTATAACTCGTGTTCGAAATTTGCCTCGCAGCTACTCTGTTATAAATGGAACGGGTGGAGAAGAAAGAACGAACGAAGAGTAGCCGTTGAAGAGAAAGAGAGAGAGTGAGAGTGAGTGAGAGAGAGAGAGAGAGATGGAGGTAGGAAACAAGCAGGGGGAAGTTGCAGGGGAGGAAGAAGTGGCGAAGGTTGCAGGTGGGGTGGGTCCGCCGGCGGTGGAGGGAGAGGACGACGTCTACGATGGGGAGGAGGAGGAGGAGGTGAAGTGGGCGAAGCACTACTCGTCGGGGCAGGAGATACTGCTGGTGGGGGAGGGGGACTTTTCCTTCTCGCTCTCTCTGGCCACCACCTTTCGCTCCGCCGCCAGCATCGTTGCCACCTCCCTCGACTCCTACGGTGAGCGCCACCCGCCCCCCCTCCTCTTACCCTTCTTCCCTACCATGCGTAGCACGCATCAATTCGTCATCTGGGTTCCCTTTGCTTTCTGGGCACCTTTAGAAGATTCTTGGTAAAATCGTCTGGGACATTCTATCTGAAAAATCTACACTTTTTTAGCCTTTTCACTTCTATATGCCACTGGTTCTTCCAAGAAATTAAAATGGTTTCCTTCCCCGTTCTTGAGGAGGGCTATCCCTCCTCCGTCTCTGTTTATTTTCCCTGCCCTTTCTCTTTCTTTCTTTCTTCTCGTTAAAACAAGTTTTGGGGTGAATATCCTTTTTGATGCGCTGCCCTTTTCTTTTTGCAATCTGACGTTCATTCCTGTGTTGCTGCGAAGTTTGTTCATGCATGTGTTTGGATTTGGTATGTTCTGGATATTTCAAGAATAAAGTGTTGTAGAACATTTAGACATTATCATCTTAAGATCCTAACAACATGTGTTTTTGTGAGCAAACAGAAAAGAAACACTGGTTCTGCTTGCATGATATATTGTTTGAATCACTTCTCTAATTGGATCTGCAGGTGATGTGACGAGGAAGTATAACAAAGCAAGATCAAATCTTGGAGATCTGAAGAAGATGGGAGCCACACTCCTGCACGGGGTCGATGCAACAAAGATGAAGCATCATACGGATCTGAAGATGAGAAGATTTGATAGGGTCATATTTAACTTCCCTCACGCGGGCTTCAAAGGGAAGGAAGATGATATACGGCTGATAAAGTAAGAGTTGCGGCAACTTTGCTTGTATTTTTTACCAATTAGTATATCAGAGACCAGTTATCCGTTTTTCATATGCATTTCTGTGAAGTATCTGCATCAAATCAAATAAAGAACATCAACATAGGAAGTACGAATCCTCCTATAATGGCTTTTCTCGTGCTTTTCCATAAAGCTTATGCAATAAACTTTTTGAGATCAGAAACAATTTCCATTTTTTGTTTGTAGTTTGCACAAACAGCTGGTATATGGTTTCTTCAGGAACGCAAGCCGCATGCTTCGCCAAGATGGGGAAATTCACATAAACCACAAGACCACCTCTCCATTCAACTATTGGAATCTCGAAGCACTTGCCTCCAAAAATTCTCTTGTGCTGTTCAAGTGTGCTGACTTTAAGATTGCAGACTATCCGGGTTACAACAACAAAAGGGGTGATGGGCAGAGGTGTGACCAGCCTTTTCCCTTGGGTGAGTGCTCCACCTTCATGTTCAAAATTGGAAAGCCTCTGAGAGGGAAGCGTGTTGCACCAAATGTGCCTCACCCTTGTAGAATGCTATCATCTTCTGGCCTACCTGAAAGAAACCCCAACCGTGTCAGCTATCCTATTGCATATGATGGCTACTACCCTCTCCTTGGCACTCAGGGAACTCAAGTTGCAGGTTACAATCGATATGTAAGTGGGTGGCCTAATGTGGAGAGTTTCCCTGGAGTTCTTCCTCGTAGTATGACCCAACAACTTGGTTTCGTCTCCGGCCTGGGAGAAAGAACAGGGTCTCCAAGGATGGTCATCGACAGCTTACTTCCAGAGATATTTATGGATTACATGATGGATGCTCACAGAATGCATGGAAGCATCAGTCCCGAGTTCAGTAGTACGGTTGAAGGTTTTCTAAGAACAAGCCGTGATATGTATATGAATGAGGCGCCGGGGAAGCATGGTTACATTGCACATCTACAAGAGCTGCACGGTTCGAGCGTCCTGAGGACTGCATCGCTGAGAAGGTTGCTACTCGGCCAAACTCCCGACATGGGGGGAGCCCTTCGGTCTAGGGAGCCTCTGTTGCCTGCTGCATCTGTTTGGTGCTGATTTACCAAAATCTTTTTGGTAAACAAGTAGGGGAAACTTTCTGCATTTGGAGTTACTTCCTCTCATTTTGATGTCCCGGTGCCTACTAGGCAGCTGCAAAGAATGTCTTACCACTGGCCAACAGTTCCATCCAAGTGCATGTTCTTTGTTTGGTGGGCAGCTGAATTTTTGATGTCCCGGTGCTACTAGGCAGCTGCAAAGAATGTCTTACCACTGGCCAGCAGTTCCAACTTCCAAGTGTTCTTTGTTTGGTGGGCAGCTGATTTTTAGTTGTTTTAATGGCTAACTTTTCATTGTTAAGTGACTTGTTTTCTTGGGCAGGGGGGCGGGGGGCGACATGGAAATTTAGATTTGAATGTCCCAGGTGATAACACGGTCAACTATTCTGTTCTTAATTCTCTGGCAATTCCAGACATCTTTTTTTCCCCTCTCCCACTCCATGGTATCTCAGCTAGAGTTCACGATTTAACTAAGAATTATTAGTTAAAGATTCTCGTACCACCGGTACCATGGTATCTTTGTGATGTAATTATTCACTACCATCATTGTTGACTTGGAGATGACTTTAAGATCTGAATGTAGACCAGAGTACCAGACCCCAGGTGAAAATTTCGGCCCATGTGCATAAACTGATCCATCCTGATTTCCAGGATTTGTAATGAACATGTAGAAAACTGCTGTACAATTGTGAAAAAAACAAAAGTTGTTCGACAAAATTACACGGTTTTAAGCTGCCAGTGTCGAGGAAAACCTGAAGTTGCGCGTGAGAATCTCCTGATCTTTGACTTGAATCTCCTGACTTTAAGATCTGAATGTAGACCAGAGTACCAGACCCCAGGTGAAAATTTCGGCCCATGTGCATAAACTGATCCATCCTGATTTCCAGGATTTGTAATGAACATGTAGAAAACTGCTGTACAATTGTGAAAAAAACAAAAGTTGTTCGACAAAATTACACGGTTTTGCTGCCAGTGTCGAGGAAAACCTGAAGTTGCGCGTGAGAATCTCCTGATCTTTGACTTGAATCTCCTGCAAAATTACTCGGTTTTATGCTAGTTGCTGTACAGCGCAGGCCCTCGGTTTTATGCTAGTGCTCGTGCGTCGGCACATGCACTAGCATATGAGCAGGCAGGCCTCCGCCAGCGCCTGCGGGCCACGCCGCACGAGCCGACGCACCACTATCCGCCCATGCTGCCTACCGTCAGTCCGGCGCCGCTTGCAGGCACATCTCCTATAGCATTAATTGACAGTGAGTTTTCTACCGAGGCAAGCAATGTATGCTCGCGCGCGGTCATCCACGCGAGACCTATGCAAGTCGTCGCCGCAGCCGTTGTGTTTTTCAATACGTATCCTTGTGATGATATGCGCAAACAGCAGAGGAAACTACACCACTGATGTTACTTTCAGCTTGTATGTATGATGTGTCGCGTTTGAATCGCTTCTCTAATTGGTTCTCCAGGTGATGTGACGAGCTAGAAGAAGATGGCAGCCACATGATATATCCTGCACTGCACACGGCCGGGGTTGATACAAATTATCATCCTTCTAATTAAAGAAATACAAGAAATCTCAAATTCTTTAGTTGGTTTAACGTTGGAAATACAAATTAATTGTACTTTTAATGATGACGTGGGAAAACAAAACATTATACACGTTTAATAATGATGAACGATCTCTCAACAACACTTCCCCGATCAAGTATGATCAGAGCTGATGAGTCCTGATGGCGCCGCTCGTATTCCCCCCCCCCGCCCCCCCCCTGCAACTTGGGCAGATGTCTATGGCCAGGGAGAAAGAACTAGGCAGGAGATCTCCAAGGTTGGTCATCGACAGCTCACATTTGCGGATATTTATGGATTACAACACATCATGGTTGAAGGTTTCCTTTGTTTTAATAAGAACAAGCCGCCCGTGAGACGTACGTACATGAATGAGGCCCCCGGGAAGACAATAGGCGCGTCCCCCGTTCGAGCGTCCCGAGGACTGCATCGATCGCCGGGAAGGATCCTCCTCGGACAAACTCCCGACATGGTGGGAGGGGGAGAGGGAGGAGCCCTTTGTTCCTCTCTGCTGTATGCGTCTGTTTGGTGCTGATTTGACTCGTGACGCGACGCCAAAATCTTTTTACACTTCTTCTAATATTATTGGAGTGTGAAGATTTACCATAGCATGTATTAATCTTTTTAGATTTATTCCCAGAAAAAAATAATATATAAAAATCAACACACTTGTAATCATAAAAATAAAAACACCTTCATGTATGCTATTAGTGCCGTGAACGGTAAAAATCAAAAACCTATGATCTATATAGTTTGGTGGCTCACTTTTCCCCTTTAAACAAGGAAGGCCCTAGATTTAGGGCGCGATTGATAACACGTTGAGCGAGAGTTTTAATCATTAGAATCTCCGATAACATTTAAACATCAATGAACGTCTTCAGTTGTATATGAGCTTTTGGGCTGCAAAAATCCAGTAAGAAAGAGAAGCATACACATCTTGTGCCAGTTTCCCTAATCTATCAAAGTTGAGAAGGATGAGCTTCCGAGGATTTCTACAATGATGTTAATTCACGTGTTGTCAGCGGTGAGTACGGTGAATGGATTTTCCACTTTTTGATTTTTACCTAGAGTAGAAGTCCTACCAATCGCGCCCTTAAATCTTGTAAATGTCATTGGAGTGAGTTCAAATCTTTTAAGCTCCATGGCACGTGCATATTTTTCCACCTATGTGCGTTTATTAACTTATTTATCAAAAAAATATAAAAATCAAATATAGATAAACACTTTCTTGTAATTGTCATTGATAATAATATTTTTAATATTAAATTAAATTTATTTAATATACTTAAAAATTATACAATCATTTTATCATTATAATATTGTCGCATGGGTTATCGTTTCTACCTTTGTAAGTGTCTAGGGAGGCTCACTTTTCGCCGTAATTATCAGATTTTTTTATCTCTGATTTTATTTTTTGATGTGATTATTGTATAATATTTTAATTTAGACTTCCCATCCTTTTATCAGGGCGCTGCCTTAGCGCCGTAAGGAGGGACCTACGTACCTTTATCTTGCCTGTGCCCCCATGCTATATATCGTGGCCTTTTGGTCCTAATTTTGTTTCTCTTATCAATAATATAAGTGATCTGCATGTTTTCTTTTAAAAATATTATAATATTTTTATATGTTTTTCAGATCCCACTTTTTTTAGACAAGTAAATTGGGAGATTCTATGTTGTTTGACTTTTCTCCGTGTAAAATTATAACTCGTTGATATGAACACGTTAATAATTAAATATTTTGATATCTCAAAAATTATTACGTTAATACGTTAACACACATTAACTTTTAACGTTCTAGTACATTGATTGTTTAAAATGTTAGGAAAAATTACCTATATAGTCTTAAAATCTTATCAAATTATTTCTATATCTATACATTTATCATATTTATCATAATATTCTTAAAGTTCTTAAAAAAGAGTCACTGTGACCAGGGTTTGCCGGCCCGGTCGACCCGCCCGACCCGGTCTCGGCTTGGGTCGGGTCGGGTCGGTCCCGTCTCGGTCCGACTCGATCCGTCCCGCTCCAAAACACCACTATATATATATATAATATATATAAAATAATATAATAAAATAGAAAAGGACACAATATATATAAAATATAATATAATATAATATTAAAATAATGGGCCGACCCGGTGGCGACCCACGGCCCGGCCGACCCGGTCCCGGCCTGGGTCGGGTCGGGTCGTGCGAGTCGGTGCGAGACGCACTTGGTCGGCAAACCCTGACTGTGACATTACCTTTAAAACTTTTTAAAATAGATAATTATCTTTATAGTCCCGTGGAAGGACACGGCGACTATTTTTCTTAATATTTTTAGGAGTATTACGATAAATATGATAAAATAGAAATATAAAAATATTTTTGAAAGATTTAAGAGGTATAGAGATAAACTTCCCTAAAATGTTAAAATGTTAATGTGGTAATAGTAGTTGTAGAAGGGGTAAAAGTCAACTCAGTCGTAAAATTGATACCTATCAATCAGATTTTTTTTTTAAAAAAACCGCAACATGTCAACTAGCAAATTTGAGATACTTGCAGAAATAAGTCTCATATATCAACAATTACATAATTGTCAACAATATTCAGTTATGGTCATAAATAATCCTTTCATATTGTAGTACTTGCAAAAATATGTTTATCTTCGTCTATCGTTAGTGTTCCATTAAAAAAATGTGTTCAACCCTGGTTAACTTTCAACCAAATTTTAAAAAAAATTGTTAAAAATATCCTCTCCTCGCACATTTATTTCTATATCTCTTCGTCTCCCTACTTAGCTCTATTTTTTGGGGGGTGAAGATAACAATTTTCTATAAGAGTATTTTCATCCGAACTTTGAAATGTATAGATCAAAATAGAAGATATAAACGACAACTAATCTCAAGGGTAATTTTACATTAATATTCATTCCAGAGGATTATGTATAATAGTAGCTAAATAAAGGTAATAATTCTATAATTGTTGACATAGGAGATTAAGTGTTACTTTTTTATAATTATTCCCAACAATTTTTATTTTGAAAAAGATAAGGTTGAAATTCCGAAACCTGACTTTGCATTTTGTGTTTGTGTCAGGGTTTGTCAGCCCGGTCGACTCGGTCGACCCGGTCTCGGTTTGGGTCGGGTCGGGTCGCTCCCGTCTCGGTCCGACCCGGTCCGTCCCGTTCTAAAACACCACTTTATATATATATATATTATAAAATAATAAAATAAAATAGAAAAACACACATTATATATAAAATATAATAAAATAAAATAAAATAATAGACCGACCCGTCCACGACCCACGGCCCGACCGACTCGATCCCGACCTGGATCGGGTCGGGTCGTGCGAGTCGGTGCGAGATGCACCGGGTCGACAAACAATGGTTTGTGTAGAAGTTTGATAGACATATCCCTTCAAAGGACACAGTACCATTGGGCGGCCTTTTTTTTAATTTTAAAAGAATTGGAAACGGTGGCGGCATCTGCCCTCCTATAAAACGCACTGGAGAGCAAACGTAGAGCGGAGGTTTGAGGGAAAAGTAGAGAGAGAGAGAGATGGAAGGGAAGACGTACCGAAAGCTTACAGCGGAAGAGGTGAAGTATACCTTGCAGAAGGAGGAGGAGACGAAGATAGCAGCGGAAGAGAAGGATGCAGTTGGTGAGGGTCTGCCTGCGGTGGCGGGAGAGGCGCAGGATTGCGACGAAGGCGAGGAGGAGGAGGGAGGGGAGATGAAGTGGGCGGGACACTACTCATGGGAGCAGGAGATACTGCTGGTTGGGGATGGGGACTTCTCCTTCTCGCTCTCCCTGGCCACCGCCTTCCGCTCCGCATCCAACATCGTCGCCACCTCGCTCGACTCCTACA
This sequence comes from Amorphophallus konjac, assembly GCA_022559845.1. Lineage (NCBI taxonomy): Eukaryota > Viridiplantae > Streptophyta > Magnoliopsida > Alismatales > Araceae > Amorphophallus > Amorphophallus konjac. The sequence continues at coordinate 92,657 of JAHNEJ010000822.1, read as the reverse complement.
GTGAGCGCCCCCATCCACCCCCACGCCATCCCTTCTTCCAACACCATACATAGCTCTCATCAACACGTCGTTTGGGTTCCCCTGCTTTATGGGTATTTCCTTGATAGTATCATCCCGGAAAAATTTTTTCCCAAAAAATACAATCTTTTTCTACTTTTTTTTTTTACTCCTACATATCTCGTTCCTCTTCGTAGAAAAAATAAGCCCCTCCCCCGTTCTTCGTTAGGGCTGCCTTTCCGTCTTTATTTGTCTGTTTTCTTCGTTCTTTCTTATTCTGGAATGTTAAACAAGCAGGTTTTATTTTCTTTGTTCATGGTTATTTCTTTCCTTTCGTACTACAATACGAAAACCATGTGGAGATGCTTTTGTTTCTGGGTTTGCGAGATTGATGCCTGTGGAATGTTTCTTTTTGTCGTTTTCCTACTAACCAAAACTTGTTATTGATTCCTACTCGGATATGGATCGTTTGTCCTTGCAAGATTCTGGGAGCAAAGGGTGAGTGAAAATAAACAATGATGGCCGTCGCAAAGACTAATCCTCAGTTTTTTTTTTATGTTCTTTTGAGGTGAAAGATGGACTATGTTACTGCTTATGAGCATTCTCTGTCATTTAATAGACTGTTCTACTTGTTGCCACAGATTGTTTAATAGAACATCCTTCTGTAATTTCTCCCCTTCTCTTAGGGCACAAGCTCTTAAACCTGTTGTGCCTTTTTGTAAGACTTTGTGTTCTTCATCAATCCAAACAACCCTCGGGTAAATTTTGGTTCCCCAGGTCAGGTAACAACAAAGTACCGCAGAGCAGAATCGAATATTTGTCGTTTAAAAGAGATGGGAGCGACACTCTTGCATGGGATTGATGCAACACAGATGAAACTTCATACGGATCTGAAGATGAGAAAGTTTGATAGAATCATATTTAACTTTCCCCACGCGGGCTTCAAAGGGAAGGAAGATGACATGCGGATGATAAAGTAAGTGCTTCAGCTGCATGTCTTTTATGGCTGCACTATTAAAATAGGTGAAGCTCAGCATACCTTAATCAGTTTTCTTTTCTCTTTTCCATTTGCATCCTCAGCCAGGGATGCCACATGGAGAAAGCTTTAGGTTCATGCTGACTGTAAATTCGTATGTACAGTTTCTTGTGACTGTTTTATGCATAAATCTGTTCATAAGACTGGATGCTAGTGAGCATCATTAGCATGTTATGTATGTGATATGGACAGTAGAATTACATGTACATAGCAGTGCAATTTAAATATTGTAGTCTTCATCCAAAATATGAACTGATACCCATGTTGTTATTTCTAATTGTTTTAAATCATTTAAAAGCTTTTCTGACTACTTCATCTCCACCTTTGTCTGGGAAGCAAATACGTGTTGCATTCTCTCATTGTGCCTTTTATTCCAGCAAATAATAATATGCGCTTTTGTTTATGTTAATTAATTTGAAGGAAAGTAAATATTTTTTTATTTCTATTAGTAGAAAAGAAAATCTTCCTTGGAGATAATTTAGTAGCACGGTTAAGTTTGGTGTCATTTGTCTACATCTTCTAAGGCACACTGGCAATCAAGACTCTATTTTCTACTTAAATATTTGTTGCTCTGTGGGAGCAACACAACAAACATTTTAAGTATGACTAGTCAGTTTCTTTCCTGACCTGAAAGAAACACTAGAAATCTTAACTAATGATAACTTCCTTTGTTTAGCTTGCACAAGCAGCTGGTATATGGTTTCTTCAGGAATGCAAGCCACATGATTCGACGAGACGGGGAAATTCACATAAGCCATAAGACCTCATTTCCGTTCTGCAAATGGAAGCTTGAAGAACTTGCCTCAGTGAACTCTCTTGCGCTGTTGAAGTGTGTTGATTTCAAACTTGAAAACTATCCTGGTTATAGCAACAAAAGAGGAGATGGGTCGAGATGTGACCAGCCTTTTCCCTTGGGTGAGTGCTGCACCTTCATGTTCAGAATTGAGAAAGCTCGTAGAGGGAAGCCTCGAGCAGCAAATGTGGCAAACCTTGGTGGGATGTTTTCTTCTTCTGCTCTGCCACAGAGAGGCTCCGACTGTGGGCGCATGGCATCTGATGTGTACCTTCTTTTGGACACTCAGAAACCACCCGAGTTTGTGCCCAGACATTGTTGGATGTTATCTCCTGCTGGTCTGCCCGTAAGATACCCAAACCATGCGCCCATTGCATCAGATGGCCATTTTTTTCATAGAACTGTGGGACACGCGCACTGTGAACGAAACCTTCGCGTAATATTACCTTCTGCTGGTCTGTGTGAAAGAAACCCTCGCAGTGTGCCTATTGCATCAGATGGCCATCTTTGGACAGAGAGACCTCCAACTGCATGTGACATGAGATACACAACTGGCTGGCCTGATGTGGATGGTTTCCCAGGAAGGTCTTTTCTTCATAGTAGACCACCCCAACAACTTGGTCGCATCACTGGTTTGGAAGAAATGACAGGATCTCCGAGCATGGTTAACGGCAGATTACATGGAAGATGTTCGCAGATCACAAGCATCAGTCCAGAGTTCATCAGTGAGGTTGAGGATTCTCTGAGAATATGCTTTGAAGTGTACATGAATGAGTCCCCTGGGAGAACATTACATGGTTATGGTGCACACCTCCGGGAGCTGCATCGTTCAAGCGTCGCAAGGATGGAATGGCTGAGAAGGGTGCTGCTGCTCAGGAAAGATCCATAGTTGCGTGGATCCCATCTGTTCTGGGAACCACTGCCGCCTGCCTCCCTGCCTGCATCTTTTTCTGTTTGATGTTGATTTGCCTCTTAACCAAGCCTTTTTTGGTAGGAACTTACTGTAGGAGAAGATTTTGCATTCCATTTAATGGGCAAATTTTTGTGCAGTTGGTTACACAGACTGTCTTTTTGCACGGTTCTTTGTCCAGCTACCAGCTGAAGAGAAGTTCTCGGCATCGCCACAGCTGCATGCTCCAAAAATGGCCATTGGATTTGGAGCCATGCATAGAGTTCCATTCAGGACTTTTTTTTTTGTGGGATTTGAAATGTTGAATTGAATGAGATTATTGTTTTAACGGCCTTCAAGTACAGAAACGTTCATACATTGTAGAAACTGACATTTGCATTAGATAAACCTTTTTTTCTCTGTGTCTTCGGTAGTCTTTTGGCTTATTTTGGAGACTCGTGCTAGCCTCTCATGGTCGAACAATGGTTTTTCTTATCCAGTGGCTGCAGTTCTGTCTGCTGATTTGCAGACCCATTTCGATCCCAACCCCAGTGAAGAGGCGGAATCTCGCGCTGTGTCCTGAGCGGGCTGTAGATCACCAGAAGATGTTTCTGCAAGAGAAGGGAAACGTATCAGAGGGTCCAGGGGATCTCCCTAGGAGAAAACCCTCCGATGGCTAAGTCAGTAGAGCGATGGTGGAAGCGATAATGGGGGGAGGAGAGAGCTGATGCGCGAGAATCCTCTCCACCAAGGGTGAAGCGAATCGTGCTCAGGAGCTTAGGGTATGTGAATGGCTAGTTCATCTTACCATCTTCCGGAGGGTATCCCTGGTTTAAATAGTGCATCGCCTTTTAAGAGTCCGGTGAGTTGAGGGCTTCCCGGTGGGAGTTACGTCTTCAGCGGGGGCTTTCATGGCCGGATCGTGGGGGCGTTATCCCCTTGGAGTTCGGCAGCTCCCATGACTCTCCAGCTGGCGGAGGACTCTGAACGGCCGCACCTGCAGATAATCAAGCGGTCTCACCGAGCTACGGGGATGCTGGCTCGTGTCCGAGCGATAGGCATGGCCCGGCGAAGGTGGGGTCGGATAGGTCGGCTGGAGCCTCTTTCTCTCGGTCGGAGAGTGGGCTTTAGACCGGACCTTCCATGCGACCTGACCGTTGTCTCGGGCCCTCCGAGCCTAGAAGGCCGCCGGGGAGAGTTGGTTCCTCGAGTCTTCGTTTATTGGGCTTTTCTCCCGAAGTGGGCCCTGTGGGCTATCACTTGGGTGGGCTCGCCCGGTTGGACCTTGTAGGTCTTGTTGGGCTGCCTTTGTGGTGGGTTGCGGAAATCCCCCTCTCCACTTGTCCCCCTCCTACTCCCGAGCCAAGGAGGCTCGGATGAGTAGTTTTTTGAGGTTATGGACCGGCGTGGCTCAGGTGGGTGGAATTCCGTTGGCGTTATGTAGCCGCTTATAGCGGTCGCCGAGGCCCGTAATGATGATCCTGACGGATTTGAAACGAAGGGGCCCCCCTTTGTCTCGGAGCACGGAACGGCGCGCCGCCACCCTCAGGGGTTTATAGGGGGCGCTGTTCATCGTTCTAGGCTTCCAGGGTTTTAGGCTTTCCTTGCTTCTTGATGCGCCGTGAGAGCACAGCGGAGATGCGGAGTCTTGCGGCGGCGTTTGAAGAGTTGGCGAGGATAACCGCGGAGGCGGTCCGACAGCTTCCTTCTCCCCCGGAGTCTTCAAGCTCGTACGAGGGATCTTCTCCCGATCCGATGGCGGATCAGAGTCCGGAGCTTGTGCCCGTGAGGCGCGATCCCGTCCCCAACTGTAGCGAGTTGGGAGAAGCGGAGGTGCGGAGGCTGGAGCACCGTTTCCGTCTGCCTTTCCGCTATAGCTTTGCTGCTGCCACTCCATATGAGACGAGTCTGGACGACCGCAATGGGCACATTTGCACCTTTCTTTTGGCCTGGAAGAGTGGATTCCGGCTTCCTTTCGATCCTTACGTACTGCAGCTTCTCACTTTTTTCCGGTTGGCGCCTATCCAGTTGGTGGCCAACTCCTATCTTCTTCTTTCTGCCTTTGAGATCTTGTGCCATCAACGCGGCATCTTCCCGTCTCTGGACCTTTTCCACTTCTTCTTCGAGCTGAAGGCGCATCCATCGGCTGGGAAAGGTTTTTACTTCATCCAGGCGCGAAGGAACATGAGCTGCATCTCGCTCGCGGCGAAGGATTCTTCGCACAAGGGGTGGAAGACTCAATTCTTCTGGGTGAAGGCGGTGGCGACGGACGAGATCTGGAGATGTCGGACCTCGCCCAATTTTCACCCGAATCTGTCCCCTCGCCAGGAGGAGTTCCCTCCCCACGTGGAGCAGCAGGCTGCCCGTCTGCTGGAGAATCGCCAATCGACCGAGGAGCTGGTGACGCCGGAGAACATCGAACGGTGTCTTCTCTCGCGGTTGACGTCGTCAGGTACGGCTCTTGAGGCTCTTCTTCTGGGGTGGTAACTCTTTTTCCTCCTCCTGACCGGGGCTTCTTCTTGTTGCAGATGTGAGGCGGGAGCCTCTGGAGGAGGCGGCCGAGGTTATCGATCTGGGAGAAGACTCGGCAGCCGACGAACTTGATGTCTCGGCGGGTCGCGCTCATGCCCGAGATAAGGGCAAGGGGGCGGCCCCCGAGGGGACTTCTCGATCGACCGGCCTGAAGCGCAAGGATCCCCTGGTGGGGAAATTGCGGGAGGCCGCGAAGGCCAGGAAGAGGGTCAGGAAAGTTGGTCTTCCTACCGCCGTCGGGGGCGACTCTGGCTCGGCGGCGCTCCCCTCTCGGGGGCAGGATGGGGCCGACCCTTCTGGGCTGGCTCTCCCATCTGCCGAGCGAGAGGGGGCCGAGGAGACCAGGGGCCCTGCAGAGGGAGGTGATGGGTCGGCTCTCCCTTCTGTAGGGACAGAAGGGGCCGATGCCGGCGTGGCCGGCGCTGGGACCGAGGGTTCGGTCGATGCAGATGGGGGGGTGCCCACGGGGGCGTCGCAACCCCAAGTGCCGACAGTTTCTGGTGCCGTTAATCCCGCGGCGCCGGTCGAGGGTGGGGGTTCGCCCGGGGAGGCGTTGCAACCCCAACCGACCGTGGTGCGCGGGGCAGTTAGTTTTGCCGCTACAACAGGGCCTTCTGGCGGGGTGCCCGGGGTGGAGCGGTCCCCTTTGCCGGAAGCTCTGGTCAGGCTTGGTGTCTCGGGTGATCTGTACTGGATCTGCCGGTCGATCGTCGATAGGACGAGGGGAGGAGAAAAGCGCAGCACTCCTGCCGGGGTCCTTGACATCCTGATAGAGGGCGGCCTGGTTATAGCTCGGACAGCGGCCGTGATGGCAGAGGCGCACGCCCGGACGGAGGCGGAGCGGTCGAAGCTCGCCTGGACCCTTGGTGGATGCGAGGGGAAACTGGCCCGGGTCGAGGGGGAGCACGAGGGGCTCCGGCGGGAGTTCCTTGCATTCAGGGAGTTGGCGCGGTCGAGCCGACGGGAAGCCGAGGTACTGGCCGAGCAGTTGACAAGGGCCCAAGAATCGCTCGAGAGGAAGAGCAAACGTCTAGAAGACGAGCGTCAACGTCACATTGAGCTGGATAGCCTCTGGGAACTTGAGCGCAGCGAGCTGCAGGATCGGGCGGAGGATGCAGAGCGCCTTCGCGCCGAGGCCGAGGCGGACCGAGCCCGGGCGGAGGGTCGGATGACCGAGACCGAGCGGAGGATGAACGAGCTGGAGGAGCGTCTGGCGAGGGCGGAGGAGCGTGCGGCCGAGGCGGAGCGGGCTCGGGACGGGCAGGTCGAGGCGGAGGCGATCGAGCGCTATAAAGGCTCGGAAGCTTACTCGGCCGACCTGATCGCAGCCGCCCTACCCTACTACGAGGTAGCGCTCCGCCGGGGTGCTCGAAAGGGGTTCAGGCAGGGCTATCGCCGGGCGATGAACTATGCTAATGAGCACCTGGCCGGAGGTGATTTTCCTTATGGCCTGCGTTATGACTCGGACGAGTCAGATTCCAGCTCCTCATCTTCGGCCGGGGAAGCACCGGAGGAGTCGCCCCCTGCGGGGTCACCAGCTCCGGAAGCCTCGGGAGGGCTCGCGACCGGGACAGTTCTCGCACAGGCGAGGTCAGTGTCCGGGCCGGCCGTCGCCGAGGGTACCGGGGGTGACGCGTCCCCTACTGCGGTTCCCGAGCTTCAAAGTGGGCCCGAGGCCTGATGTATTTTGTTTTATTCTGCCCCTTCCTCTTTTTGTTCGTCTTCCTGGTTGTAAGAGGCTTTTATGGGAGGCAATGAATAACTTACCCTTTTTTTTGATCGCTATCTTTGCTGTGATTCGGTTGGCGTATCGGGGCAGTTGGAAAGTACCGATATTTTTTGCGCCGTTTTCGCACGTCGATTCGGGAGACTTCTGGCGGGCGTCCTTCCGTATTACCATGCTTTGAAAGTCGAGGTGCTTCGCGAATCCCGCTAGGGCGGGGGGCAAGGATTTTGAGGTGACCTTCCCGGGGAGGTCCTGTAGCGTGTTTTCGAGGGGGGAGTCATTTAAGGCGCGTGGCCTCCCTTGGCCTATAAAAAGGACCGAAGGGTGCTCCTTCTCCCTTAACACTTAGGACTCTCGCCGACGGTCTGCTCTTATTCCCTCGTCTTCGCTTTGCGTTGCGCCGCCGCGATCGGAGCATGGAGGACCCTTCAGAAGGTGATGCTGCGGATGACGGGGAGCGGCCGGTTCCAGTTGTCCTGGAATATCGGTCGGGTCCCACGGTCGCCGCGCGTGCATGAGACGGGTCCGACGGTCGCCGCGCGGATCGGGAGAGGGCTTCGACGTGCGGGGGCACGCCGTTTGCCTCCTCTTGGCTCCGGCGAGGCTTCCGGGCGGACGCCGAGATGGAGGGTGGACGGGGGAGTTAGGGATGCCGGCCGCCATTCCCCTCCGTGGGAGGGGAGGAGGCGGCTCCAGTCCCTTCCTCACCCCCGTCCGCTGCCTCTTTCTCTCTCTTTTGTTCTTCATTTCTTTCACTCTTCGGGGGCTGCTTGCTTTCTGTTCGCCTCCAAAGAGTTGGCAGTTTGGAAGAAAGGGGACCTTCGCGGCGTGCCCTTTTTTCAGGTTGTTGCCAACTTGGAAGGTAGCCTTCCTTGCGTGAAAGGTGGCCTTCTCCTCGCCGTCCCTCTGTCACCTTTGTCACGGACCACCCGAGCCAACTGGGTCGACCATCTCCTGTCCGAGCCAGTTTCTACGCGAGGCAGAGTCAGTGGCTGGATGCGAGAAGGTCAAGACCGGGTCGACCGGGCGATGGCCGTTTGCTGCGGTGCCGGATGGATTTTCGCTTTTTGTTATGTAATGTATTGGCAGTTGCCTTTCTGATGTACCAACAGTTATCTTGAATGAATGCGAAAGATAAGGGGGTTTATTTTACCCAATTTGTTGATACAGTATTCAGAAATAAAATCTGCGTAGTGTGGTTGCGTTCCATGTCCGGGGAATGGGTTCCCCTTCCATTGTGGCTAACCTGTACGCACCTTTCCCGAGCGTCTCGATCCCTCGGTAGGGGCCTTCCCAATTGGGGGATAGCTTGCCCGCCGCCTCTAGTGGTCGAGAGGCTTCTGCCTTCCTGAGGACGAAGTCCCCTGGTCGGAATTGTCTGCCTCGGACCCTGGCGTTGTAGTACCGAGTGAGGCGGCGCTGGTACTCCGTAGCTCGGACGTTCGTGATCTCTCGGAGTTCGTCTGCCAGGTCGAGGTTCTCGAGCAGCTTCTGCTCGTTTGCCTCGGGCAAAAAGCTGATCACTCGGAGAGACGGATTGGCGATTTCCAATGGAACGACGGCTTCGGTGTCATATACCAGTTGAAAAGGGGTCTCACCGGTTGCCGTTCTGGGGGTCGTTCGGTGCGACCATAGTACGCTAGGCAGTTCCTCGAGCCAGCTACCCTTAGCCTTGCTGAGTCTGGTTTTTATGTCCTTCAAGATGGTCTTGTTGGCATTTTCAACCAGCCCGTTGGCCTGAGGGTGGGCGACCGAAGTGAAGTGGTTGAGGATATTTAGGTCGGCACATCTATCTCGGAAGTATCGAGAGTCGAATTGCCGCCCGTTATCGCTCACTATCACTCGGGGGATGCCGAAGCGACAGATGATCGATTTCCATACGAAACCCCAGACGACTGTCTCGGTGATCCTCGCTGTTGCTTCAGCCTCGATCCACTTGGTGAAGTAGTCGATGGCGACGATGATGAACTTCTTCTGGGATTGAGCCGTTGGGAATGGCCCAAGGATGTCGATCCCCCACCGAGCGAAAGGGTAGGGCTCGGTAAGGGTGACAAGTTCCGTGGCCGGCTGGTGGACCAAATGGTCGAACCGCTGGCAACGGTCGCAATCTTGTACGTAAGCCGTGCAGTCGCGCTGGAGGGTCGGCCACCAGTATCCTTGCCTTAGCAGGATTCTGGCCAGCGACCGACCTCCTGAATGTGCTCCGCACAGGCCTTGATGAATCTCCTCAATAGTTTGGCTCGCTTCGTCGGGGCCGAGGCATTTCAGAAGGGGCCCGGAGAACGATCTTCGGTAGAGGGCGTTGTCGAGGATGACGAAGCGCCGAGCTTGGTACTTCATCCGGCGGGCTTCTCGAGAGTCGGAGGGTTCCTGGGAGTCTCGTAGCCAGGATAGGTAGGGGGAGCGCCAGTCGTCGGGAGTGGCCGAGTCAATGGCGAGGAGCTCCGAGTCTATGCTCGGGTGCTCTAGCTCTTCTAGGAGGACCGATCGTGTACCTTCCGGGTCTAGGGAGGAGGCCAGTCGGGAGAGGGCGTCCGCCCGAGAGTTTTGCTCCCGAGCTATTCGGACTACCTCGAACTCCTCGAACTGCTGGGCCAGGCTCCGGACCAACTGGAGGTATTTGATCATAGGTGCCTCCCGAGCTTCGTACTCGCCACTGACCTGGCTTGCGACCAGCTGGGAGTCGGTGTGGATCCTGACTCGCTCAGCCCCCAACCGTCGGGCCATGCGAGCCCCCGAGATAAGGGCCTCGTATTCGGAAGCATTGTTGGACGCCGGAAAGTTGAACTTTAGGGCGTACTGCAACTCTATTCCTTCGGGGGACCTTAGGAGGATCCCTGCTGTTGATTTGTTTTTTTAATTAGATTAGATTCCTATCCCGCCCCCTTTTTAAATACATACATGCATAAACATGTGAATCAAAGACAAGGGGATGAAAGGATGGAAATACTAACCGTGATCGCCACCAAGGATTAACAACGCCGCAAGGATGAAGAAAGGAGTGCAACGGCGCCGTATACCTTGGAAAGAAAACTTGATCGCGCTTGAAACGGGTGCGGGGAACTTGTGGATTCAAACCTCCTCTCCTTCCAGCCGGCTAGAGGAAGAGGGCCTCACGTTGTATTCATGCTCTCCTGCAAAACAAAGATCAAACAAGGACAAAAAACCCATTAGAACATGCATGTGTAGTATCAATCCCGCAGTGATAAAATAGGGGTAGAAATTGAGGGCAAACTCACCGGGGGGAGGTTTTTAACCCCTGTGGAAGGGTGGAAATAATAGGTGGGTGTGTTGTGCATGCATGAGATTTGAAATCACGAGATTTGATTGAGAGAGTAGAGAGAAATCAATGATGCAAAACGGAGAAAAACGCATGTGTAGCAGAAAGTGCAGGAAACTGTGATGATTTGTGATTTTGAGAGGAAGAGAACTAAGAGTGTAGACCATGGAATCAAGCCCAGAAGGATAGAATAGAAAGCCAATACTTCCCTCTTCAAGATGGGGTCGAAGTTGTGAGTCGACGGTGCAGCATGGCTTCGCCCCACGTCCGGAAAGAGCCCCCCGTCGCGACTGCGAACTGGGCAGTTTTTATAGAGTTTTGCAAGAAAGCCTCATCTTCTTATCACGACTCCCGGAGATAGAGTCCAAGATAAATCGAGTTCTCTGGATCAAACTCGAGATAATACTAAGGACAAGAGATAGGAACAAACGGGGATCAATTCGGAGGAGGATTCTAGAAGATATGTCTCTTGGAAGGTAGCCCTAGAGCCTTATCTGCAGAGTTTTAGTTGAACTAGGAAACATAAATCCTGATCTTGCGACCCAGATCCCAAGAGATATTGCCAATTAAAAATTTGATTCCTATGAACCGAATTCAAGATAATACCAAGGGCTAGAAGCAGGAAAAAACGGGGATCAATTTGGATAAGAAGTCAAGAAGTTATGGACTCTTCAAGAGGGCCACGGCGCACAGAAACGGAGCAGAGTCCAGCACGAATTGGACTCTCTGGTGCATGTAACGGTCTAGCTTAGAACCGTCAGAGTGATGTAACGGACTAGGGTAGGTCCGTCACACTCTGGAGGTCGAACGAGACGTTTTCGGATGAGATTGGATGTAACGCACCTAAACAGGGCCGTCACTTGGTCTAACGGTCAAGGATAGAACCGCCACACTCTAGGGGTTGAACCGGACTGTTTTGGGCAAGTTTTGGTGTGACGGTCTATCGTAGGACCGTCACACTGAAGTAACGGTCTTCACTGGGCCGTCACTTCAATGAAGTAACGCACCTGCAAATGACCTTCACATCGATGAAGGCAGATTCTGGGCAGACTGCGCGACTTTAGAAATCGAAGCGTATCTCTCAAACGGTGGAGAATTAGAAAAAGTGGTAAACATAGAAGTTGTAGATAACTGAGAGAGGAACAACTTTTATGAAGAAAGAAATGTGAGAAAATGACTGGAAGAGGGTGAAAATGGGGCTGGAAGAGAGAGGAAAATTCTGGAATGTAGGTGAACAGCACGGCATGCCAGAAAAATGCGAATAGCTCACAATCGGGGCAGAACCGGCCAACAGTGTAGAAGAAGAAATTGTAGATCTTTGAAAGACGCACAACTTTTATGAAGACAACTTTTTGAATAGAGGATTGGAAGAGGGTGAAAAAGAACCACTTTTAGGACTGCGCAGTGAGAGAGAGCCGATTACTTGAGGGAAGTCGGCCTAAATGGGCCGAAAGTTGATTTGAAAGCCGGAATTTGATAAGATAAGCTCCGAGGCTCTAAGAAATCATGATCTCCAAGACTCAAAAGATATGGAATGGTAAAAATGGGCTTGAAATCCACCCAAGGAAGCTCCAAAATAATGGCTAATTCGGGACATCAAAAATGATGAATAAGAGAAATGACACAACTTGTGGGCTAAAACGGGTGTCAACAGATGCCCCTCCTTGATGTCCGCTTTGCAAGGGAACGAGCGAAAGTGGACGTGGAGGCAAAATGGAAAGGAGGTGGAGTGAAAGCGACAGCGACGTGAAATGGAGATGAAGCGGAGGGAACTGATAAGCGGGCATCAAGGCCAAAAAAGACACCCGTTACAACCAACAAGCGACAGGAATTCTCCCGAAAACGCCGAACTAACCACCTGAAATGATTGACAAGGATGAGACATGTCTGGAGAACTAAACTAAAGGAGGAAAAAGGAAACACGACCAGCCTCATCGGGGACACAATCCACGGACAATGAGTGGGTCGGAAGGAACACAGCATAAGAGCTGGAAAGGATAGATAAGAAAACTGAGATAAAATCCAGACAGGAATCACGCTGGCCAACCGGACCAAGCGGCAAGATCAGAGAAATCGTTCAAATTCAGAGTGGAATGAGGAATCTCTTATCCAAGAGAGCTGAATGCAATCAACCATTGCTGAGGAGAAATCCTTGAATGGATCACGAGACATGAATGCTCAAAATGACATGATGCATGCTAGGCTAAAATAAAGAAATCATTAAAACGAATGCAAAGAAAGATAAAATAGAAAGTACTCAAGGATAATATTGCTAGACTGAACCAAGACGGGGTCAAGAGTCTTCTTGCAACCACGGCGTGCGAGACAGAGTCTATCGTCCCCCACTCGACTCAACCGAGCGGCCTATCCAACGATTAACCGTATGCTCTTAGATCATCATCATTTTTGTTAAAGGGGAACATCAGATCCTAGAACACACGGGCAACCATCCGGTCCTTGAGAGTCTATAATAATGTAGATACCATATAGTAATGCAACAATGAACAAGGATAGAGAACCATACCTGACTTACCTGCCAAGCGAAATGGCATTTTTTTGGATTTTCGATTTCTTGATTTTTGTGGATTTTCATCATAAGACAACAACCACATTGACATGATATAATGTGAACATGAACGAATATGAACGAGCATAACATGAACATAACATAATAAGAGAAATATGAACAAAACATGGCACAACATAACATAACAAAGATGGATGAAATATAACAAACAAACAAATGGCAAACATGCATGCGACTAAAGGCACGGTGGGACAAGACAACATGTACACGGTGGGACAGCACACATGCAGTGGTATAAGGACATGGTGGGACAAAGACACGACCAACACGAGAGAACATAGACACATATGACAAGGACACAGCGGGATAAAAGACACGACCAACACGAGAGAACATAGACACATATGACAAGGACACAGCGGGATAAAAGACATGGAGGACCATAGACATGACAAGGACACATCAGGATAAAAGACATGCAGGACATAGACATGATAAAGGCAATAAACACTTTCTTCAATCAAAACCCAAGATCAAATGAAGCGGAACCGCCAGGTTCAAAACCGTGAGATATTGCCCACTCATGGAAACATGATTAAGCAAATAAGCGAAAGCTGAGAAGGCCATGAGCTTCAGAACAGATCTAGAGATAGGATTGAAGAGATGAGAATAAATCGAAAACGTGGACAGGAGACAGATCACAAAGATATGGCAAGGAAAGCTTGAACCTGTAACCTACAGCCTGCACACTTAGCAAACAAATTACGTATCTGTCCTCAAAATAAAAATAAAAGGAATAGAAGATAAGTATTTTTGGATTTTTGTATTTCTGATTTTTTTTTTGCCATATTCAAATTTTTGTTATTTTTTTGACATATTCAATTTTTTTTTTGAATTTTGACAATATTTCTTTTTTCTTTTTTTTTAGAACTTTGACATATTTGATTTTTTTGGATTTTGAACTATATTTCATGTTTTTGGATTTTGACATATCAATCTGCAGCACCCAAAGACGGGCTCGAACTACTGGCCAGGGATCGCCGTCCCTCCCCTCTCATTAAAAGCTTCCCTTAAGCAGGGCGTGCATGTGAGGGTGGCTTACCATAACCAACCGTCTCTAAAGAACGGTGCCCCTACTAAGGCCATACCCGGGATACAACCCAGCCTAAGAGGGAGAAATAGAAGAAAAATTAGAGACAAGCTTTATGCAGGATGGGAGATATCATGATTTGAATTCTTTCCAGGGCACCACCCCTCAAAGAGATAGTCTGTTGCGCGGGGCTTTGTGTCTTTGATTTTGAGACCCATATTTATCAGGCATGCATGCGACCGGGCTCATGACGTCCCGCGGGGCTTCGCCACTCTTGCCATGCCTTTGATTCAAAATTTTGCATCGATTCATTTTCTCATTTTGGTAGCCCTTATTGGCCAGATATTGCATGAAAATTCACTTTCGATGGTCAAGACTGCCCCTATTTGAGACCTCTCCTGTATTAGGGAGCGCCTAGGTTGGTCATCTTATCCATCAACATCTTGCCCCTGCACTTGGCCGAGTAGAGAAAAGAAAAAGACCTTTGTGCATACCCAAAGTATGGCCAAAGCAGCAACGGTGTTGCACTAGAGAGATCGGCTATGGCTTGCCGTGTGGTGTGTGAAAAACCCATGCTCAAAAAGGTCACCCTCAACGATCGGGGAAAGAACTAGACTCCCAGCGCGGAGCTATCACTGGCCTAAGGATGCTGCAGAAGTGAACTCATTTTAAATGAACTAAGCAAATTTCTAAAAGCCACTTAACCATGTTGAGGAATAGCGTTATAACCATGTGCAGAAACAATAGAAATAATGAAAATGAAAGCATGTTTCTTTGCCCAAAATAAAGATACCTTTGCAAATCCATGGCGTGGAAATCGGCATCCTGAAGTGATCTCGATCTCGAGCTTTAAGGAGCGCGAGTAGCTTTGTATTCCTTGCTTGTCAGGACGAAAGGGAGAGGATAGCAAAGGATCAAAGATTCCTCTACATGGAGGAGCGGCAGACACGACACTGGACGAAGAAGGATAAAAAGGAAGAGAGACGAGGGCTAGAACTCCCTCGTTAAGGCATCGAGACCCTGATAACAAGGGACCAGATACAGAAGAAACCAGATTAGCTTAGATCAAGGCGGACTAAAGCCTCGAAAACAGCAAGAGAAAGGGCGAAGACCCCGAAAGGGTGAAGAGGAAAGAGTAGAAAGATGATAAGAAGAATCATCCGACGTGGTCGGAGAAGAGGAACGATAATCATCCGGCAGTGCCAGAGAAGGAGAATGGGAGACACCCGCCAAGGTCGGGGAATAAGAAGAACTCGGAGATACTGGAAGGGAAGAATCAGAGGCAACACCTGGAAGTCTCGGGGAAGAATAATCAGGTGATGTCCCGAGATTTGGATGGAATGATGACATAGGCCAGGGCCTAGAATCGTGAGAGGAGGAAAAATCTGGAGGATCCGGATAGGAAAAAGAAGAACAGGGATTCGCGGACCCGAGATGGGAGGAGAGAATTGTGGGGGGAGAATTAGGAGAGGGCAGATACACCACCCAGGGGTGGGAACTGAGTAGAAGAAATGATGAGTGAAATGAAGAAGAAGGAAGAGAAGTGGACCCCTGAGTGCACAACTGACGGCCCTTAAACTTACGTCGTCGCCTCTTCTTAGCTGATACTTCTTGAACATGGACTCGCCTGGCGCGGACTAGGACCCTTGGGTACCTTGCCTTGCAATATCTTCTCAAATAGCGAGCCCATCTAGCAGATGGCCTTGCCCGACTGTGGACATGCAGCTTCATCGGGGCGGTTGCCCCTAGACTCCCAAAGCTAACAATAGTAGGACGTTCTTGAACAACTAACTCCTCATAATACTGAATATCATAAAACCATGGAGTCTTGTTACTTGGCACAAGTAGCATGAGATTCGGCAACTCCACTCGGAACTCAGCCTTGAAGCACAACTCCCTTGGTAAAAGGTGAAGCTGAGGGAGAGTAATACACGGCGTTGACATGGCCGGTTTGCTAATAAACTGAGGAAGATTGCATAACAAGTGCAGAATATCCTTGGAAAGTGTAGAAGATACATCCAATTGCCCCTTGAACATAGAATCCATAATCTGCTTGGCGGCCGTCTGCGTTAGCAAAACACGGGTAGAGAACCCTTCTTGGCATGTCATCTGAACAACAATAGAGCGAGGAGAAATAATAGCATCAATGGTGAACTCTCCAGCGAGCAAGGAGATTGCCACCGGCCTCGCTCGGGAAGAAACTGGCATCAATGCCTGGGAACTCTTCTTAGCAACTGTCATCTTTGAAAGTGTAGACGCATCATCCCCAAAATAACCAGGGACGAGGACACGAACCGGCATCCGACAGATAAAATCTTGAATCTTGAAATGCACGGCCATCACTGAATCATCCTGACTTGGCTTATTGTCTCCCTAGGGATTAGACCCGCGGGGCACCAAAGGAAGTGCACACCTGCTCCGTGGGGTGGAAGTGGTTGGAGAAGTAAAGGGAATATGCTTGGGTGGAACATGTGGAGGTTTGGAAGGCATGGAGGCTCCAACGGGAGTGGTGATGGAAAGTGAAGGCGCAGGCGATGTGGCGGTGATAGGCTCGGGTGGCGATAAAGGTGACGGTGAAGGCGTGGCTGAGGGTAGAGATAAAGGAAAAGGTGTGGCTTGCTCAGGCTCGGGCAAAGGTGATGGCGGAGATGGAGGCGAGGGTGGAGATGGAGGTGATGATGGAAGCACTGGTGGTGGAGATGGAGATGATGGAGATGGCAATGGAGATGGCGAGGATAGTGATGAAGGCGATGGGGGTAGTGGACATGGAGGTGGAGAGGGTGAAGAGGGAGGTTGTGGTGTCCACTGTCGACGTGTCGACACAACGCGTCGAGCGGTGTTAAGGGTAGAAGTAGTGGTAGTGACGGTGGGAGAAGAAGAGGAGGCACTAGCCTGAGTAGAGGATTGGGTTTGTGGCGGCGATGGAGCCAGAGTAAGAGATGGCGGAGGTAATGGGGTAGGTGACAGAGCGAGTGTAGCACTAGACGAGGAATCACAGGGGTGCCCCTGGCCTTGAAGTAACAGAGACGGCTGCCCGGGTGGCACTTCTTGCGGCTGTTGTTGGTTGCGAAGATGTAAAATAACTTTATGCATGGCGGCCCAATCAATCCTTTTCTTAGCTTCCAGATCATAAACATAATCCCGGAACTCAGGGCAATCCTCAACCAAATGCCCCTGCTGACGGTGGAAATCACAGAACTGAAGCATATCCCCGACCGCGGGTCGGTAAGGCACAACCGGAGAGAACGGCAACGCGTGAGTGGCCATCAAAGCCTGAAATATATCGGTGAAACACTCCGGCAAAGGAAGATGAGGAGCCTGCTTCGGGCAAGGTGGATGCCGAGGGATATGTAATGGTGGAGAAGGTTGTGGAGACGGAAGTGGAGGTTGCGTAGGCAAGAGTGCGTGGCTAGTGGTGGAGGGCTTTGGTGATGGCATGTGTGGAACGGGATGAGGGGGTATGTAGACGGCATCTACTTGCTCGGGATGTGGTGTTCCCTTGACCGGAAGTGGAGATGGAGACGGGTATGTGGATGCGGGAGGCTGACTCATGGAAGGTTGATATGCTGAGGCGTATAGGTATGTAGAGGCAGGAGGTTGGCTCGTGGAGGGATACGTGGCGGAAGACTGACTCATGGCGGGCCGACTCATGAGAGCGTAGGGTTGACATGTGGAGGGTGAAGGTTGATATGTGGAGGTGGATGGTGGAGAATCGAGGTCAAGGGAATCTTGGATTTGTTGGCGAATGAAGCGGGCTCGGCTGTATAATTGTTGCCAGGAGGTGATGTCGTTGAGGGCTAAGATGAAGCGGTACTCGGGCGTTGCATTGGATATCAGCATCTTGATTTGTTCTCCCTCCGGTATGTGCCCCGAGACTTGCGCGGCCAAGCGACGCCAACGATCAGCAAAGGTAGAAAACTCCTCTTCGGGCTTCATCATCTCATGGGCCAGATCCATAATAGAGTACTTGGGCCCAACCTGATCTTGAAACTGCTGTATAAATTTTTCTTGAACGGCTTGAAAACTCACAACTTGCTCTTGCGGAAGAGAGAAGAACCAATCCCGAGCCGGGCCTTCCAATGACAGACCAAACAGATAAGCCATCAAGTGTTGGTCATGTCGAAACTGGGCCGACTCATAAACAAACTCCTTCAAGTGCACATATGGGTCACCGACTCCACTATAACGGCGATATGCAGGAATTTGTGAAGATGGCGGAAGCCGAAGACCTTGAAATGCGAATGGAACACTTAAAGAGGATTTAGGATCGATCCGACGTTGAAGCTCATCAAGCTGGCGTTGGGTTTGAGCAATCATCTCCTGGGTAGGGAGAGATCGAGAAGAATATGGGCCAGCTTGAGCAAGAGGTTGTGAATTGGGACCAGGAGCATGGTATTGGGCCGGATAAGAGGATCCAGGCTGAGAAGAAGAAGGGCCCATTCCAAGAATGGAAGGATATGTGGGCCTGGAAGAAGTATGAGCATACGGACCCATTGGGCTGGCAGCAACATGGGCAGAAGGATGAGGCCCATTAAGAGAATAAGTCCCATTAGCAATTGGGCCAGCAACATATGAAGGAGAAGGAGGAGGCCCATGAATAGAAGATGGCCCATTATGAGAAGAAGGCCCATTAAGATGAGACGCAATAAGACGTTGGGCCTGGGCCGGGTCTATTTGGCGAACAAGGCTTGAAAGATGGGCCATGAGATTAGCCTGGCCCTTGGATGGATCAGAAGGACCACGGGAAGATGGGCCCGCGTGGGAAGAGGATTCCACGCGAGAATAAGAGGAAGATTGGGGAAAAGGATGATACAAGGGGTTGGAATGATGCTCCATGAGGGCAAATGGAGACTTAATACAAGGATATCAAGGTGAATACAAGTGGGGAAGCAATGGCTTAATGGGCTCGAGGACAAGAGGGGACTGACCCACTAATGCAAAGGCGAATGGACAACGGACCACGGGACAATGGACACACAAAATGGGTTAAGCTAAATGGGCCTAACAACAACAAAACATATGGATGATGAAAGAATGCAACACGAAAATCACTAATGGGCTTGGACAAGCCCAAACAACACAAACAATGCAATGTGAGAGTTTTCACCCAAGTCAAACAAGTTGATATGATGGGAAACATTTTAGAGATTTTAATAGACCTTTTAATGATTTGAATTAATAATAATTCCCTCAAGATGGGAATCCTATGGGAATAAGGTCTAAACTTTGGGTTGACTAAGGTTAACTCCCTCACACTTATGCAAATGCAAGCCTAAGGGGTGGAAAGGTACAACCGGCCCGGTGTCCGTGTGGGAATCCACGGCTCACGGGGACTTATGGAGGTCCTTGATGTGCTTTCCTGGTCGGCTCCAAGGAATATGGAGACGAGAGGTCCACGCACCAAGGTAGGAAATGCAACTATGATATGCAACGTATGGCCCTATGTGCACCGGAGTGCATGCAAATTCTAGCTTAAAACTAGAAAATCAAGACTAGATAAAACTATGCAAACATGATCCAACTAAAACAAATAGTATATGGATGGAAAGATAATACAAAGGTCTGCACAACGGCCCCAAGAATAGATCAATCTGACCCTGGGAGGTCAATCAAATCACTAAGCAAAGATGCCCCCGTGAACCTATGCGCAGACCACATGCAGATTTTATGGACAAAATGCTAAAATGATGACAATTTTTAACTAAGCAAATGAGACCCAAATGATGCAAATAAGCTATGGATGGAAAGACAATACAAAGGACTATCCAATGGATCAAAAATCAGTGTAATCAGACATCGGGAAGGCAGTCAAATCACTCATTAAAGATGTACCTGTGAACCTGTCCCTGAGCCTGCCTGCAGAACTTATGCACAAAACTCAAAAAGTTTGACAAGATTAGAATATGCAAATGTTAACCAAATGATGCAAATGATATATGGATGGAAAGACAATACAAAGGGCTATCCAACGCAACAAGAATCAGCTCAATCGGACTCCGGGATCAAAAGTTATGCTTCGATGAACACGGCCCTGTGAGCATGCACGCAAGACTGCTAGAAGCCGTGTAACGGTCCACCAAAGGACCGTTACATGCATGTGACGGTCTACTGCAGGACCGTCACACTACCAGAGCCCTTAAAACACCAAAAATAGTTGGAGAATGGAAGAAATATCACCTAAACATGAACATGCACCTACCCAACCTACAAAAGAGCATGAAAACAAGCGTGATGGGCATTGGTGTCCCACCGTGATCGCCAAAAAACTGTTGATTTATTTTTTTAATTAGATTAGATTCCTATCCCGCCCCCTTTTTAAATACATACATGCATAAACATGTGAATCAAAGACAAGGGGATGAAAGGATGGAAATACTAACCGTGATCGCCACCAAGGATTAACAACGCCGCAAGGATGAAGAAAGGAGTGCAACGGCGCCGTATACCTTGGAAAGAAAACTTGATCGCGCTTGAAACGGGGTGCGGGGAACTTGTGGATTCAAACCTCCTCTCCTTCCAGCCGGCTAGAGGAAGAGGGCCTCACGTTGTATTCATGCTCTCCTGCAAAACAAAGATCAAACAATGACAAAAAACCCATTAGAACATGCATGTGTAGTATCAATCCCGCAGTGATAAAATAGGGGTAGAAATTGAGGGCAAACTCACCGGGGGGAGGTTTTTAACCCCTGTGGAAGGGTGGAAATAATAGGTGGGTGTGTTGTGCATGCATGAGATTTGAATTCACGAGATTTGATTGAGAGAGTAGAGAGAAATCAATGATGCAAAACGGAGAAAAATGCATGTGTAGCAGAAAGTGCAGGAAACTGTGATGATTTGTGATTTTGAGAGGAAGAGAACTAAGAGTGTAGACCATGGAATCAAGCCCAGAAGGATAGAATAGAAAGCCAATACTTCCCTCTTCAAGATGGGGTCGAAGTTGTGAGTCGACGGTGCAGCATGGCTTCGCCCCACGTCCGGAAAGAGCCCCCCGTCGCGACTGCGAACTGGACAGTTTTTATAGAGTTTTGCAAGAAAGCCTCATCTTCTTATCACGACTCCCGGAGATAGAGTCCAAGATAAATCGAGTTCTCTGGATCAAACTCGAGATAATACTAAGGACAAGAGATAGGAACAAACGGGGATCAATTCGGAGGAGGATTCTAGAAGATATGTCTCTTGGAAGGTAGCCCTAGAGCCTTATCTGCAGAGTTTTAGTTGAACTAGGAAACATAAATCCTGATCTTGCGACCCAGATCCCAAGAGATATTGCCAATTAAAAATTTGATTCCTATGAACCGAATTCAAGATAATACCAAGGGCTAGAAGCAGGAAAAAACGGGGATCAATTTGGATAAGAAGTCAAGAAGTTATGGACTCTTCAAGAGGGCCACGGCGCACAGAAACGGAGCAGAGTCCAGCACGAATTGGACTCTCTGGTGCATGTAACGGTCTAGCTTAGGACCGTCAGAGTGATGTAACGGACTAGGGTAGGTCCGTCACACTCTGGAGGTCGAACGAGACGTTTTCGGATGAGATTGGATGTAACGCACCTAAACAGGGCCGTCACTTGGTCTAACGGTCAAGGATAGAACCGCCACACTCTAGGGGTTGAACCGGGCTGTTTTGGGCAAGTTTTGGTGTGACGGTCTATCGTAGGACCGTCACACTGAAGTAACGGTCTTCACTGGGCCGTCACTTCAATGAAGTAACGCACCTGCAAATGACCTTCACATCGATGAAGGCAGATTCTGGGCAGACTGCGCGACTTTAGAAATCGAAGCGTATCTCTCAAACGGTGGAGAATTAGAAAAAGTGGTAAACATAGAAGTTGTAGATAACTGAGAGAGGAACAACTTTTATGAAGAAAGAAATGTGAGAAAATGACTGGAAGAGGGTGAAAATGGGGCTGGAAGAGAGAGGAAAATTCTGGAATGTAGGTGAACAGCACGGCATGCCAGAAAAATGCGAATAGCTCACAATCGGGGCAGAACCGGCCAACAGTGTAGAAGAAGAAATTGTAGATCTTTGAAAGACGCACAACTTTTATGAAGACAACTTTTTGAATAGAGGATTGGAAGAGGGTGAAAAAGAACCACTTTTAGGACTGCGCAGTGAGAGAGAGCCGATTACTTGAGGGAAGTCGGCCTAAATGGGCCGAAAGTTGATTTGGAAGCCGGAATTTGATAAGATAAGCTCCGAGGCTCTAAGAAATCATGATCTCCAAGACTCAAAAGATATGGAATGGTAAAAATGGGCTTGAAATCCACCCAAGGAAGCTCCAAAATAATGGCTAATTCGGGACATCAAAAATGATGAATAAGAGAAATGACACAACTTGTGGGCTAAAACGGGTGTCAACACCTGCGCCGCTGCCGACCGAGTTGGACGATCCATCGACGAACAGTTCTCAGGTTGGCCCGGTTGCTGTCGGAGGCCTGTCCTCGACCGGAACGGTGCTCTCGGCGATGAAGTCGGCGAGCGCTTGCCCCTTGATAGCTGATCGTGGCCGATACGAGATGTCGTATGTCCCGAGCATGATGGCCCATTTGACAAGTCGCCCCGAGGCCTCGGGGTGGGCCAGAATCTTCTTCAGTGACTCGCCGGTTAGCACGGTGATGGGATGCCCCTGGAAGTAGGGTCGGAGGCGCTTCGCGGAGGTAACCAACGCTAGCACGAGTTTCTCGGTTGCGGGGTACCTCCGCTCGGCCTCGCCGAGCACCTTGCTGGTGTAGTAGACCGGCCTCTCGACTCCCGAGTCATTTCTAACTAGGACCGAGCTGACCGTTGATGGCGTCGCCGAGAGATAGAGCAGCAAAACCTCGCCCGCAACGGGCTTGGAAAGCACCGGGGGTGAAGCTAGGAGCTCTTTGAGCTCGGCGAACGCTGTCTGGCACTCCCCGTCCCATGCGAACGTAGCAGACGCTATTTTAGGCCCCCTCATTAGCTTGAAGAAGGGCAAGCATCGTTCGGCCGCACGGGACAGGAAACGACTGAGAGCGGCGACACGCCCCGTCAGACGCTGGACGTCTTTAATGCACGTGGGCGGGCGCATGTCCAGGATGGCCTGGACCTTGTCAGGGTTTGCTTCGATCCCCCGCTGAGTGACCAGGAAACCCAGGAACTTCCCGGATCTTACTCCAAAGGCACACTTGGCGGGGTTGAGCTTCATGCTGTATTTCATGAGGGTGCCGAAAGTCTCGGTCAGGTCGGTGAGGTGATCGTGAGCCCTCGGGGTTTTGACGAGCATGTCGTCGATGTAGGCTTTGACGTTCCGACCTAACTGTCCCTCGAACATATGGTTGACCAGTCGCTGGTATGTGGCTCCAGCATTCTTCAATCCGAAGGGCATCCGGGCGTAGCAGTACACGCCGTAGTCGGTGATGAAGGCGGTCTTCTCGACATCTTCAGGGTTCATTCGGATCTGATGATAACCCGAATAGGCATCCAGGAAACTGAGTATCTCGTTGCCCAAGGTTGAGTCAACCAGTTGGTCGATGCTCGGTAGCGGATAGCAGTCCTTGGGGGTGGCCTTGTTCAGATCGGTGAAGTCTACGCACATTCGCCACTTGCCGGTGGTCTTCAGGACGACGTTGGCTAGCCACGTTGGGTACAGGACCGGTCTGAAAAGACCAGTCTCTTGTCCCTTGGTGACCTGTGCCTTGATGATCGCCTGTTTCTCGGGCGCATGCTTCCTCCTCCGCTGCTGTACGGGTCTCACGGTGGCATCGAGGTTAAGCTTGTGCATCACGGTTTCCTCTGGTATACCAGGGAGTTGATCGTCGGACCAAGCGAAGACCCGGACGTACCCAGAAAGAAACTCCTTGTATTGCTGCTGTTCCTTCGGTGGTAGGTCGGAACCGATCCTCACTCCAAGGGCCGGGTTGTCGTTCAGGAATACCGTTAATAATTCGCCACCGGGCTCGGCGGTCACGGTTTTTCCTTCGACTCCCCTGGGGCCCTTATCCTTCCCGTCCGGCCTTGAGGCTTCCACCGAGATATTGTAGCACCTTCTAGCCGTGGCCTGGTTGCCTCGGACTTCCCCCAACCCGTTTTTGGTGGGAAACTTCATTTTTTGGTGATAGGTAGATGGTACGGCCTTTATTCGGCTGAGAATTTTTCGGCCGAAAATGGCGTTGTACGCGATCATACCTTTAATCACTATGAAGTCCACTATGATCGTAACGATTTTGGGTGGGGTGCCGATAGTGACCGGCAGGCTTAGGGCTCCCTCGGGGTAGGTGGCCAGGCCATTAAACCCGCACAGGGGTGTTCGGATCGGGCGGAGCTTGGATGGGTCTTCCCCCATCTTGAGAAAACAGTCATAAGATAATACATCGGGGGCGCTCCCATTATCAACCAAAATCCTGTCTACATTGCAGTGATTTATCGTGGCCGAGATAACGAGGGCATCGTCATGCGGGGTGCTCAGCCCTTCCAGGTCTTGGTCGGAGAAGACTATGACCCGGGGTTTCGTTGGCGGGCCTTTGGGGGGCTCTAAGGCTCGGCTGGCCCGCTCGGCATGACGTTTCCTTCCTCGGCTGGTGTCGCCTCCCGATGCCGCTCCTCCAGAGATGACGTTGATGTGGACCCCTCGGGGGGCGTTGTCGATCTCCTCTGCGGCGTCTCGGTCTTCTTTGTGCCCGGTTGTGAACCGGGCTAGATGCCCCAGACGGATGAGGCGCTCGATCTCGTCTTGGAGCTGATGGCAATCTCCGGTGTGGTGCCCGTGGTCGCCGTGGAACAGGCAATGCCTGTCCCGCTTGCGGTTCTTCGACCTCATCGGCTCGGGCTGGCGGAGAAGTCCCGAGTCTTTGATGTCTTCGTAGATCTCGTAGACTGGTGCGGTCAAGGGGGTATACCGCTCGTACTTTCTCTTGCGCTCTCCTTCTCGATCGCGCTTCTTACTCGAGCCAGGATTTGGCTCGGAGGTCCGCTTTTTGTCCCCCTCCCGACCCGAGCCGGTTGTGTCTCGGCAGGCGCTGAGTACTTCTTCGCACTCGGCGTGGCGCAGTGCCAGAGTCACTAGCTCGGCAAGGGTCGAGGGAGGGTGGAGGACAAGCTCGCGGCGGAGATTCTCGTCCCGGGTGCCCCCGGTCAGTGCGGTTGTGGTTGAGGCCATGTCCAGGCGGGGGATCCTAAGGGCTTCCGATTTAAATCGGTGGACGTAAGTCCGGAGCCTCTCCCCTTGCGCCTGTTTGAGAGCCAGGAGCCCCGCTAGTGACCTTGGGGGGGCGCTACCGGCGAAGCTCTCCTTGAAAATTCGCCCGAATTGCCTGAAGTCTCGGATGGACCCCGGGGCGAGGGCCCGGAACCATGCCTGAGCGCCCTGGACCAGGGTGGCCGCGAAGGCTCGACATTTGATGGGATCCGGCGTTCCATGCAGGGTCACTAGGGCGTCGAAGCTGTCGTAGTGGTCGGCTGGGTCGCCCTGGCCGTCGTAGAGCTTGAAGGTTGGGATGGAGGCTCTAGGGGAGACCTCTGCCTTCAAGATGTACTCGGAGAAAGGGGATTTCTCCTCGTCCTCCGGGAAAGAGGTCTTCTGCAGGGCGCGGAGAGCGTGCTCTTGCTCTGCGAACCGTCTTTCAAAATCTCGTAGCCGGAGGGACAGTTCCGGCTGTGGCCGCGCCGTGGGGCTGGGGGGGGGCGTCGTGGCGATCTCCCGGAGCACTGGTGCCCGGACGCGGCGGCCTCGCTCCCTGCTTCCCTCTCCTCGGCGTGGAAGAAGCCTCTTGCTCCGCAGGCGGAGCTTGCGAGGGTCCTCCGACGTCGTTGCGGAGGAGCTGTCGGCCGCGGAGGGTGAAGCGGCCTCCGGCAGTGTGCTGCGTTGCGCTCCTTCGAGGGGGACTTCCTGACGGGGCGCGAGACCTCGCGTCCCGGGCCGCCTGGGCCCTCATGAGCTCCACGAGGACGTCCATCTTCTCGTTGAGGGCTTGGAAGGCGTTGGCGCCACCGTCGAGGGGTGCCCCTGTCTCCGCCGGGGGGGTGGTGGTCCGTTAGTGGGGACGCTGGCTTTGGAGGGGGGACTCTGCGAGACCCTAGGGGGGACGCCTCCCGCCGCTGCCATAGCCTTACCTGCCCTGCCGGCGGATCTCCTCCCTGAGCTTCTTCTCACCATCTTGACTCTTCGTGCGTTTCCCACAGACGGCGCTAGATGAAGAGGCGGAATCTCGCGCTGTGTCCTGAGCGGGCTGTAGATCACCATAAGATGTTTCTGCAAGAGAAGGGAAACGTATCAGAGGGCCCAGGGGATCTCCCTAGGGGAAAACCCTCCGATGGCTAAGTCAGTAGAGCGATGGTGGAAGCGATAATGGGGGGAGGAGAGAGCTGATGCGCGAGAATCCTCTCCACCAAGGGTGAAGCGAATCGTGCTCAGGAGCTTAGGGTATGTGAATGACTAGTTCCTCTTACCATCTTCCGGAGGGTATCCCTGGCTTAAATAGTGCGTTGCCTTTTAAGAGTCCGGTGAGCTGAGGGCTTCCCGGCGGGAGTTACGTCTTCAGCGGGGGCTTTCATGGCTGGATCGTGGGGGCGTTATCCCCTTGGAGTTCGGCAGCTCCCATGACTCTCCAGCTGGCGGAGGACTCTGAACGGCCGCACCTGCAGATAATCAAGCGGTCTCACCGAGCTACGGGGATGCTGGCTCGTGTCCGAGCGATAGGCATGGCCCGGCGAAGGTGGGGTCGGATAGGTCGGCTGAAGCCTCTTTCTCTCGGTCGGAGAGTGGGCTTTAGACCGGACCTTCCATGCGACCTGACCGTTGTCTCGGGCCCTCCGAGCCTAGAAGGCCGCCGGGGAGAGTTGGTTCCGCGAGTCTTCGTTTATTGGGCTTTTCTCCCGAAGTGGGCCCTGTGGGCTATCACTTGGGTGGGCTCGCCCGGTTGGACCTTGTAGGTCTTGTTGGGCTGCCTTTGTGGTGGGCTGCGGAAATCCCCCTCTCTAAACGGGACATAATAGCCTCTCATGGTCGAACAATGGTTTTTCTTATCCAGTGGCTGCAGTTCTGTCTGCTGATTTGCAGACCCATTTCGATCCCAACCCCAGGATCTGAATTGTGAGCCAGAAAGGCGGATTCAGATTTAACATCAAGCATCATCATCTGTTATGAGCTTTTCCCGTTTGGAATCGGTATCTCTAACATCAGCAAAATTCTTTGAATGTGCAGACACCATTATGTCCAAATCCTCCCTTTTTACACTACAATCCGGTTACACCACTTGCTCAGACTTTAGAGTTTAGAGGGCCTTCCCTTTATGAGTTCTACCAGATTGCTAGCTGTAACCAGATGAAGGATGACGTCGGAGAAGTAAAGCGCCGTAATATTCCTCAATAGAGAATCTCGAAGTCATCTTGTGCGGTGGTCTGGAGGAAAGTACGACTAAGGGATTTTTTCTTTTCAATTCTATTAGATGTTGTATCTTATCGATAATTTTAATAATTAGAGTTGAACATAACCCGAGTTAAACTAACTTAAGGTGAATAAATCACCCTAGTTAAATTGTCGGACTTACACCTCTCTCTCTCTCTCATCGTTATAGTTGTGAGCCTCACCTCCTCTTTGGCATCCCACCTGCCAAGCATGTAGAAGGATCGGAGCTTCTCCTTCGGCGGTGATAGAGTGAGAGGGAGAGATAGAGAGAGGAAGGGAGAGAGAGAGAGGGAGAAAGGATGTCGGACGGTAGTGACAGAGGGAGAGGGAGAGGGAGAGGGAGATGGGGTGGGGGGATGTCGGACTGTGCTGATAGAGTGAGAGGGAGAGGGGGATCTCAGAGAGAGCCGACGGTGAAAGAGGGTCGGAGAGAGGGATGAGAGACGTCGAAAAGAGTCGATGATGAGAGGGGGAGAGAGAGAGAGAGGATAGGGAGGGGGGACATCAGACGGCGGTGATAGATTGAGAGGGAGAGGGCTTGGAAGGACGTCGTACGAGAGGGAGAGGGAGAGGGGGTACATCAGAGAGATCGTACGGTGAGAGAGAGAGAGGGAGGGGGGATGTCGGAGAGAGACGACGGTGACACAGAGAGAAAGCACACGAGATGAAATCGCTCCATCTTGGATGAAATATTCTCTCGTATATTTTTTTTAATGTTCATAAATTATAGTGACTCAAAAATAATAATTAAAAGATTATATAGATTTTAAAAATAATAGTTATATTCGAGGGACTAAAGTATAAATACACTTATTTGTAGTGACTAAAAAGAAAAAATTCTTAATAATTTGATTAATACTCTACTTATAAGATAATATTTAAACAAATAATTTGATAAATTCTTAAAGTATTTTTATTCGAGATCATAAAGTACAATGTCCAACACAAGTGTCAATATGCAAATTGCATATGTAAGTGTCTAATACTACTGGTCTTCGTTGACTAATGGGGTAGATCCTCTAGTAGCCCTATGATGGGACTGAATTAAGTAGTCTTAATGACGATGCTTCATCTTACCTCTTCAAGGAGTATTAGAGCATGCTTGGTGTAACGTCCACCCTGAAGTAATTTTATGAAAGATGATAATTAGACCTTGAAAGCTAGTTACGCAGTCTTTCTAAATTCAGACGATAAATTATAAATTCATAGAGTCATAGTCCTGCAATGGGTAAAAATAAACGGAGGCATGTGAGGGTGATCCATTAACATGGCGGTTAGCGAGTTGATTTGGAAAGAATTTAATCAAAACAAAAGATTAATACTTACTGCACATCGGAATAATTGCATATCTCGGATTTGCAGTGATTTTTTTTTTGGTTTTTTGAGAAAAATATATCTTGACTTCCATACCCATCTGGCTTACATGTCCATATAAGATGCATCCCAATTGGATGGTTCAAGAAAATTAAAAAAAATAAAACCAATAGTTCATTCTTTATTTTTAAAAATATTTATTAAAGATTCAAAGTTAGAAAATCTCAAGTGAATGATGATTATCTAGATTTCTCTTTAAACTCAGAGGACGGTTGATTCTAATTGTTTTCTTTATCTGACTCACATTTAATCTTCGAAGGATGTGAGCTCGGAGTTTTATGACGATAGTACAAAAAGAGGTGGCTTGATGCGTAGGGTGAGACTCGAACTCGGGTGACTCGATAATCACTCAACTCTTCGTATCACTCTGTTAGATTCTCCGTTATAAAAAAAAAAATAAGATAAGATGCCATGTCCCCCCCTCTGTATTAAATCATTTCTTTTCTTTTAATAGAATTTATATTAAAAAAAAGAAAGTTTGATGACCTTAGAGGAGAGCCGTAACTACTTTACAATGGCTAGGCACCGTCGAACAGCAATCGAAGGGTGAGGTTAGCCGCTGATGCTATTCCCATGTGGTGGAGTTTTCTATAGGGATGGAAGGGGAAAACCCAAACTCCAACCCAAGTGGGCAACGTGGGGTGAATGGGAGGGCTGGGTCATGGGCTCACTGGACTAATTCAAAGGGGGGTTTTGGTCATTTTCACACTCTGGTTTGGCCTTAACATGTGAGGAGCTTTTTAATAAATAGATAGGTTGTAGGAAGTGTTTTGAAATTTGGTAAAATTGTTGGGGTTTTTCTTGTTCTATAAACCCAGGGGTTTAATAATTAATTAATACGTTGTCATCGGTCTGCTTTCCCAGGTGAGTGTGTAAAGCTGATTTGCTTAATTAAAAATTATAGAGATTTTTACATATATATATCTTCGTAAAATTTGGTTTTATCAAATATATCTTTTATCGGAACATATTATTATGAATATTCTCAAAATATGAGTAATGTCACGATTATGTCCTCGTCGTAACTCCCGTGTATTAAATTTTTATATATATACCCTTATAAATTTTATTTATCAAATATACTTTACGTCTAACGATCGTAGATGATATATTTCACGGAATATTCTCTTTTGTCGACGACATTAAATTAAAGGAGTACGACTGTAATATTTCTATCTAAATAAAAGATATTCATTATAATATATTTAAATGAGAGGTATGTTTGATAAAATTAAATTTTACAATGATATATATTTATGTAAAAATCCCAAAGCTATATATTCACGGTTCACGAATGTTGTGATTTTGACCGACTCCTCCACGTGCCTGCGTGGTGCGCGTGAGGGTTTCCGAGTGGGAGATCGATTACTTCCAGCCTCAACGCGGCCGTGACTCTTCTTCTCTCTCACGAAAACATGAGTTCGTCTCTTTGGATAGGGTTGTCATGGACGCGGCCTCGGCTGCTCTTGCTCCCTTCCTCCCCCACTCAACTCCCGAAGGTTGTGGAGTTGCAGGGGGGAGGGGGGGTGTGTATGTATAGATTAGGATGAATTATTCGCGATTGGATTAATTATTCAAATTTGATATGTATATATGAAAGCTTTTTTGCTGAAATATTGATTCGAGATTACAAAAGAAACCATATATATATAGATCTAAGGATGACTTTGAAAAAAATTGTTAATATATATATCACGTAACCTATATATTACGTTATGTGTCATGCGTCCGTGCCAGTACACCTTGCATTAATTAACAGGGGCATTAATGAATTATAGTTTTAATCAGGGTTCGATAAATCGTTTTGAGACGGATTGAACCGTCCGTCTCGGACGGTCCCAGTCAAAGACAGAGACGATGGGACGCAATGGAGACGTAACATATATTTTTATAATTTTTTTATATCAAAATAATTCTATAAGTCAACTGGTTGAAAACTTCTCACAGTTGACTGTGAGGTCGAGAGTTCAAATCATGTTAAGAGCATCTATGTGAAAACGTGAGGAAAGTGAGATTCAAATCACGGTGGTTCGAGTTTTCGGTGAGACTATCTAACCAGCTAAGCTAAAAATTCATTTGAGTATTATTTTTATATAACATATATATATATGTTATTTAAATCGAGACGGCAAACTCTGATTTTAACATAGAATTTTTGCATATATACCCTATAAATATCTATATTGTCAAATAAACTCTTTATTTAAACCTCTTGCGAGAATATCCTTCAAACATTTTTAAATTATGTGGTTATACCCTCACCGTAATCAAAGTGAAGCGTGGGCTGAGATAGAAAATGATTAACTCTGGCTGCATAGAGTCTCCAATATAAAATAACTTATGAACTCAAATTAAAAGAAAAAGAAACAAGCTGGGAAAATACTCTACAATCTCGAAACAGGAAAAAGCAAAAAGGGAAAATACTGTAGAACTGCTCAAAACCAAATCTCGCCATGCATGCATGCATACGGTCTGCTATCACTCAGAGCAGCAACAACGGCAACCCACGATCTCGCCAGCAAACGGGTCGTCTAAATTTCATATTCTGATCGTCCGCTGGCCTAGTTCATCAGCCTTCTTGAAGCCCATCTCCTCAAGACTGACGCGATGTAATCAGCTACCATGGCCCTAGGATCCCCCACGAGGCTACGGACGATCTCCCACGGCAGCTCCCGCAAGAACTCCATCACCTTCTCCCACAACCAATCACGAACTAGGCTCTGGTTGATCCCCAGATTTCTGGAAGTACTGGACGATCCGCTTCCGACCATGAGAGGTCGATTGCTTGACATCGGACGCAGGGCAAACTCCCGGCTCCTTGAAGAAGTACTGGACGATCCGCTTCCGACCATCAGAGGTCGATTGCTTGATATCGGACGCAGGGCAAACTCCCGGCTCCTTGAAGAAGAAGAAGAAGAAGAAGAAGAAGAAGGATACTCGGTTATGAGTCGGGGTGTGGAGACGTAATTGTTGGTCGAGAGCAACGGCACCGCGCTGCCGCGGCCGTTGTGCTGGTTCTCCCAGCTCGCCATGAGCATCTTCTTCACACAGGCGAGGTGGAAGTGGCGGTCCCCAGAGCTGGAGACGTAGGACCAAGTGGATACATCCCCGTCACTCTCCGTCCTGCAGTGGGAGCACTCCGTCAGCATCTGCACCATCAGTCGCATCCTGGTGCCGCCGAAGTTAGCCGCCGGCGGGAGGTTGGCACACACCGGGTGCAGGAACCTGCCGTACGTTCCGCGGTAGAAGTGGCCCACTACGCCGGAACCGCAGGCATGGCAGAGCGTCCCTCGAGGGGGCCGCTCACTGCAGAACTCAAAGGTGACGGTGGGCATGTAGATGGCACAGGAGATAGTCCGGCGAGGCCTGGCGCACACTTGGTGCAGGTTGTAGCCGTTGCATGTGGTGCAGACGTACCTGTGGCCGAAGCCTACTTCTCTGCACCCCCTGCAGAAGAAGGGTTCAGTGGCGTACTGCAGCTCGAGCTGGTGACGAGGGTGGCATAATATTCTGCTCTCGTTCATCATTCCTCGGAGTACTGCAGGTTCTTTTCACGGCAAGGCAACTACCAAGGTGGCCGGGCCGGGGGAGGATGCGGGAGATCAGGAGAATAAGAGGAATTACGACGAGGAGGAGAATATATAGGAGCAAGAGGAGAATGAATGAGAAATTGTGGTAGTAGTATGGTAGAAGAAGAAGATTGAGGGAGGGGTTGGGGGGCGGGGGGAAGAAGGAACAGAAAAGAACCTGATCATTCATAAGAAGAAGCCACGCTTCTTAGATATTAATCTTGGAAGAAGAAGAAGAAGAAGAAGGTGCTCCTATTTTATATATATATATATATATGTAATGTTTGTATAGTTCGTTACTAGCTAGTTCTAGAAAACTGTCCGATCGATGATACCATTTAATTGATTGGCAAGGAACCTTCCCGGTACAGTTACTATGTAGGTTGGCCGGGTCTTCCCTTTCCTTAGAAATACCAGTATCTCAATACGTAGTCTAATTTCTCATAACCTAAGGATTTGTTTTTAAATCATGATATATTTGTTTTCTCCCTTTTGTTTTTAATATCTCAATACGTAGTCTAATTTCTCATAACCTAAGGTTGGCTGGTCCCACTTTGAACATCTCGTCGCTGAGGACATCCTCCGAGAGGGCGGTCGGCCTCCCATTTGTATCATCACCGACGTCTTCCCAGGGTGGACTGTGCACATCGCCGAGTGGCTCAGGTTGTTTCACGTCACTGGGGGTGGGGGGTGAAGAGAGAGAGAGAGAGAAGAGAGAGATGAGGGGAGAGAGAGGCGATGGGGGTCGAGGTAGAAAGCAGTGAGAGGGAGAGCCTTGAGCAACTCCTCTACCTCAAGTAGCTGATCAGAACACCAACGCTAGAGAGAGAGAGAGAGATGCGAACGTAGGGTAGATTAGTCATCCTATCTTTTAACTCACACGTTACCTTAATAACTCAGTTAGACAAATGGAGTTTATGATAAGGGTATAACTCCGATCATTCGGGATAAATATCTATGGTAATAGATCTCACTGAGAGAGTTGTTTATAAATATAGATATTCGTAGGATATATATATATATATATATAACCTAAAAAATCGCTCAGTAAATATGTCTGAACAGATCTGGCTCAACTCATCGCCATCTGTACACTTGTCCACGAGAAAGGAGGGTAAAATTTTGGGTAAGGTAATTAAGTAGGGGATACAGAGAGTACCATTCGTGTCCCCAACTCCATCAGCTACAATTTCTGGAATTGTTCCTCGTTGGTGGTTATTCCCTTGGAAGAACAGATCGAAAGGCTGGTTGATAGCATTAAAAACGCAGACTCTGGAATCTTCGTAAGTGTATTAGATCGTACTTTTGATGATACGGTCATAGATAGTTACTTGGTACGAAACTACTCCAAGCAGGCACGCGTTTTGGTATGGTCAACGGTCTCAGACAATAATTTCAGGTTATACCGATCGAGAAGGCCTGCCTAATCAAAGTTGATATATTAATTAATGCCGGATCTACGTACTACGTCTTTTGTCAAACAGTTTTGCGTAGTATAAAGCTACAGTTCATTTTATTTTTGGACTATATATATATATATATATATATATATATATATATATATATATATATATATATATATATACTTGTACCTTCCATTATGATCTTGTTCATGGTTGGGCTTGGGTTCTCCAAAGCGCAAGTCCAAAAGATAGAGAAGTCTAATAATTAAACCTTGAATTTAGAGATTAGTAATTGTATTTGTATCACACGTGTATAACAGGTTATCGATAATACTATTTATTCACACACATATATATTTATAAGTTTTATGAATAATACTATTTAACATACAATTAAAATCCTTTAAAAAATCACATCCTTTATGAAAAGAAAAACAGTGTGTAATACTTGATTTAATGTAGAATTAAACTGCATTAAAAAATTACAATCGGTGGTAGGACCTAGGGTGGGTCTAATGGTAGAATATCCCTGCCAAAGAAACATAGGAGGTCCCAAGTTAATTAGATTCGTCTCAAGTGGGTTTTATCTGATCACATGTTTAATCCTACGAGTGAGTTTTGTGATTAATTAAATTTCTCGTCGTCAAAAAATAAGTGCAAACATAAAAATATTTTGTTTTGCGGTACCACGGGAAAAAAAACTCCACATACTCTTCCAAAGTTTGAGATATATTTTTTGATTATGAAAACACATTTTCAACAGTGAGTTTTTTTTTAAATCATTACATCAAAATATATATTTATATTACCAGATGTTGTTCTATTTTTTTAGATGTTGATCGTAAATAAAAGAAAGTTGGTTTCCGCGTTCGCTATAATTGGGGGTTCCCATGGTTAACAGTGGCCTTCGAAGATCTTGGTCATCGCTTAGATTAGATTAGCAGGAAGCTTCTCCATGCTCTCTTTTTATAACCAGGTCTTCCTTAATTTCTGGTAAACACGTCGATCTGTATCAAGTGACGATGCACCGTAACTTCTCACAATCTGGGGATTTCTTTTTTTTTCTTCCAAACTATCATATATATATATATATATATATATATATATATATATATATGCAAATGCCTGCATCGGCCGGCTTCAACATCATGATCCATTTTAACTTTCTCTCCAGCCCCTCTTCCTCCACGTAGAGGAAAAATGCCCTCCTCTCAAGACTTCATGAACTACCACGCCAAAAGAAAGCTATGTTTGCATGTTCATGGTGATTGTGTAGATTATGCTCACTGTGAAAACGGATGTGCTTTAGCAATTAGTTAGTTAATTTCGAAATATAGCAAATGTCATTAATTAGTTGTTGTCTTTAAATTAATTAATTAGTCGAGACATGTTGACGATCCAGAGTTAATTGATGATGTGTACAAGTGTCCCACCTTCACTTAAGAAGGGGATTGCTTAAAAATTGGAGGTGGAGAGGGCTGGTTCCATCACCTCTTATTCAGGATTTAAAGATCAGTGTTTTAATTGCCATTGGAAAATGCTACAGACTTATACTCATTTGATGTACTTCCTTTGTACACACTAGAACCGTAAACGGATCGGATACGGAGCGGATAGTATGATATCCGAATTCGTATCTGATTAATAATCTAATTATCTGATTAGTAATCGAATTATCCATCGGATGTTTTATTCAGATAATTATCGGATAAATACGAATTCGAATTCGGTTCGAATTCTAAACGGATAATTGCTAGACCTACTTAGAGGTGAGTCATGTGAACCGTGTGAGAGCGTCGTATGTTATTTTCTCAAAAAAAAAAAGAGTGGAATTAGTTATTTTTATTTTGAGAGATGTTATCAAAAGATTAAACTCCATTCTAAAAAATAGGAGATAGTTTACCAAATGAGTGCAAGTGGATTTCTCATTTTTAAATTATATTTTGAGATAAAAAGGATAAAAAAGAGTAATTAAATAATAAATTAAGATTTAAGTTAATTATATATAGAATATGTGTATCCTTAGATTTTTATCTAAGAGTTTCTATTCGGTCGGATAATATCCAACACGGATATCTCAATATCCGAATTCGTATCCGATTAATAAGCAGATATCCGATATCCGATTAAATTATCCGTCGTATATTTTATTCGGATAATTATCTGATTAAACAAATACGACTTCGAATTCGATTTGAATTTTAAACGGATAGTTGTCAGGCCTAGTACACACTCCTCAATGTTTAGTAAACTCTAAACTCACATCCTTAGAAGATTAAATGCGAGTCAAGTACCGATCCCGAGAGTCGAATTTGAGACCTCTCTACCATCAGGCAAGTTACTTTAACATTAGACTCACTCGGGTCCTCTTCCTATATACGATGATGATCTTAAGACACTGTAAATGTTGATGATGGGAAGAGTATATATCTTAAAGAAGTAACTTAAGAGAGAAATGGAGTAAGAATAGCTAACAACAGTCTTTACTATATATTTCATAAAATCAAACAAACACCAAAGTTGCGTATTATTGAATTAAATTTCGAGACTACAATCCATGCAAAAGCAAATATACTGACTACACAAATCATAACCAATTAGATGTCTCCACACGACGAGTAATTAATTAAGATAGATCCAACACGAACACCCGTATCTTATGCAACCACTAAACAGAAGGAAATTAACCCGGCAAACTCACAAGACCAACCAATTCGGCGGACTGTTGACACCATCACATCGATGCAGCAAACAAGGCAACTCACTTCTCCCGTAGTTGCCATTAGTTACCAGCATTCTCGAAGATGAGCTCCCCACGGCCGACAAGAAGGAGGTCAGAGCGGCCGTGGGATCCCCCAATAGAAGACAGGCGATGCACCATGACGGCATCAAAAATTGTTTTAATTAAACCCCTACTTGATCCCACCATGCGAGGATGATCCGCTTGTGTTGCAGGACAGAAGACGGGGAAGTCCCCTCAATGGGACGAAGCCTTAACGTCTACCGGATCTTCTGAAGCATATCCTTCATGTACTTGACGTGGAAGTAGGTGCCAGCCGATATATTGTTCTAAGCTGCCCCTCTTTTGTTCATCCTGCCAGAGATTGGGCCATCTTCCTGTTAATTGCAAGAAATCTTTTGGCCGGTCTAAAGCTTCAACTATTGCCGGTGCCGCTCCTCCGGCCTCCGGCGGTGGTGCCCCGGCTAGGTCTGTCGTGCAGACGTGGCGAGCCGTTTCTGCTACCGTTCGTTGTCCCATTGGCCCTGCTGTTTCTCTTGGCGTCTCTTCGCTGCCTCTCACGTCCGCTTCTGTTCAAGGAGTTGAGGAGGCGCCTCCCCACCCGTCGGCAGGCCCCACTGCCACCTCACTTCCAACCCTTGGTGATCACCCCGGTCCTTCCTCGTTACCGGTTGTTCAAGCTGGTGTGCTGCCTCTTGCTCCCTCCGGCGCCCCTGTTACACTTATTGCCCATGATTTGGAAGCTTCTGGTGGCGATCCAAAATCTCAGCCGGTGTCTTCCCTTAATGCCTAAGTTAATGCTGCTATTATGTCTCCTTCAACTGTTGTTTCGGGTGGAGTGACTGTTGGTGGCTTGGATTCGTCTTCGGTCCCGGTGTTGACATTTGATGCCTCTGTGAATTCTGATGGTTTTGCTGAAGGGGCCGTCCTCACTTCTCTTGGGCCAGGGGTCGTCCCTTCCACTGATAGTGCTGATGGTGTTCATGACAAGGCCGTCCCATCTTTTGCACGTGACGCCTCTGTTTCGTCTAAGGGGATGCCTCCCTTGCTTAATGCTGTGACTGCATCTTGGCATCCAGCTTCGGCTGTTCCTTCCCCTACGGTGGTGTCTATTGCTCTTGATAGTGGTGACATGGTGAGGTCAGAGTGCGCCTCCGGCCAACCAGTAGTCTCCCCTGACATTGTTTCTCCGGCCTCCCCGGCTATCCTAATGGGCCCGACTGCTGTCGTCCTTCCTAAGGAAGCGGACCGATTAGCCTGTATGGTTGCTCTTCGCGCGATGAGGGATGAAATCAACGCTCTTCCAACCTTTTCTCGGCCTGGGACTTCTGGCCTTCCTCGGCCCTGCAGTGCTGTAGTGCCCTTGGCGTCACCTCCGCCGGTGCCTTGCGATGATGTTCCTCCACTACCTGCTATCTCTGCTCAGGCTGCTGATGATTCCACCAGTGACATACCTAGCCAGCAGCCTCCCCCGCCTGCTTTGCTTGAAGCTCCCCGGGGCCCCTCTGCGCTACCACTGCAACATGATCTCCTTCCTCCGGTTCATGATGTTGCCCCCGATGAGTTTGATGGTTCGGTTGATGAGCAGGGCCTGGAGTTTGAAATTCCTTTCCAGCCCGCCCGCAGAAGCAAAAGAAAGAATCGACGTAAGCCTAATCATCTCGAGTGCTACAATGTCAGGCTGTAGCCGACGATCTTTCTTTTCCCAATTCGGCCAAGGGTGCTGGCAGGTTAGACAAGCTAGATATGCCTAGCATCCGATTATTGTAAATATTTTCTTCTTCTGTTATCAATAATACACCCCCTTGGTGTTAGATGGGGAAGTGTATCCCGGTTTGGGGAGCACTCTCCAACTAATCACTAGGTAGGGCTTTTGAGTAAAAAAAAAGGTGCCTTTCTAACCTATAAATGTAGGACCAGGTGCCCACTATGCTGTTGTTGGACATCACTTTGTCTCGCATGTGCCCTCAGCCACAATTAGAATAATCCTTCATTGTAAACGTGTTAAATTGTGATATGTTTATATTAGTGGAGTCGTCTTCACTTAACAATACCTTAAGATTTGAGTTGTGCGTTGCAATCCAATAAATTTTAATATAGTATCAGAAGCCATGATCTATACACACTCACCATTACCACCCATGCCTCATCCTCACTTGCCCCCATTTTATCTTCCTCACTACACACCCTTCTTCATCGCAGACGAGCGGATGGTCCTCCAATCTCAAGGGACAAGGACGCAATGACTTTCGGTGCCAGATTTCTCATTTTTTGGTCATGCCGACGATACTTGCTCTAAAAGGTACAATCCATCTAGTGTGGCTCACTGATCTCTCTCCTCCCTTATTCATACGTACTCGGCTGGTGCGCCCCATACCACATCGAGCTATGTTTGGTTCCTCAACTCTGGAGCAACTCACCATTTCACGCCACATGTCTTCAACCTTGACAACCTAGTCCTGTATCATGATCCGGATCAGGTTCACATAGAAGATGGGTCCGGTCTGTCTATATCTCATGTTAGTAACTCCTTTTATTCCTTTTTTGTCTCATCCTCTTTGTCTACATAATTAATATGTTGCACGTTCCTTCTATTTCTAAGAATCTCCTTTCCGTCGGTCAATTCTCTAGTGATAACAATGTTGTATTTGAATTCCACCCTGGTTTTCTCTTGGGGTTTACTTTGGTATGGAGTTAGGTTAAAGATGGGCTAAGTCAACCCGATTAAAGTAATCCAGAATTAACTCATTTTTGATTTGGTAGGAGGGTAGTTAATCTAAGAGTAAGAATATGGGCTAACCTAATTTTAATCTAGTATGATTTGATAAATAGTATGTTAACCTAGTAATAATGAGAGAGAGAAATAGTATTTATTATGAGAGAGAGAGACACATTTAATTGAGCATTTATTGAGGTAGGAGGTTAACCCACCTTAACTCACCCTTGGATGTGGGTTTCAAAACCCAGGAATATCCCTGGGTTAACCCTTAACCTAATCCGACTAACACTAACTCCTTACCAAAGCACAAAACAGCTTATCCCGGAGTTAACGTAGAACTAACCCCAGGATAAACCAATACCAAAGAGAGGCTTGGAGTCTAGGGGAATGATCTTCTCAACAACCAAGTTAAGCATGGCCTGTGTCAACTACAAATTCCCAGTGAACGCACCACACCTCATGCAATGGTCTGTGAGCGTGCTTCTTTCCATTTGTGGCATGAGTGTCTTGGCAATCCGGCCAAGCGCATAGTCTTGAGGTCATCTCTAAGTTTGGTCTACCATTTCTTGGTCCTAGGCTAAATCAAGATTGCTCTACATGTCAACAGGCTAAGATTCATAAGTCCTCCCTTCCTCTCTCTCCTAGGTGTTCTAGTTGTAACACCCCAATTTAAGGAAACCTATTAGTGTCTTGGGCTAGCTATGTTAAGAGCACATTATAGTGACCCATTTAGTGAATTTGAGCCCATTAAGAGAAATTTATAATTTCAAGAGAGTAGTCCATTATTTATAGCATAACTTTGTACCAAATGAAGTGAAATTAGACTC
This sequence comes from Amorphophallus konjac, assembly GCA_022559845.1. Classification (NCBI taxonomy): domain Eukaryota; kingdom Viridiplantae; phylum Streptophyta; class Magnoliopsida; order Alismatales; family Araceae; genus Amorphophallus; species Amorphophallus konjac. The sequence continues at coordinate 52,789 of JAHNEJ010000822.1, read as the reverse complement.
TTTGAATGTATAACTCGATTATCTACAATTTTTATGTTAAACACTTTTTGAGATTCTGCCATTGAACAAGTTAAAAATGTCAAATAACGAGATGTAGTGTTGAATGATAAGTTAGACTTTAAATAGTGAGTTAGGTGAAACATCGCGCAAGTGGATGGAATATTAGATGAAACATCGTCTAAGTTGGAACGTTAGATGGAACATCATCTAAAGGGATGGTGGGTTAGATGGAATATCATCTAAGTAGATGGAACATCAGATGGAACATTATCTAATTTAGATGAGTTCGATGGAATATAGTTTAACTGTATAGTAGGTTAGATGGAACATCGTCTAAGTAGATGGAACATCATGTAATCTAGATAAATTAGATGGAACATCATCTAATTGACGAGAAATTGAAGAGAGATGATATAATGATGGATTAGATGATATATTGAGGAGATAGATGATATATTAATGTTAAATTGATAAGATGGATGATGTATCAATGATAAATTGAAGAAATAGACAATATGAAAGATAATCTAATTATTCCTCAATCTCATATTAATTACTTTTTACTAATTCTCTCATTTACTAGGTTAAAATGAGAAAAATAAAATTAGATTGTGAGTAAAATTATGATTTTTCCACTCAATAGATTAAAGAGCTATATTGCATGGGTTAACAAGCGACTAGCATAGAAAGGTTGGCTTAAGCCTGGAAAATTAAAAAGTTGAAAATGACTCAAGTGACATCTGACACAAACCATAATCGTGGTGGGGATAAGAAATGGATGGTAAGAGGTTAGCAAGGTAAGGAAGGGGTGTATGCCAGAGGCCAGCAAGCTAAGGTAGGGGTGTATGTCAGAGGCCAGCAAGGTAAGATAGAGATATATGCCAAAAGTCAGCAAGATAAGGCAGAGGTGTATATCATGTGTTAGTAATTGAGATATGGGGCAAGTGTGTTGGGTAGAAATAAATTAAATAATTCTTCATTACCTAGTCTTGAGGACCGTCTATTTAAGTCTTGATCGGTTCCCTCTCTTGTTATTCCTTTGTCTATGTAGAACGTCTTGAGTAAGAAAAGAAGAGGAGGAACCGTAGAAGTAGTAAAAAAAAGAAGGTCAAGAAGGCACAGACGATCAGTGGCGAAGCTAGGAATATTTGGAAGGGGGGCAAAATAAAACTAATATAATAAAAATCATTCATTTTCATTCAAGTAGAAGACATTTTACAAGTGAGTTGTCCACGACGGTGTGAGCGACGTCACGCGGTTCGGGGAAGAGCGGGGAAGAGGAAGCGGAGAGCGCGCGGGCTCCTTCTTTTTTGTTTGTTTGCTTGTTTTGCTGCAACACAGAGATGATAAAGAAGAGAGAAGGGGCCACCACGGGAGATTGCTCCGGCGGGGCGAGCGGGACAAGTATAATATAGCAAGATATGGGGTTCAAACGGCCATAGCGGGAAGTGACTCGCCGCGACCTCGGGGGGACGGGAATGGTGCAGAAATTAAATAACAAGAATTGAAACGGCCATTGGGGAAGTGACTCGCCGCGGCCTCGAGAATATGAGCAGAATATAGCAGAATATAAAGGAGAATATAAGAACAGAGATTTAAACGGCCATTGGGGAAGTGACTCGCCGCGGCCTCGAGAATATGAACAGAATATAACAGAATACAGAGAGAATATAAGAACGGAAATTTAAACGGCCATTGGGGAAATGACTCGCCGCGGCCTCGATGATATGAGCAGAATATAACAGAATATAGAGAGAATATAAGAACGGAAATTTAAACGGCCATTGGGGAAGTGACTCGCCGCGGCCTCGATGATATGAGCAAAATATAACAGGATATAAAGAGAATATGAGAACAGAAATTTAAACGGCCATTGGGGAAGTGACTCGCCGCGGCCTCGATGATATGAGCAAAATATAACAGGATATAAAGAGAATATGAGAACAGAAATTTAAACGGCCATTGGGGAAGTGACTCGCCGCGGCCTCGATGAAAAGATGTGATCGCCAGGGGCCGAAAGACCCCAAAATAAGAAAGTGATCGCGCCTACCTCAAGAGCGGGAGATGGCGGGTTGCTTCTTCCTCTCCTTCCGGCCGGCCGACGGAGAGGGCTTTCCTCGGGTACCCTTGCAAAACAACGACAAATAAATGACAAGTGGATTAGAAAGATGGAGGTGTAGTATTCAAATCCTTGCGATAAAAATAACGAAATGATGGCAAGACACACACCTGGTTGGTGTTATCTTTTAAACCCCTCTCGGACTCGAGTAGGAGGAAAATGAGATGATGGATGCAAGAAGTATAAGAGAAGAGGCGCCCTTGTGAAGGGGGATAGAGGATGCAATATGATGAATGTAAAGAACTATGGAGAAAAAGGGGGAAAAAAGGCTTATTGGATGAGCCGAGGGTGAAATCCGACGGAGCTCCGGCAGCGTGGGGACGACGTGGAAGCGCGGTGGATGAAGACGACCTTCCTCTCGCGAGCGTGAGCACCCGAGAAGCCGGCAGAACCTCCACCTACAAAAGAACCCACGGGTTAGAAAATGACTCCGTAGCCTCTGGGCTCCGGCAGCCTATCGGATCACTTAGAAGCTCTCTTAGAACTGAGGGGGGGGCCTCTATTTATAGAGCTCCGGAGGGTGGAGGCGTCCAGGACCCTGGACACCTCCATCAGGGCCGAAATAATATTTTATTCCATTTTTATATATTTTTTTGGAATACTTTTGTGGAGGCGTCCAGGGTCCCGGACGCCTCAAGCAGGTCCACCGAAAGCCGACGACGGCCGCACGCGGTTTGGCACAACGCGTGGTTTTGTGAGCGGCGCCTCGTGATTCAAAAATGGGCGCGTCCAGCTGACTGGACGTCTCTATAATTTGGATTTTTCACACACGACAAACCGTCGTTCGGTGGCCGGCCTCCGTGAGGGTTTTTATGGGGGCGTCCAGGGGCCTGGACGCCTCCAAAATTATATTATTTTTTTATTTTTCTTTTGTCTTTTATGCCAAGGCTGGCATTTTTATTTTTTTATTTGTTTTTATGGAGGCGTCCAGGGGCCTGGACGCCTCCATTAATATGTATTTTTATTTATCTTTTGTCTTTTATGCCAACGGGCATTTTATATTTTTTTATATTTGTTTTTATGGAGGCGTCCAGGGTCCTGGACGCCTCCATTAATTTATATATTTTTTATTTGATTTAAGCCCTGAGAAAATAAATAAAATAAATTAAAAATATGGGGGCGTCCAGGGGCCTGGACGCCCCCATTAAGACCCACCCGGGTCCTTAGATCAGGCGTCGGCGGGCGCCCGGCAGACACCCTTCTTGGTTCCGGAACCTTTTGATGCGTCTGACTGGTGTTGATGCCGTCCGAATGCCGTGATGAGACGATTCCGGATGCCGAAAAGGGCGGAAGAAGACTCAAGAAAAGGAAGCACTCAAGTGATTCAAAACGCGTAAGCCGTCGCGGGGTGTTGTATAGTAATATGAGATTTTCTCAGGAGACGTCAGGAATGGCGTGTCTACAGCTGCCCCGCCTTGGCGTCTGCTTTGCAAGGGAGCGATACGGAGTGGAATGGTATCGAAGTGGAGTGAAATGGAGTGGGAGCGGACTGATAAGTTGATGCCAAGGTGTGATGAGACACGCTTTTGACGTTACTGTTTGGAATCTTTCCTGGAGTTTCAATGAGGCGACCTTGAAGGAGGTCTTTCAAATATTGACGATTGCTTGGACGGAGATCAAATAAGGGAGGGTGAGATGTGCGCTCAGGCACGAAACAAAAGGAGACCAACTTCTCGGTGTGGAAGTACCTGGGTCATAAACCGGAGGTTTCACCTTTGGGGAGCGGTTACCAGCCAATGTGGAAGTGCTGCGGCCAAGGTGGGTCAAAAAAAAGGTAAAGGAATATCTGAGGGTCTGTCCAAACAAGGGTCTCCTTTGGAAGAGCAGCGTCGGGGCTGTCTCAAGGAAGCTCGGTATTTCATTCGGAGTGGAATATCTCATATTTGTGGGAATTGAAACACAACGGCTTTCACAATCGAATCTCTTGAATGATCTTCCGCAATAAATCAAAGTCCTATATGAATGCATGCTGGGTTTAAAGAAAAATTTAAGACAAACTAAAATAGAAAATAGCCAAGGATAATATTGTCAATTTGTGAAGAACGGGTCAGGATACCGACCCGGTGAGCTGATACTGGGCTGGGGCCCGTTTATCCGCGCACCAACTCACTGAATGGAACCGTCGTCCCCATTCTACCACAAATTGACGGCCTATCCGTACAACCCAAATTCTTCCGGGATCATCACCGTTTTTGTTGAAGGGGAACTCAGATCCCGGATTCGTTCGGGCCGCACGGTCCTCGGCATGCTCTAGTAGCGTACGTATCATATACTACGATGCATGACATGGTGGGACCAACCAAATGAAAGGTGGGACAGGAGATAGGACAAAGACGTCCGTTAGTAAAACCTGCACAGGCCAGCAAAGGTTAGCAACATCATAAAGTAGCAGAATTATAGCAGAATCGCACCACAGTTCAAAGGAGATCCAGACAAAATCCTGATAGCGACCGCTGATGTGACATGTTCTGTCCTGTAGCGATCTTCCCTTCCTATAAGAACTCCCCTTAGGCTAGTTCATTCAAATGCACCAAGGTGGGTTTTGGAAGCTCAGGAGAGGAAGGAGAGGAGAATCTAGAGATTTTCAGGATGGAAGGAGAGTCTTCCCGCGTTATGAAGAGGAGCAGGCCTAGCAGCGAGATCAGGCGACTCTCCGACCTCGAGGGTCATTTGAGTGGGACGATCATGTCGCATATGGTAAGCTGATTCATTTCAAATTTCTCCACGTGAACCTTCTTCTTACTACCTTCCTTTCTTCTTCTTTCTTCTTCCAGCCATATCCACTCTTCCCAGGCCCGAGGAAGTTTTCCAAGCTGCCATGGCTTTCAAGGCTGACTTCCAATATCTCCATTGGCATGAGGGCCATACTCTCGAAGTGGCATCTGCAGGGGCTCCTTATTCACGCCAAACATTACGAGAAGATTCGTATGGACTGGGCGGCTATGGGCGCGCTAGTGGAGATCTGGCATCCCCAGACCCACACTTTTATCTTCCCGACCTTCGAGGTGACCATCCTCCTCGAGGAGGTGGAACTTCTACTCGGATTGAAGAAATTCAAAAGTGACGGGAAGGTGAAGGCTATGCGGATGCTGACACGGGGGACTTCTGAAAGCGTCCTTGGAAGCTTCATGCCGCCCGACGCAGCCAGAAAGGTCCGTACTCAAAAGGGGATCGATCTTCAAAAGCTCGCGGAGTGGGTCATGGACGCCCTGAGAGGGTCACCAGACGATGACTATTTGGAGGGAATCATGAAGGGGTTCACTATCTGTCTGGCGGGTGCTCTCTTGTTCCCTTATACCGACAACATGGTGGAGGAAGACCAACTGGGTGCTATCTGCGGGATCTGGCGTGGAAAGAGGGTGGGACCCGCCGTCCTTGCCTATCTTTACAGCGGCCTTACCGCCTCGAGTATGGGTAAGCCTCCTTTTGGTTGTGCACTTGTCTTGAATTGCTGGCTGGATTTGCATTTCAAATTCGACCACCGCGAGGGAATGCCAACTGCTTCGAAGCTCTTCCAACAAAGCCCTCTTCATCACATAGCCGACGTGTTAGGCTTCGGTGGTACCGTAGTGAACCGCGTTCCGTGGCTGAAGAAACGTGAAGACTGGCGGTCTCACTTCCGCACCGTGACACAAGGCTTCTTTACTTGCGCACCGGCATGTTTGCTTTCGCTAGATCTCCTCATGAGGTCTTCTCCCGAAGTTGACCTTCAACTGATCGGCGCGACCGAGTTCGTCCTTTATAATGCGCATCGGTGCTGCCTCCAGATTGGCATCCCACGCCATTCGTTCCCGCCACCGACTGGCATTGTTCCTTTGAAGAAAAGGGAGTTGGGCACTGAAGCGGACGCGAAGGAAGCGAAGGCCATTAAAGCTCCCTGGAAGACAAGTGTTGCGGGAAAGGCCTTAGCGCACGTGGTGGAGGAATGCGAGCCGTGGAGGGCTTATGTAACCGAACTGGGGAAGTTAAGGCCTAAGGTGCCTAAACCCCTGATGTAGTTCACTCTGCTTTCTGATGGAATAAAATTTGGCATTTGGATGTTTCGGACCCCCGTCCCCTTAATTATTATCTTTTTTATGGTTTTTCTTTTTCTTTGTGTTTTTTATTTTGTTTGGATTATATACATATTCTTATCTTTTTTTTACTTTTATTATATATAAATATTTTTTTTGAAAATTTTTCATTATGGGGGCGTCCAGGGGCCTGGACGCCCCTAATTTTATTTTTATTATTTTATTATTTTTTTGACAATTTATTTTTGGGGGCGTCCAGGGTCCTAGACGCCCCTATTTTGATTTTTTTTATTTTTTTATTTATTTTATTTGTGGGGGCGTCCAGGCGCCTGGACGCCCCTATTTTTTTTGAATTTTTGAAAAAAAATAAAAAGTGTGGGGGCGTCCAGGCGCCTGGACGCCCCAATAGAAGGTCAATCTATATATAGGGGGGGCTCCCCCCCTACTCACTTATACTGTTCATTCTGACCGTCCAGCCACTCCAAACGACCCATTCTTAGTCCCAATGGAGCGAGGAGGATCGAGCCAGGGTCCAGAGAAGCGGAAACGACTGGCTCGTCGTGCGAGGAGGTTGAGGGATGATGCAGAGGAGGCTGCAGCAGAGGAGATTGCTGCGGAGGAGGGGATGGAGGTGCCTCTCCTGGCCGCGGAGGCCGCTGCGGATGCTGGTGACGCGGGAGAGGACGATCACGACCCGGTAAGTACTTCGGAATCCTCACTCTGTGGTTCAATAGGCTAAAACGGGCGTGCGAGAGGCTGTGAGAGAAGGCCGGGTAGTGAGAGAAGGAGGCGTCAGGGGCCTGGACGCCTCCACTTTTTTCTTTTTACTTTTGTTTATTTATTTATTTACGTAAATAATAAAATAAAATAAAAATAAGGAGGCGTCCTAGGCCCTGGACGCCTCCATAAAAATATATATATTATTAATAAATTTTGTTTTGGGTTTTTGGTATTTTTTTAAAAAAAAAGAAAAAGGAAAATTGTATGGAGGCGTCCAGGGCATTGGACGCCTCCACAAGAAAATATAAATATTTAAAAAAAGTAAAAATAAAATAAAAAGAATAAGTAGTATATATACAGTGTTATTGTTTATTACTGTTCATGATGCTGATGTGTTCTTTGTTGTTGGTTTTTGTGGTGTGCAGGGCGTGATGAAGGGCCGGATCAGCTGGTCCTTGGTGGTGGCAGCATACCGTGGGCTGCCGGATTTCCAGAGGGCGCGTGTGGACGCCATGGGCTTTGGAGCTTTCCTTAGGATCGAGCCCTTCCGGCTCGACCTTCCTCTTATCCAGGCATTGAGGGAGCGGTGGCACGCACCGAGCCGGGCGTTTCTGATGCCCTGGGGGCACATGGTGCCGACACTAGAGGACGTGGCTCGGATTACCGGGCTACGGGTTGACGGAGAGGCAGTCAGCGGGGTCACCTACCCCGATTACCGAGAGAGTGCCCTGGACCTGCTGTGGTTAGAGACGAGCGTGACTGATAGAGACAGCAGGGTAGTCGGCCGGGTGGAGATCATGGAGGCGCTCGGATTCGTCGACCCGCGCCAGCGGGTTAGCGAGACTGGAGCGGAGTTCTTGGCTCGACTGGAGGGGGATGCTCGTGCAGCTTTCACCCAGGATCCGAGCGAGAGGGAGCTGGTGGATCTAGACCTTCGGAGGTTCCTTTTCTTCTTCCTGGGCCGCCTTCTGCTGGGGACGAAGGGGGATGGCATCCACTGCCGTTTCCTCGGGATCTTGGCGGATCTGGACAGAGTGGGGCACTATGCGTGGGGGGCGGCTCTGCTTGCCCATTTGATTGCTGATCTCTCCCAGACTTCGGAGAAGGAGACGACAGTCAGTGGCTTCGCACCTTTCCTCCAGGTAAACATTTTATTTATGCATTACTACAGTTAAATATGCAATTATTGTACTAATGACGTATGATGGATGCAGGTGTGGAGCTATTACTATTTCCCGATGGGGAGGGCTAGGCATGGGAACAGGAGGGCCGTGCCTCTGGCGCGGCAGTGGAGGCCGGTCGTGGTTGCAGCACCCCACGGCTACCAGCTGGCGTCACTTCGTCGGGAACTGAGCGAGTATCCCGAGGCCATGGTATGATGCGTATGAGTTTTATGCGTGTGACTGAATGGTAACTAACATGATGTATGTATGGTGATGCAGGTGGTGTGGAGACCCTACCTGGGCATGGGCGACGCTGGCCAGCCCTGGGTTGTAGCGGGTCTTCCTCGTTTCAGGCGGGACGTGTGGGTCCATTGCCTGAACGAGATTGAGCCGCTGCGGCTTAGACTGGTCATGAGGACGTTGGGGCTGGCCCAGGAGTGGGTTGACGTAGATGCGCCGGCCCGCATTGGGCGGAAGACCAAGGGGAAGGCGAAGATCGTGGACTGGCGCACGCGCTTCCCAGCACAGTACCAGGACTGGCAGCAGGGCGGGGTCCCAGTGGTGTCCCACGTACAGGATAGCACAGACTACATGAGACGGTACCGAGCTACGTACGGGGACCGCCTCTCCTTGGGTGGTATGGCAGGGGTAAGTGAAATGAAATTGCTCCACCTTTCTATATGTATATGCATGGGATACTAACTTATGTGTAATGCAGGATGCTCGTGATACCATGATCGCCGACCTGCGGGCCCAGTTGGCGGACGCCAGGCGACAGTTGGTGGCCATCCGACAGGAGTTGGAGATCCTGGTGAGTCTATGCAATGCATTTTTTGTGACCTGGATTTTTGATGCTTAGCCTTTGACTGACGTCTGCTTCGTGTTTCAGCGGGCCCACCAGACAGCGGCAGCCGGGATGGCTGGTGGAGCGGGTTCCAGTTCGCGGGGCCCTCCTCCGGAGGTTTCTGCCCTCCAGGAGCAGCTGGCGCACGCGGTGGCTCGGGCTGAGGAGGCCGAGCGTGACCGCGAGGCTCGAGTGAGTGCTTGCTTGGCCCTGACCCTCTTCTAGCTGCTTTCCTTCTATCACTGTTCTCTCACGGTGCATGCGTGCTTTGACAGGTGGCCGAGATTCGGGAGGCCCTGGCCCATGCTGTTCGTGCTGAGCAGGAGCGCGATGCCTGGGTGGCAGAGCGCGATGCCTGGGTGGCAGAGCGTGACGCCCGGATTGCGGAGCTGGAGGAGGAGCGTCGACGGGAGGCTGAGGAGCTCCCTCGTGACGTGCTGGATCTGCGGATCGCCCTCGAGCTGTCGAGGAGGGAGGCGGTGAGAGAGAGAGAGGAGAGGGAGAGGGATAGGGAGACCATGGAGAGAGAGAGGGAGTGGGATAGGGAGACCCTAGAGAGAGAGAGGGAGAGGGATAGGGAGACCATGGAGAAAGAAAGGGAGTACAGGATGGCAGAGCGATATCGAGATTGGGACGAGAGGAGAGCTCTGGTGGCCCAGGTGTCGGAGCTCCGGCTGAGTCTTGGCACGGCGGAGGGGAGACTCCGGGAGAGTGAGGAGCGGTATCGGAGGGCGAAGGAGCGCGGGGAGCGACTTCGTCAGTCCGGTTCCTTTTCTGTGGGCAGCTTTCTAGTTTCTTCGGCCGAGCAGCGTCGCCGTACCTTGGAGGCTGGCATGGTGCCACCTGGAGAGGCGAGCACGGCTTCTCAGGGTTCACAGAGGTCGCGGAGGCCCCCTAGGGATCCCCGTCAGAGGAGGGAGGAAGGAGATGACCAGGAGGGTGACGGTGAGAGTTAGAGAGTTGCTTGTACGTCACCCTTCTCACTGTATGATGTACTTTCGGCTATTATATGAAATGGAAATGGCTTTTTTGTGTTGTGTGTACTTTTCTCTCTCCCACACTTTCTTCTTTGCACTGAGTTGTCCTTTGAGGCATGCTTCGCGAGACCTTGCCCTGAACAGCGGGGAACTACGCTTTGCACGGGGGGATTTTGTTTCCTTTTCCCCCTTTTGGGCGCGTCCAGGCGCGAGGACGCGTCTTAATCCTTGATTTCAAATTTAAAGCGACGGGTGGTCCTTCTTCTCCCGTGCCTTACCCGCAAACGAGCCCGCCTTCTGCCGAAACTCGCTTGCCCCCCTTTCCGTCTTCCTCTTCTTTTGATCGATGGAGTTCGGTGGGCCCGACCATGGTGAAGGTGGAGAGGGACGAGGAACTCCTCGCCCAAGGAGGGACGCGCCCGAGCACGGAACGGCGTCCATGGAGGAGGAAGGGCCGCTTCGGGCCCCCGAGGGACCCGAGGGGCCTGATGGCGTGGGAGGAGGTGAACACGGTCCGGTAGGTCCTCCGATCTCTTCCTCTTTTAATTCATTTTGGGTTTTGAAGCGAGCCGCGCGAGGAGGAAAGGGTTCGGCGAGTGTTGCACTCAAATGATGGACGCGTCCTAGACAGGGGACGCGTTCCTTTTGACTGATGTGGGACCCCTTTCTTGGTGCAGGACATGGCAAGGACCCTGGGCCTGGCCGATGAGTGGGCGAGTGCGGACGAGCCGAGCCGCGTCAGGAGGGAGAGCCGCGGCAAGGCGAGGCTCGAGGACTGGCCCGTACGTCTCCCTGGACAGCAAGGGGGTGTACTGGTGCAGGACAGTGCCGACTTCCTGCGGCGGCAGAGAGAGAGTTACGCGGGGCTTCCCCAAGCTGGGGACACGCGTGGCATCGGCGGCTCGCGCGCCCAACTGTCAGAGACTAGGCGGCAGCTGGCCGTCGCTCAACATGAGTTGTCGCTCCTGGTAAGTTACGTGCCGCACTTTTAACTTCAGATTTTGGAGTTTCACTGACGGCCGTTGTTTATTTCGTTCCAGCGTGCCCAGCAGACAGCGACGGTGGGAGTGGCTGGCGGATCTTCCAGCTCCTCGGCCCCTTTTCTCGAGATTGCCTCCCTCCGGGAGCAACTTGCCGGTGCGGTGGCCCGCGCGACCCGGGCGGAAGAGGAGCGTGACGCCTGGGTGGCGACTGTAGCGGAGCTGCGGCATCGTGGTGAGGAGAGACCTTCTCCAGACATCCTGGAGTTAAGGGTTCTTCTGCAGATGATGAGGAGAGAGGCAGAGAGAGAGAAAGCCGAGAGAAGGTCCGAGCGACAGCGGGATCTGACCGAGAGGAGGGCCTTGGAGGCCCAAGTGAGGGAGCTCCAGCTGGGCCTTCAGGCCGTCGTGCAGAGGCTAGGAGGGATGGAGACGCGCTATGAGAGAGCGCGAGAGTTCGGGGAGCGACTCCGCCAGTCCGGTCGCTTTGCTGCCAGTGGCTTCTTCGCCACGCCAGGGGAGGAGCAGCGAGTCACTGCTGCGGAGCAGGCGCCCAGAGGCGAGGCAGGTGCTACTGCACGGGGATCCCGGAGGCTTCTGAGGGAGCCTCACCTCGGGGGAGAGGAGGAGAGTGCCCGGAGAGATGAGTGATGGTGAGGATTGGCGGGCTAGTGGGCCCGCCACCTCTCTATGATTGTAGTGCTTATGACAGCTTATGTAGAATTATGAATGGAGTGATTTGATTTTCTGCTGTTTATTTATTTTTTTGTGCGTTCCTTCTTCCCTACACTTCTTCTCCTTTGCACTGTTCCCATGTGATGAGTCTGCCGAGACTCCGCTCTAAGCGGAGAATCGCGTCTTGTTGTGACCATTTTCCACGGGAATCTGCCGTCGAAGTCAATAATGGCGGCCCTAGTTCCTTTTCCCGAATGCTGTGTCAAATTTTGCGGACGTCCTCCAAATCATGATAGGGTATCCCTAGACAACATATGGGATATTCGTCCTATTCTTCGTCCAGTCAATCACCCTGTGCGAGCGGTGAAGCGACACATGGGACCACTTGGGCGGTGCCTCATTGCGAGGGCTATCATTGACAGGTGATGGAGGCAATCTTGGCCCGCACTCCTTCCATTTCTATAAATTCTTGTCCCTTTTATCCTCCCAGGTATATCGAGAGCTAACTCGAGGAGCACAAGTTCTTACGGGAGAGGAGGAGTTCAAAATTCTGAGAGTTGGATGGAGGGCGAATCTTCCCATTCCTCGAAGAGAAGCAGGTCCAGTGGTAGTAGTTCCAGGAGGCTTTCAGATCTTGAAGGGCACTTCAGCGAAAGGGCCCAATCACAACTCGTAAGCCAAGTTTTCTTGCCCTTTTCTCATTTTTTCTTCCTTTCTTCTGACCAAACCTCGCCCCCATTCCTTGTATGTGTAGGTTGTGATGAAATCACAAATCTCATGGGAGTTGGTAGTAGCAGCGTACAGGGGCCTCCCAGATTTTCAGAAGGCGAGGCTAGACGTGATGGATTTGGTACCTTCCTTCGGATCGAGCTGATCCAGCTTGACCTAGTCCTGATCCAAGCCTTGTGTGAGAGATGGGACCCAGTGAGCCGGGCATTCCTGATGCCCTGGGGGCACATGGTGTCCAGCTTGGAAGATGTGGTCCGAATTACGAGTCTCAAGGTGGATGGCGAGGCAGTGACTGTGAGCGACGTCACGCGGTTCGGAGAAGAGCGGGGAAGAGGAAGAAGCGGAGAGCGCGCGGGCTCCTTCTTTTTTGTTTGTTTTGTTTGCTGCAACACAGAAATGAGAGGAAAGAGAGAAGGGGCCACCACGGGAGATTGCTCCGGCGGGGCGAGCGGGACAAGCGTGATATAGCAAAATATGGGAGTTAAACGGCCATAGCGGGAAGTGACTCGCCGCGGCCTCGGGGGGACGGGAATGGTGCAAAAATTAAATAACAAGAATTGAAACGGTCATTGGGGAAGTGACTCGCCGCGGCCTCGAGAATATGAGCAGATAATAAGATGACAGAATATGAAGAGGATACAAAGAGCGGAATTTAAACGGCCATTGGGGAAGTGACTCGCCGCGGCCTCGATGATAAGAGCAGAATATAACAGAATATAAAGAGAATATAAGAACGGAAATTTAAACGGCCATTGGGGATGTGACTCGCCGCGGCCTCGATGATATAAGCAGAATATAACAAAACATAAAGAGATTATAGGAATAGAAATTTAAACGGCCATTGGGGAAGTGACTCGCCGCGGCCTCGATGATATAAGCAGAATATAACAAAATATAAAGAGAATATAGGAAACAGAAATTTAAACGGCCATTGGGGAAGTGACTCGCCGCGGCCTCGATGACAAGGTGTGATCGCCAGGGGCCAAAAGACCCCAAAATAAGAAGGTGATCGCGCCTACCTCAAGAGCGGGAGATGGCGGGTTGCTTCTTCCTCTCCTTCCGGCCGGCCGACGGAGAGGGCTTTCCTCGGTTACCCTTGCAAAACAACGACAAACAAATAACAAGTGGATTAGAAAGATGAATGTGTAGTATTCATCCTTGCAATAAAAATGACGAAATAACGGGAAGACACACACCTGGTTGGTGTTATCTTTTAAACCCCTCTCGGACTCGAGTAGGAGGAAAATGAGATGATGGATGCGAGATGATGAATGCAAAAGAACTACGAAGAAAAGGAAAGAGTTGGCTTATTGGATGTGCCGGTGGCGAAATTCGGCGGAGCTCCGGCAGCGTGGGGACGACGTAGAAGCGCGGTGGATGAAGACGACCTCCCTCTCGCGAGCGTGGGCACCCGAGAAGCCGGCAGAACCTCCACCTACAAAAGACCCCACGGGTTAGAAAAATGACTCCGTAGCCTCTGGGCTCCGGCAGCCTATCGGATCACTGCTTAGCTCCCCTAGAACTGAGGGGGTGGGCCTCTATTTATAGAGCTCCGGAAGGTGGAGGCGTCCAGGACCCTGGACACCTCCATCAGGGCCGAAATAATATTTTATTCTATTTTTATTGATTTTTTTGGAATACTTTTGTGGGGGCGTCCAGGGTCCCGGACGCCTCAAGCAGGTCCACCGAAAACCGACGACGGCCGCACGCGGTTCGGCACAACGCGTGGTTTTGTGAGCGGCGCCTCGTGATTCAGAAATGGGCGCGTCCAGCTGACCGGACGTCTCTATATTTGGCTTTTTTCACACACGACAAACCGTCGTTCGGTGGCCGGCGCCCGTGAGGGAGTTGATGGAGGCGTCCAGAGGCCTGGACGCCTCCAAAAATAGATTATTTTATTGGTTTTCTTGTCTTTTTATGATAGGGCTGGCATTTTAATTTTTTTATTTGTTTTTATGGAGGCGTCCAGGGGCCTGGACGCCTCCATTAATATATATATTTTTTATTTATTTTTTTTGTTTTTTGTATGCCAACTGGCATTTTATACTTTTTTTATATTTTGTTTTTATGGAGGCGTCCAGGGGCCTGGACGCCTCCATTAATTATTTTTATTTTTATTTATTTTTTTATTTTTTCTATGCCAACTGGCATTTTACACATTTTTTATTTTTATTTTTTTATGGAGGCGTCCAGGGGCCTGGACGCCTCCATTAATATATATATATTTTATTTAATTTTGGGCCCTGAGAAAATAATAAAATAAATTAAAATTATGGGGGCGTCCAGGGGCCTGGACGCCCCCATTAAGACCCACACGGGTCCTCGGATTAGGCGTCGGCAGCCGCCCGGTAGACACCCTTCTTGGTTCCGGAACCTTTTGATGCGTCTGACTGGTGTTGATGCCGTCCGAATGCCGTGATGAGACGATTCCGGATGCCGAAAAGGGCGGAAGAAGACTCAAGAAAAGGAAGTACTCAAGTGATTCGAAATGCGTAAGCCGTCGCGGGGCGTCGTATAGTAATATGAGACTTCCTCAGGAGACGTCAGGAATGGCGTGTCTACAGCTGCCCCGCCTTGGCGTCTGCTTTGCAAGGGAGCGACACGTAGTGGAAATGGAGTGGAGTGAAGTGGGAGCGGACTGATAAGTTGATGCCAAGGTGTGATGAGACACGCTTTTGACGTTACTGTTTGGAATCTTTCCTGGAGTTTCAATGAGGCGACCTTGAAGAAGGTCTTTCAAATATTGACGATTGCTTGGACGGAGATCAAATAAGGGAGGGTGAGATGTGCGCTCAGGCACGAAACAAAAGGGGACCAACTTCTCGGTGTGGAAGTACCTGGGTCATAAAACCGGAGGTTTCACCTTTGGGGAGCGGTTACCAGCCAATGTGGAAGTGCTGCGGCCAAGGTGGGTCAAAAAAGGGTAAAGGAATATCTGAGGGTCTGTCCAAACAAGGGTCTCCTTTGGAAGAGCAGCGTCGGGGCCGTCTCTAGGAAACTTGGTATTTCATTCGGAGTGGAATATCTCATATTTGTGGGAATTGAAACACAATGGCTTTCACAATCGAATCACTTGAATGATCTTCCGCAATAAATCAAAGTCCTATATGAATGCATGCTGGGTTTAAAGAAAAATTAAAACAAACTAAAATAGAAAATAGCCAAGGATAATATTGTCAACTTGTGAAGAACGGGTCAGGATACCGACCTGGTGAGCTGATACTGGGCTGGGGCCCGTTTATCCGCGCACCAACTCACTGAATGGAACCGTCGTCCCCATTCTATCACAAATTGACGGCCTATCCGTACAACCCAAACTCTTCCGGGATCATCACCGTTTTTGTTGAAGGGGAACTCCAATCCCAGATTCGTTCGGGCCGCAAGGTCCTTGACATGTTCTAGTAGCGTAGGTATCATATACTATGATGCATGACATGGTGGGACCAACCAATGAAAGGTGGTACAGGAGATAGGACAAAGACGTCCGTTAGTAAAACCTGCACAGGCCAGCAAAGGTTAGCAACATCAAAAGGTAGCAGAATCGCACCACAGTTCAAAGGAGATCTAGACAAAATCTTGACAATGACCACTGATGTGACATGTTCTGTCTTGAAGCACCCTCCCCTTCCTATAAGAACTCCCCTTAGGCTAGCTCATTCAAATGCACCAAGGTGGGTTTTGGAAGCTCAGGAGAGGAAGGAGAGGAAAATTTAGAGATTTCAGGATGGAAGGAGAGTCTTCCCGCGTTATGAAGAGGAGCAAGCCTAGCAGCGAGATTAGGCGACTTTCCGACCTCGAGGGTCATCTGAGTGGGACGATCATGTCGCATATGGTAAGCCGACTCTTTTCAAATTTCTGCACGTGAACCTTCTTCTTACTTCCTTCATTTCTTCTTCTTTCCTCTCCCAGCCATATCCACTCTTCCCAGGCCCGAGGAAGTTTTCCAAGCTGCCATGGCTTTCAAAGCTGACTTCCAATATCTCCATTGGCATGAGGGCCATACTCTCGAAGTGGCATCTGCAGGGGCTCCTTATTCACGCCAAGCATTACGAGAAGATTCGTATGGACTGGGCGGCTATGGGCGCGCTAGTGGAGGTCTGGCATCCCAAGACCCACACTTTTATCTTCCCGACCTTCGAGGTGACCATCCTCCTCGAGGAGGTGGAACTTCTGCTTGGTTTGAAGAAATTCAAGAGTGACGGGAAGGTGAAGGCTATGCGGATGCTGACACGGGGTACTTCTGAAAGCGTCCTTGGAAGCTTCATGCCGCCCGACGCAGCTAGAAAGGTCCGTACTCAGAAGGGGATCGATCTCCAAAAGCTTGCGGAGTGGGTCATGAACGCCCTGAGAGGGTCACCAGACGATGACTATTTGGAGGGAATCATGAAGGGGTTCACTATCTGTCTGGCGGGTGCTCTCTTGTTCCTTATACCGACAACATAGTGGAGGAAGACCAACTGAGTGCTATCTGCGGGATTTGGCGTGGAAAGAGGGTGGGACCCGCTGTCCTCGCCTACCTGTATAGTGGCCTTACTGCCTCGAGCATGGGTAAGCCTCCATTTGGTTGTGCACTTGTCTTGAATTGCTGGCTGGATTTGCATTTCAAATTCGACCACCGCGAGGGAATGCCAACCGCTTCGAAGCTCTTCCAACAAAGCCCGCTTCACCACATAGCCGACGTGTTAGGCTTCGGTGGTACTGTAGTGAACCGCGTTCCGTGGCTGAAGAAACGTGAGACTGGCGGTCTCACTTCCGCACCGTGACACAAGGCTTCTTTACTTGCGCACCGGCATGTTTGCTTTCGCTAGATCTCCTCATGAGATCTTCTCCCGAAGTTGATCTTCAACTGATCGGCGCGACCGAGTTCGTCCTTTATAGTGCGCATCGGTGCTGCCTCCAGATTGGCATCCCACGCCATTCGTTCCCGCCACCGACTGACATTGTTCCTTTGAAGAAAAGGGAGTTGGGCACTGAAGCGGACGCGAAGGAAGCGAAGGCCATTAAAGCTCCCTGGAAGACAAGTGTTGCGGGAAAGGCCTTAGCGCACGTGGTGGAGAATGCGAGCCGTGGAGGGCTTATGTAACCGAACTGGGGAAGTTAAGGCCTAAGGTGCCTAAACCCCTAATGTAGCTCATTCTGCTTTTCTGATGGAATAAAATCTGGCATTGATGTTTTGGGACCCCCATCCACTTAATTATTATTATCTCTTTTTTGTGGTTTTTCTTTTCCTTTGTGTTTTTTTTTTGTTTGGATTATATACATACACTTATCTTTTTTTTTCTTTTATTATATTTTTTTTGAAATTTTTATTATGGGGGCGTCCAGGGTCCTGGACGCCCCTAAGTTTTTATTTTTTTTTTGTTATTATTATTATTATTATTATTTTTGGGGGCGTCCTGGGTCTTGGACGCCCCTAATTTTTTATTTTTTTTAATTTTTTGTTATTTTTTATATTATTATTATTTTTGGGGGCGTCCTGGGTCTTGGACGCCCCTAATTTTTTATTTTTTTTAATTTTTTTTATTTTTTATTTTGGGGCGTCCAGGCGCGAGGACGCGTCTTAATCCTCGAATTCAAATTTAAAGCGACGGGTGGCCTTTCTTCTCCCGTGCCTTACCCACAAACGAGCCCGCCTTCCGCCGAAACTCGCTCGCCCGTCTTTGTCTTCTTCCCCTCGATCGAATGGAGTTCGGCGGTCTGGACCACGGCGAAGGTGGAGAGGGACGCGGGACCCCTCGCCTGAGGAGGGACGCGCCAGAGCACGGAACGGCGTCCATGGAGGAGGAAGGGCCGCTTCGGGCCCCCGAGGGACCCGAGGGGCCCAATGGCGCGGGAGGAGGTGAACACGGCTCGGTGAGTGCTTGGTTTTCCCCCTCTTTGATCCATTTTGAGTTTTGAAGCTAGCCGTGCGAGGAGGAAAGGGTTCGGTGAGTGTTGCACTCAAATGATGGACGCGTCCTAGACAGGGGACGCGTTCCTTTTGACTGATATGGGACCCTTTCTTGGTGCAGGACATGGCAAGGACCCTGGGCCTGGCCGATGAGTGGGCGAGTGCGGACGAGCCGAGCCGCGTCAGGAGGAGAGTCGCGGCAAGGCGAGGCTCGAGGACTGGCCCGTACGTCTCCCTGGACAGCAAGGGGGTGTACTGGTGCAGGACAGTGCCGACTTCCTGCGGCGGCAGAGAGAGAGTTACGCGGGGCTTCCCCAAGCTGGGGACACGCGTGGCATCGGCGGCTCGCGCGCCCAGCTGTCAGAGACTAGGCGGCAACTGGCCGTCGCTCAACATGAGCTGTCGCTCCTGGTAAGTTACGTGCCGCCCTTTTAACTTCAGATTTTGGAGTTTCACTGACGGCCGTTGTTTATTTTGTTCCAGCGTGCCCAGCAGACAGTGACGGCGGGGATGATTGGTGGCACATCTTCCAGTTCCTCGGCCCCTTTTCTCGAGATTGCTTCCCTCCGGGAGCAACTTGCCGGTGCGGTGGCCCGTGCGACCCGGGCGGAAGAGGAGCGTGACGCCTGGGTGGCGACTGTAGCGGAGCTGCGGCATCGTGGTGAGGAGAGACCTTCTCCAGACATCCTGGAGTTAAGGGTTCTTCTGCAGATGATGAGGAGAGAGGTAGAGAGAGAGAAAGCCGAGAGAAGGTCCGAGCGACAGCGGGATCTGACCGAGAGGAGGGCCTTGGAGGCCCAAGTGAGGGAGCTCCAGCTGGGCCTTCAGGCCGTCGTGCAGAGGCTAGGAGGGATGGAGACGCGCTACGAGAGAGCGCGAGAGTTCGGGGAGCGACTCCGCCAGTCCGGTCGCTTTGCCGCCAGTGGCTTCTTCGCCACGCCAGGGGAGGAGCAGCGAGTCACTGCTGCGGAGCAGGCGCCCAGAGGCGAGGCAGGTGCTACTGCACGGGGATCCCGGAGGCTTCTGAGGGACCCTCACCTCGGGGGAGAGGAGGAGAGTGCCCGGAGAGATGAGTGATGGTGAGGATTGGCGGGCTAGTGGACCCGTCACCTCTTTATGTTTATGATGTTTTGACAGCTTATGTAGAATTATGAATGGAGTGATTTGATTTTCTGATGCTTGTTTGTCCTCTTGTGCGTTCCTTCTTCCCTACACTTCTTCTCCTTTGCACTGTTCCCATGTGACGGATCTGTCGAGACTCCGCCTCGAGCGGAGAATCACGTCTTGTTGTGACCATTTTCCACGGGAATCTGCCGTCGAAGTCAATACTGACGGCCCTAGTTCCTTTTCCCGGATGTTGTGCCAAATTTTGCGGGCGTCCTCCAAAACATGATAGGGTATCCCTAGACAACATAGGGGCTATTCGTCCTATTCTTCGTCCAGTCAATCACCCTGTGCGAGCGGTGAAGCGACACATGGGGCCGCTTGGCCGGTGTCTTATTGCGAGGGCTATCATCGACAGGTGATGGAGGCAATCTTGGCCCGCACTCCTTCCATTTCTATAAATTCTTGTCCCTTTTATCTTCCCAGGTATATCGAGGACTAACTCGAGGAGCACAAGTTCTTACGGGAGAGGAGGAGTTCAAAATTCTGAGAGTTGGATGGAGGGCGAATCTTCCCATTCCTCGAAGAGAAGCAGGTCCAGTGGTAGTAGTTCCAGGAGGCTTTCAGACCTTGAAGGGCACTTCAGCGAAAGGGCCCAATCACAACTCGTAAGCCAAGTTTTCTTGCCCTTTTCTCATTTTTTCTTCCTTTCTTCTGACCAAACCTCACCCCCATTCCTTGTATGTGTAGGTTGTGATGAAATCACAAATCTTATGGGAGTTGGTAGTAGCAGCGTACAGGGGCCTCCCAGATTTTCAGAAGGCGAGGCTAGACGTGATGGGATTTGGTACCTTCCTTCGGATCGAGCCGATCCAACTTGACCTAGTCCTGATCCAAGCCTTGTGTGAGAGATGGGACCCAGTGAGCCGGGCATTCCTGATGCCCTGGGGGCACATGGTGCCCAGCTTGGAGGATGTGGTCCGGATCACAAGCCTGAAGGTAGAAGGCGAGGCAGTGACCGGAGTCACTTACGCGGACTACAGAGAAGGTGCCCAGAAGTTACTGGGTTTGGACCTAGATGGTCGGAAGAACAGGTCGGTAGCTAGGGCGTCCCTCATGGATGCATTAGGGCTCACCGACACTCGTCGGCGGGACGACGAATCCTCAGAAGAGTTCATGGAAAGGATAGAAATAGGATGCCGTGCCGTGTACTGCACAGATTTCGGCAACTGGGAAAGATGTAACATAGATTTGAGGAGATTTCTCCTCTTCCTTTTGGGGAGATTGGTACTGAGCTCGAAAGGGGATGGTATCCAATGTTGCTTCCTGGAGCTGCTGTCAGACCTTGAAAGAGTAGGGTATTATGCCTGGGGAGCCGCCATGCTGGCACACTTGTTTGCAGGCCTATTCCAAGAAACGGATCGTGAGATGACTGTGAGTGGTTTCACACCATTCATCCAGGTATTTTTTTGGTTTTGCTTGTTTTGTATTTTTTTTGTTGTTTTCGCAAGGTGCTGATGACCTGCGCCGAGCAGTTATGGAGCTATTATTACCTCCCTATGGGGAGAGCTCGACATTGGCGACCCGTGATGGTGCCGCTAGCCAGGCGGTGGGAACCCGTCATGAGTGCGGCACCCCTAACCTACCAACTGATGGTGTTAAGGCGGGAGCTACAGGAGTTCCCTACAGCGATGGTAAACTGGAGACCCTACTCAGACATGGTCGATGCCAACCAGCCGTGGGTTCTAGCAAGTCGTGCCCGGTTCGGACGGGAACTATGGATGCACTGCCTGAATGAAATCGAGCCGCTTCGGCTACGATTAGTTATGAGGACTTTAGGACTGGCTCAAGAATGGGTGGATTCAGCTGCGCCACCTCGTGTCGGGAGAAAGACGCGGGGACCGGCGACTTGCATTGACTGGCGCGTGCGATTCCCCGAACAGTATGAGGACTGGCAACGGGGTGGCACGATTGTAGAATCACAGGCGCGGGACAGCGAGGACTACTTGCGTCTATATAGGACAAAGTACGCAGAACGGTTCCAACCCCGGGGACTTGTGGAGGTAGGTTTCCCCTTTTTCTCTTCTCTTCTTTCTCCTTTTCTTGGTTTTTTTGGTAAAAATGCTGACTTGTAAGGCTGCAGGATGTCCGGGATGCCATGATAGCGAATTTACGAACTCGCTTGGCAGAGATGGAACAACAGTTGGGTGATGCCCGCGGAGCTACGAGCGCCTTGGTAGGTGTACAGTACGTTCCTAGTTAAAACCCCAGATTCCAGATGTTGGCTGCTAATTCACATGGTCGCAGCATGCCCAGATTGGCGCAGCCTCCCCAGCGATGGGAGTAGGTGGTGCCTCTTCCAGCTTGTGGATTCCCACCTCAGAACTTGACTCGCTTCATGAGCAACTTGCTCACGCCACGCAGCGTGCTGCGGAGGCAGAAGGAATGCTCGTATACAGGTAAAAGTTTCAGCGTTGAGTTCTCTTTGTTTACGCCTTATCGCGTATCTGAGATGGTACACTCGGCAGGAAAAGGAGACGGAAGAAGCGCTTGCCCAAGCTGCGCAGAAGGAGGCTAGGATAGCAGAACTGGAGAGGGAACTGCGGCGTCATCCTGATGACGACTCATCCAGGGATGCTATGGAACTGAGGATCACTCTCCAGTTAGAGAGGGAAGACCGTGAGAGAGAACGGGCAGAGAGGGAAAGAAACGCAGAGAGAGAAAGAGCCAACAGTTTGGCTGAAAGGGAGGAGCGAAGGGCCATGGAGGCCCAACTATTCGAACTCCGAATCGGCCTTGGTCTTGCTGAACAGTGGCTGAGAGATGGTGAGGAGCGCTACCGAAAAGCACGAGAGCGTGGCTTTCGTGTTGGTAGCTTCTCTGCTGCTTCCGTGGATCAACGCCGGGATGTGGGAATAGGAAGAGGAGTACAGAGCGGCAGGAGTACCGCTTTTCGTAGTTGGGTAGCACCTTTGAGAGTGTTTTGCCCGGAGAGTAGTGGGACGAGTAATGCAGAGAGAGAGGGCGGAACTTGATGTAAATTTTTTTGGTTTTTTGGAATAAAACACAAGGTTTGGTTTGTTTGTTTTTCACCTTTGCTTCAGTTACCTGAATCCCTGCACATATCACTGAAACAAACAAATCAGAATTTCTGTTCTGACTTGGCCCCTTGCTCAATAAGCAAATGGTCACTGTGACTGTCCTTGATAACTGGTCAAGGGGCCAAGCCTTTATTTAACGAAGGCAAGGGAAAGATGCGGTGATGATAAATGCGACAGGCAAGCACACGAATGCAAGCGGTATTAAAGTGAGATGATGCACGTAAATGCAATCATGCAAAATTGATTTGTTTTCTTTTTTATATTTGACATTTTTTTTTGTTTTATCATAAAAAGATTTTTTTTGTTTGCAAATATGTACATTTCTCTTTTCTATTTTTTTTGCTTTTATCATTTCAATTTTTTTATTGCTAACGCCCGGCAAGCACCCAAATGGCACCTAACCTACGTGAGACAGGGGTTTCTTACTAACCTCCCAGGTATCTTAAGTGCACATCTAGGTTGATTTGGGCCTCTAGACCCCTCGAATGACGATCCCGCCGGCTAAGACTTACCCTGATGACAATACCGTCATGCCATGCTTAGGCTCCCAGTTGCTTCCGACCACAGGGATTCACCCAAAAGGTGTTTGAGGTAGATGATTTGCCCGACCCGGGTCTGTTTCCTCACAACTCTAGATGGTATAAGATGGAACACCCTGGAACCCTAACGACCAACCGCGCGACGCTGACCCGGAATCAGACGCCGTCGCACCCATAGGTGACGCGCTTGCATTGGCCTAAGCCCGAGGTTAAACAAGAAGACATCAAGGTGGTAAACAGGGGTCTTGACCAGCCAGAAACACAGAGACTCCTTCGCAGCGATAGCTTTTGCTTTTCAAAGTAGGCAACCAAAATGTGTATATTAAAATAAGGTCGCAGACCCTGGGCAGTTTTCACCTTTCAGAAACTCCATCGAACCTTCATCTTTAGAGGGAGAAGGAAGAGCGTAGGGGATAAACCTCCTGAGAGGACCGGCAAAGCCGTTAACCCGGCGAGCGAATAAGGGCCCATTAACTCTTTCCTTTCGGACAACTTCGGACCAAATCTCGAGCATTTACATTCCACGGCCCCCCTTTGTGGATTCAGACTTTTGCTTTGAGGGGTTCCGTTTATCGTACCAGGCACGGTCACGACCAGGCTTTTCTCTTGATTTTGATTTTGTATTTCTTTCTGTGAGGGAGATATAGTCGTTTGACGTTGGTGGGCTCCCTCTTCGTATGCCTGCGGGGACACTGCCCTCTTCTCGTGCTCTGATCGATGCTCGAGGAAATGGGTCCTACTCTTGCCTTTGGGGTTTGAGTTTCGGTTTCTCATGCTCAGCGTTTTAAGGGCGCCGACTGTCTCATTTGGTCGAAGAGAAAAGAATAAAGATTACAGCTTCCGGAGATCTTCTAGGTGTGGCCCTACCGTAGGTGATGCTACCAACTTTTTTGAATAAAATACATAAGTGAACACATGTTAGCTTCCTTCGAGCGAGCATAGGCCGACGTGGCCGGACAGGGGTCTCCACGGTTCTGGCAAACCAAGACCCGGTGCCTACCAAGCCTTAATGGGCCCTATCCTAACATGAAGGTTAGATGCAGGGACTTAACTACATGGTGCCTGCCAGGCATCGGCATTTTGAATTTTCCATATTTTTAGTGGTTTTCAATATTTCCTTGTTTTTGATGTTTTTTATCTTTTCATCATTATTTTTTTTGTTTTGTGCTAAGGGTAGTATTTCTTAAGATAAAGCCCATTCCAAGGGTGGGATAACTCGGTCCCTTCGGCGTTGATTAGCTTGTAGGCGTTGCCAGGGTACACGGCTTGAATTACAAATGGTCCTTCCCAATTGGGTTGGAGCTTAGAACGCGGCCCTCCAGGTTTGACAAAAATTCTTTTTACGACCATCTCACCGACTTTGAATTTTCTCTCAACGACTTTCTTTTGGTAAAAGCGAGCGAGTCTATTTTGATACACACGCGCGTGTTCGGCGGCGGCCAGCCGCTTCTCATCCAAGAGTTCCAACTGGGCGAGGAGTGAATTACGACGATCGTCGAGGGGAAATTCCTCATCCAATTGTACCCTGAGAGAAGGGATCAGAGTCTCGTACGGGACTACCGCTTCCATACCATAAGTGAGGGCAAATGGAGTCTGCCCGGTGGGGGTACGGATTGAGGTGCGATAGGCCCATAGGGCTTCGATAAGCTTTTCTGGCCAGTCTGAAAACTTACTAGACTCGCAGGTTTTTTTGATGATTTTGAGCAATGTTTTATTGGTGGCCTCCGCTTGGCCGTTACCTTGTGGGTAATAAGGCGATGAATGATGCAATGCAATTGCGTACCTTTTGCAGAGGTCCTGTAGGTCCTGAGAAATGAATTGTGGCCCATTGTCGGTGACGATCGTGCTTGGGACGCCGAATCTGGCGAGAATGTTCTTCATGATGAACTTGCAGACTGTTGACGCCTTGATCTCCGCGTAAGCTTCGGCTTCGGCCCATTTGGTGAAGTATTCCGTCGCAGTAAGGATGAAAGATTTCTGCTTGGTGAGGGAATTGGGATCACCTAGGGACCAATGATGTCGAATGCCCACATGGAGAAAGGCCATGGGGAGGATATTGGATGAAGTGAGGAAGATGGTGAATGGATTTTATCGGCGTGAAGTTGACACTTGACACACCTACGGACATAGACAGCACAATCCTCTTCCATAGTGGGCCAATAAAAGCCTTGACGAATGATCTTCTTGGCGAGCATCTGACTATTCACGTGGCCACCGCACACACCCGAGTGCGTCTCTTCTACACATTTCCAAACCTCATCGTCACCAAGACATCTTAACAGAATACCAGTAAGGCTCCTCCTATAGAGTAGACCTCCAATCAATGTGTATTTCTGAGCCACCCTTCTTATGGCTTTCTTGTCCTCTGTGGTGGCCCCTTCAGGATAAGACTGATCTTGGCAATATTTGACAATTTCATAGAACCATGGTTTCTCTTCATCAGCCAGTTCTTCTTCGGCCTCTGCCAACATGAGCTCCCTCTTCTCAAGGATATCTTCCTGCAGGATCTTCCTTGCTATCCTGTCTTTGATGTTTACGTAGGAAGCATCATCGACTGCAGGGGCGTGAAGTTTGTAGATGGAAATGGACTTAAACCATCTTCCTAGAGGGAACCTTATGGATGATGCCAATGAGGCGAGGGCATCGGCGAGAATATTCTGATGACGAGGGATATGAACAAAGATCAGTTTTGTGAACAGTTTGGCAAAGGCAGCAGTGAGTTCTTGGTATGGCTTGAGTTTGGGATCGCGAGTGCGATACTTAGTGAGTACCTGGCGAAGGATGAGTTGACTATCACCTACGACTCGCAACTCAGTGATACGAAAAGAATGAGCGAGTCCTAGGCCAGCTAGAAGAGCTTCATATTCGGCTATATTGTTGGTGACTGGAAATTTGAGCTGGTATGCCAATGGGAATGTGAGGCCTTCCGGCGACAGGAGGGCGATGCCGATTCCTCTCCCTTGAGAATTCAGAGCTCCATCAAAATATAGTGTCCACATTGGCTCATCTGATTGGTTGATGGACATTAGTTCCTCATCTGGAAACTCTGATTGGACGGGATCGAACTTGGGAAGAGGATGGTGAGCGAGATGCTCGGCTATGGCATAACCTTTAATCGCCTTTTGCTGGATGTAGGTGATGTCGAACTGAGAGAGAAAACTTTGCCAGCGTGCTAGCCTATCCGTAAGGACGGCTTTCTCCAGAAGGAATTTGATAGGATTCATTCGAGCAATCAAGTGGACTTCGTGAGCCAAGAAGTAGTGCTTCAATTTCTGCACTACCCAAACGAGGGCAGCACAGGTTTTCTCCATGCCGGTGTACTTCTGCTCACAGGGATTGAGAAGTTTGGACAAGTAATAGGTTGCCCGTTCCTTGCCTTCTTCATCAGCTTGTGCGAGGACGGCTCCCACGGAGTCATCCAAGACTGAGATGTAAAGGATCAGAGGTTTTTCTGGTTTAGGTGGAATGAGAACGGGTGGACTAGCCAGATATTCCTTCAACCCTTCAAAAGCTTTCTGACATTTAGAATTCCAGTGGAATTCTACTCCTGGCTTGGTCAACTCGTAGAGAGGTCTACACCTTTGTGAATGTTGAGACACAAACCGACGAATAAACTGCAGCCTGCCGATTAAACCTCGGACTTCCCTCAAATTCTTGGGAGGCGGCATATCCCTGATAGCCTTGGCTTTGTCGGGATCTATCTCGATCCCTCTTTTACTCACAATGAACCCCAGCAATTTACCTGACGACACACCAAACACACACTTTTTCGGGTTCATTTTCAATTGGAATTCTCTTGACCTTTGCAAGACCTTAGCCAAAACTTCTGGATGTTCCATCCTGGTCCTTGATTTCACCAATAAGTCATCCACATACACTTCCAGATATATGTGCATCATGTCATGAAATATGGCCATCATCGCTCTTTGGTAAGTAGCTCCAGCATTCTTTAACCCAAACGGCATGACCACGTAACAATATGTTCCCCAAGGGGTAGTGAATGACGTCTTTTCCTGATCCTCTTCTGCCAAACGAATTTGATTGTATCCTGAAAATCCATCCATGAAAGAGAGGGTTTCAAAACCTGCCGTGTTATCAATCAACACATCAATGTGAGGTAAGGGAAAATCATCCTTTGGACACGCGCGGTTAAGGTCCCGGAAGTCGATGCAAATCCTGACTTTCCCATCTTTCTTCATGACCGGGACAATGTTCGCCACCCATTGAGGATAAAGAACGACTCTAATGAACCTGGCTTTGTGGAGCTTATCGACCTCTTCTTTCATTTTCAAAGCCATCTGAGGGTGGAAACGCCTTAACCTTTGTTTTACCGAGATGGACCCTGGTTTTAGGGTTAAACGGTGTTCGACCAAGGTTGAATCCAAACCCGGCATATCCTCGTAGCTCCATGCAAACGTGTCCTTATATTCCTTGAGGACCTCAATTAATGCCTCTTCTTCAGAGGGTGGTAGGTTGTCACTTATGAGGATGATCCTAGGGTCTTCCTCAGTCCCCAAGTTGACTTCTTTGGTGGATTCTTCTACGGCGGTTGACGGCTCGTCGAATCTCCTCATTCCGCTAGCGTATGCGCCCGCCGCATCCTCATATTCTTCACCCTCATCTTCAGTGGGGCATTCTTCATTCGTGATCTCGTAGACTCCATACCCTTCATCAGATGCACAGTCGCCCTCGCATTCTATTTCGGGTAGCTGGATGGGATTTTCTAACAACTGGGGGATGGCAAGAAGGGCCTGACACCTGGCGGCCAAATCCAGAAGGAATCGACGAGGGATCTGCCTACCCTTGGATTTCTTCCTAGGTACTACCCTTGGCCTATCATTCCTAGATTGACTGACAATATTTACAGACGAAGAGGAAGATGAGGAGGATGGTGTAGAATGTACAGGAGAAGACCCCTCAGAGGAGGGGTAGAAAAGGTCGCTCATCGGACCTTGGACGGGTGGTCCGCAAGGCGGTACGCACCCGTGGGAGATGTAGGAGGTTTCCTCAACGAAGATGTGTTGTTGGAGAGTTTGAAAATTGACGTTTTTTTTTCGTTTTCATTTTTAATGACAAAGCAGTGAAAAGAGATTGGAGGAGAGAGGAAAGTGGTTATGGCTAGAGGATTGTGGGGCTCGTAGAGCAGATCATGGTTGAAGACCTGGCGCGGGTTGAAAAGCCCGCGTAGGTATGTAAGCAAAGAAGGGGACCTGGGAAGATCATCAGACAATTGTCTGGCCCAGGAAGAAGATATCAGCAAAGGCTGAGACGAGTGGATGGAGAGGATGGCGGCTAATGAGCCGTCGATGGCAATGTTGAGGACGGATGAAGATCCGTCGATGACAGAGTCCTTCTGGCGAGGACGAGGATAGTTTGGAACCTTGGCAAGAGTGGTAATATTCTCTGGTATTTCGGAGATCAATGGTGGTCCTTCAAGCTGTGGGACGAGAACATCCTTTCCAGTGCAACGGAAATGTCCCGTATGTCGAACCATTTGTCCCACTCGCATTCCGGATCTTTGATCTTGCCTCTTTTGGTGATCCTCGGACATTTTTCAGCAAAATATACAGCATGTGATCCCCATATGCTTCTCGTGGGTGATCTCCCATCTGAACAACGGGCCCTCTGTTGAAGTGGTTTGATAGAGTCCACGTGAGGGGCTTCCAATCTGCCTTGAACGGTCCTTTGAAGCCTAGGCCAAACCTACGGTTCGGCCTAATTTCTTTGGCGGCTTGAGCATACCCTGTAACTGTGCGCCCAGCCCTTTTCCTTGTTGATAGCCGATGTTCCTCATAATCTCCCAACCTTTGGAGTGAAAAGGGAGACACGATGTTGTGGTTGCCCTGACCGGCTCTTTTGGTGCTAGTGGCATGCGAGATGGATCACGCACGTCCAGCAGTGACAATATGGGCCGATGAGACGGCCAAACAGAGGGCAGAGAGGTGTTGATAGCATCCACTGTGTGAAGGACAGGTGTACTGACCACTTTAATAATTCTCCCGTTGTAAGGAAACTTCAGGCACTGATGGTTGGTGGAAGGCACAGCGTCCATGGCTTCAATGTAAGGACGACCCAGTATAGCCTTGAATGTGGGGTCCATGTCGAGGACATGGAATTCCGTGGGAATTGCCATGGGGCCTAGTTCTGCCTTCAGAATAATCATCCCCTGCGGCGGCCTTTTGCTATTGTCATAGGCCGTGACCGTGATCGAGGAAGGTCTTATTTGTTCCTCGTCAACCCCACACAACTGAAGAGTGCTCATGGAGATCACATTTATGGACGCACCCGTGTCGACAAGACACGGGTTTATGGATACCCCATTAATTTTTATTGAAATGCACAATGCATATTTCCGAGCTTCCTTGGGAGCGAGCTCGTAGTTGTGAACATGATGGCTGGTTGTGTGTCTGTTGGGGTCAGGACGGTCGAAATCTTCTCCACGGGGAGGTCTTCATTAACCATGACCTTTTGAAGATATTCCATCAAGGCCGCCTGGTGGGATGTGGATCTTTGAAGTAGCTCTAGGATGGAGATCCGGGCAGGCGTCTTGTCCAAGTGTTTCAGTAGATCATACTGTGTTCCAGGGATAGCTCTTTCTGGTTGTTCTGCATCATCCTTCTCTGGCTGAGATTGCTCGGGATTCTGACTGTTGTGGGGGAAAACCCTGTGGAAAATCCTTCCACTCCGGAGCACCATTGCCTGTGGCTTTTGTACCTCTGTGGGGGTAGCAGTGGGTTTTAACAGGGGTTTGAGGGGTAGTAGTGGAGGAATGGTTGATGAAGCAGGGGTGATGACGGGAGCAGGGATTCTGATGAGGGGTTTGTTAGGTGGAGGCATGGCGGAGGTAGAGGGGATATCGCGCGGATTATGAAGGATAAGGGGTTTGGAAGGTGGAGGTGGAGGTAAGGTTTGAAACGGGTAAAGGTTTTGAGGCGGATGGTGGGTGATGAGTGGTTTTGAAGGCATTAGTGGTGATGTGGTGGAGAAAGACGGGGTTATGTATGGTGGACGGATGATAAGGGGTTTAGAAGGCGTAGGGGTAAATGTGGTAGAGGTGGATGGTAAAGTGGGGGAGTGGGAGAAGGTGAGAGGGTGTGAAGGCGTAGTAGAAAGTGTCGGTTGATAGGAGGTCGGGGTGCGGATGAGAGGGCGTAATGGTAGTGGAAATGGTGAAGGCGATACCGATGCGGGTTGATGAGAGAGAGGTGCTACCCGGGCAAGGTGAGGGGGTTGCATGACGATAGGGTTGGAGGTATAAAGAATGGAGGTACTTTCCTGGTGCCACACCTGCTCTCTCCCGACTTCCGGGAAGGAGGAGATGGGGTTAACCTGATGATTGGGCTGTTGGTGCTCCGGTAGTGGATTCTGGATTATGCCCATGTCGGGCTGTTGTTGTGGGGCCTGCTGAGGCTGTTGTTGTTGTTGTGGTTGCTGCTGCTGCTGCTGTTGTAACTGCTGCTGTGGCCTCTGAGGAGGTCTCCTAGCCTTGAGAGCCGCGACGTACCGTCTCATCTCATCCCAATCTATTTGATGTTCATCATTCATATCATGGATGTAATCTTTGAAATGGAAGCAGTAATCCACTGTGTGTCCCGGCTGCCTGTGGTAGACGCAGTATTTGGAGGTATCAACATTGGGGGGCCAGGCGGGCCTTTCTCTGGGTAGGGCGAGTTGGTTTGATGCCATGAGGGCATTAAAAATATCTGCTAAGGTTTCTGGCAATGGTGGATAGTAGGCTCTCTTAGGACCGAGCGGCCTCCTTTGTTGCTGTTGGGGACCATAGTTCCCCGGGGGTGGAACTTGGTTGTACTGAAGCGGTGGTTGTTGTTGTTGAGGTTGTGGTTGTTGTTGCTGGGGTTGGCGTAATGGAGGCATATTATCCTGGGGTGGATTATTTTGGGGTGGAGGACGGAGAGGGAAAGGACCTGGTTGAAGGGGTAGTCGGGGCATTTGTGGAGGCCTTGGGTTGACTGCATAGTTGGCATTGTTGACCGCACTGACTTGCTCATTTGTCACGACCCCTTCTGTGGCTCCGCCCGGGACACCAGCGCCTGTCTTTCTGACCACTTTGGGCTTCGGCGACTCAAACATGTTCATGATGGGGGAGTCTTTTAGCTGGGTTTGGATGTATCGGGCCCTTTCATAGAGTTCCTCCATTGTAGTAAGTTTATTCATGGCGAGGACGTGTCTGAACTGCGGGGTTGCATTAGACACAATCATTTTCACTTGTTCGGGCTCGGAGAGGGTATCCCTTATTCTTTCCGCCAGAGACCTCCATCTATCAGCATATCGGACAAAATCCTCGTCGGGTTTCATCTTTTCGGCCACTAGGTCGGTAATGGAGAGTGAGGGACCGACCCTATCCCTATATTTCTGCAAGAACCTTCTCTGCACTATTTCAAAATTCTCGGCCTCGCGGGGCTCCAGAGAATAGAACCACTCAAGCGCGGGACCATCCAATGATCTCCGAAAGAGGTATGCCAGGGACCTCTGATCGTTTTGCCAATAGGAGGACTCATACATGAAGTCCTTGAGGTGAATGAAGGGGTTGCCGGTACCATTGTATCTGCGGTACGTGGGCATTTCGGAGGGAGGGAGATGAATGACGGGGAGGATTGGCAAAGCAACCTCCGGGGTGGCTTTCACGTCCACCATTCTTCTCAGATTTTGAAACTGCTCGTCCATGCGATTGAACCTATTGAGGAGCGATTGGGCGAGCTCCTCTGGGGGTGAAGGTGGCACTTGCCATTGGGGGAGAAACTGTCTCCCGGAGACTTGAGGGGGAAACCCGGAATGAGAGGGAACTGTCGGACCACCGACAGTTGGCCCTGGCTGAAACGGTGTGTGAGGAACACCGGGAGTTTGAGATTGTGACGGGAATTGGAATGAGGGAGGTTGTTGGCTCGCTTGTCCTTGAAGCGAGGGAGACTGGATGGCTTGCGCCAATGAAGGAGATGGAATGGCCTGCACGGACTCGTGGAGAGGTGCGATAGCCGGAGTTGACTCCTGGGGCGTGGGGGAAACAGATTTCCCCTTTAGAATGGCCTGGAAGGCCCGGAGCTGTTCAGAGGTAAGCTCCGTGTTGGCGAGGACGCCCAGTAAGGAAGTGATATCCTGTGGCGGGGACGTGTCCCCGGCAATAACCTGCACCTCATGCGAGGGGTCATGAGAAGGACCCGAGTCCATAGCATAGACTCGCGGGTCGGCTGTCAAACCACGGCTAGGGTGGTTCTCCTCAGAAGACTCGTGAGACATGCTCACAGTTCTCCCAGAACGCAAAAACATACACTAGCAAGTAGGTAGCAGAGATTATCAAACAAGTGGATGCCTTTACGCCCTTTTTTTTTGTTTTGATTTTGATGATTTTTTTTGTGTGTTTTTAGCGAGATCCGAAGTTCACACAAGATAGGGACCCTAGTTTATTTTTGTTTCACCGCCGTGTCAGCTAGGGTCTCTCGTCTCACCACGAATGAAATGACTAACTTCGGGGAACTTCAATGGTACAACCAGCCCAGTGAACGAAGAGGAGATTCTTCGATGTCGGGGACTTACGGAGGTCCCAGTGTAGGAGATTCTAGTCCGTTGAGAGGAATTCCCAAACGGAGAGTCCTTCCTTCACCGGGAAAGGGTGATCCTCAAAAAAAATGAAAAAAAGGATAGAAAAGAGGAATGGATGTATGCAATGGAATGCTGACAGATATATGGAGTGGGAAAACAACAGAAATAACAAACATGTAATAAACAAAGAACCAATCAGAACTGACGGTGCTGCCGTGAGCACAACGGGGGCGCGCGTGGGCGCCAAGGTGGAGAGGCACGGGTGGTGCCGAACTTGCAAGGGTAGCCGAGAGGAAGCAGTAGACGTCCCACCGTGATCGCCAATCTGTGAGCGACGTCACGCGGTTCAGAGTTCGATGGTGCGGGGAAGAGGATGCGGAGAGCGCGCGGGCTCCTTCTTTTTTGTTTGTTTGTGTTTGCTGCAACACAGAAATGAGAGGAAAGAGAGAAGGGGCCACCACGGGAGATTGCTCCGGCGGGGCGAGCGGGACAAGCGTGATATAGCAAAATATGGGGGTTAAACGGCCATAGCGGGAAGTGACTCGCCGCGGCCTCGGGGGGACGGGAATGGTGCAAAAATTAAATAACAAGAATTGAAACGGCCATTGGGGAAGTGACTCGCCGCGGCCTCGAGAATATGAGCAGATAATAAGATGACAGAATATGAAGAGGATACAAAGAGCGGAATTTAAACGGCCATTGGGGAAGTGACTCGCCGCGGCCTCGATGATAAGAGCAGAATATAACAGAATATAAAGAGAATATAAGAACGGAAATTTAAACGGCCATTGGGGATGTGACTCGCCGCGGCCTCGATGATATAAGCAGAATATAACAAAACATAAAGAGATTATAGGAATAGAAATTTAAACGGCCATTGGGGAAGTGACTCGCCGCGGCCTCGATGATATAAGCAGAATATAACAAAATATAAAGAGAATATAGGAACAGAAATTTAAACGGCCATTGGGGAAGTGACTCGCCGCGGCCTCGATGACAAGGTGTGATCGCCAGGGGCCAAAAGACCCCAAAATAAGAAGGTGATCGCGCCTACCTCAAGAGCGGGAGATGG
Source organism: Amorphophallus konjac (assembly GCA_022559845.1). NCBI lineage: Eukaryota > Viridiplantae > Streptophyta > Magnoliopsida > Alismatales > Araceae > Amorphophallus > Amorphophallus konjac. The sequence goes on along the minus strand of JAHNEJ010000822.1, from coordinate 19,305 downwards.
CGGGTTGCTTCTTCCTCTCCTTCCGGCCGGCCGACGGAGAGGGCTTTCCTCGGTTACCCTTGCAAAACAACGACAAACAAATAACAAGTGGATTAGAAAGATGAATGTGTAGTATTCATATCCTTGCAATAAAAATGACGAAATAACGGGAAGACACACACCTGGTTGGTGTTATCTTTTAAACCCCTCTCGGACTCGAGTAGGAGGAAAATGAGATGATGGATGCGAGATGATGAATGCAAAAGAACTACGAAGAAAAGGAAAGAGTTGGCTTATTGGATGTGCCGGTGGCGAAATTCGGCGGAGCTCCGGCAGCGTGGGGACGACGTAGAAGCGCGGTGGATGAAGACGACCTTCCTCTCGCGAGCGTGGGCACCCGAGAAGCCGGCAGAACCTCCACCTACAAAAGACCCCACGGGTTAGAAAAATGACTCCGTAGCCTCTGGGCTCCGGCAGCCTATCGGATCACTGCTTAGCTCCCCTAGAACTGAGGGGGTGGGCCTCTATTTATAGAGCTCCGGAAGGTGGAGGCGTCCAGGACCCTGGACACCTCCATCAGGGCCGAAATAATATTTTATTCTATTTTTATTGATTTTTTTGGAATACTTTTGTGGGGGCGTCCAGGGTCCCGGACGCCTCAAGCAGGTCCACCGAAAACCGACGACGGCCGCACGCGGTTCGGCACAACGCGTGGTTTTGTGAGCGGCGCCTCGTGATTCAGAAATGGGCGCGTCCAGCTGACCGGACGTCTCTATATTTGGCTTTTTTCACACACGACAAACCGTCGTTCGGTGGCCGGCGCCCGTGAGGGAGTTGATGGAGGCGTCCAGAGGCCTGGACGCCTCCAAAAATATATTATTTTTTATTTTTCTTTTGTCTTTTATACCAAGGCTGACATTTTAATTTTTTTTATTTTTTTTATGAGGCGTCCAGGGGCCTGGACGCCTCCATTAATTTATTATTTTTTATTTAGTTTTTGTCTTTTATGCCAACAGGCATTTTATATTTTTTTATATTTGTTTTTATGGAGGCGTCCAGGGGCCTGGACGCCTCCATAAATATATATATTTTTATTTGATTTTTGTTTTGTTTTTTATGATTATTGATATTATTTTTATTATTTTTGCATTGATGAGGCGTCCAGGCAATTGGACGCCTCCATGATTTTGATTTTTTTTATTTTTTTGGTCATTGATGGAGGCGTCCAGGCCCTGGACGCTTCATGATTTTGATTTTTTTATTATTTTGGTCTTGACTGGTGTTGATGCCGTCCGAATGCCGTGATGAGACGATTCCGGATGCCGAAAAGGGCGGAAGAAGACTCAAGAAAAGGAAGTACTCAAGTGATTCGAAATGCGTAAGCCGTCGCGGGGCGTCGTATAGTAATATGAGACTTCCTCAGGAGACGTCAGGAATGGCGTGTCTACAGCTGCCCCGCCTTGGCGTCTGCTTTGCAAGGGAGCGACACGTAGTGGAAATGGAGTGGAGTGAAGTGGGAGCGGACTGATAAGTTGATGCCAAGGTGTGATGAGACACGCTTTTGACGTTACTGTTTGGAATCTTTCCTGGAGTTTCAATGAGGCGACCTTGAAGAAGGTCTTTCAAATATTGACGATTGCTTGGACGGAGATCAAATAAGGGAGGGTGAGATGTGCGCTCAGGCACGAAACAAAAGGGGACCAACTTCTCGGTGTGGAAGTACCTGGGTCATAAAACCGGAGGTTTCACCTTTGGGGAGCGGTTACCAGCCAATGTGGAAGTGCTGCGGCCAAGGTGGGTCAAAAAAGGGTAAAGGAATATCTGAGGGTCTGTCCAAACAAGGGTCTCCTTTGGAAGAGCAGCGTCGGGGCCGTCTCTAGGAAACTTGGTATTTCATTCGGAGTGGAATATCTCATATTTGTGGGAATTGAAACACAATGGCTTTCACAATCGAATCACTTGAATGATCTTCCGCAATAAATCAAAGTCCTATATGAATGCATGCTGGGTTTAAAGAAAAATTTAAAACAAACTAAAATAGAAAATAGCCAAGGATAATATTGTCAACTTGTGAAGAACGGGTCAGGATACCGATCCGGTGAGCTGATACTGGGCTGGGGCCCGTTTATCCACGCACCAACTCACTGAATGGAACCGTCGTCCCCATTCTATCACAAATTGACGGCCTATCCGTACAACCCAAACTCTTCCGGGATCATCACCGTTTTTGTTGAAGGGGAACTCAATCCCAGATTCGTTCGGGCCGCAAGGTCCTTGACATGTTCTAGTAGCGTAGGTATCATATACTATGATGCATGACATGGTGGGACCAACCAATGAAAGGTGGTACAGGAGATAGGACAAAGACGTCCGTTAGTAAAACCTGCACAGGCCAGCAAAGGTTAGCAACATCAAAAGGTAGCAGAATCGCACCACAGTTCAAAGGAGATCTAGACAAAATCTTGACAATGACCACTGATGTGACATGTTCTGTCTGTAGCACCCTCCCCTTCCTATAAGAACTCCCCTTAGGCTAGCTCATTCAAATGCACCAAGGTGGGTTTTGGAAGCTCAGGAGAGGAAGGAGAGGAAATTAGAGATTTCAGGATGGAAGGAGAGTCTTCCCGCGTTATGAAGAGGAGCAAGCCTAGCAGCGAGATTAGGCGACTTTCCGACCTCGAGGGTCATCTGAGTGGGACGATCATGTCGCATATGGTAAGCCGACTCTTTTCAAATTTCTGCACGTGAACCTTCTTCTTACTTCCTTCATTTCTTCTTCTTTCCTCTCCCAGCCATATCCACTCTTCCCAGGCCCGAGGAAGTTTTCCAAGCTGCCATGGCTTTCAAAGCTGACTTCCAATATCTCCATTGGCATGAGGGCCATACTCTCGAAGTGGCATCTGCAGGGGCTCCTTATTCACGCCAAGCATTACGAGAAGATTCGTATGGACTGGGCGGCTATGGGCGCGCTAGTGGAGGTCTGGCATCCCCAGACCCACACTTTTATCTTCCCGACCTTCGAGGTGACCATCCTCCTCGAGGAGGTGGAACTTCTGCTTGGTTTGAAGAAATTCAAGAGTGACGGGAAGGTGAAGGCTATGCGGATGCTGACACGGGGGACTTCTGAAAGCGTCCTTGGAAGCTTCATGCCGCCCGACGCAGCTAGAAAGGTCCGTACTCAGAAGGGGATCGATCTCCAAAAGCTTGCGGAGTGGGTCATGACGCCCTGAGAGGGTCACCAGACGATGACTATTTGGAGGGAATCATGAAGGGGTTCACTATCTGTCTGGCGGGTGCTCTCTTGTTTCCTTATACCGACAACATAGTGGAGGAAGACCAACTGAGTGCTATCTGCGGGATCTGGCGTGGAAAGAGGGTGGGACCCGCTGTCCTCGCCTACCTGTATAGTGGCCTTACTGCCTCGAGCATGGGTAAGCCTCCATTTGGTTGTGCACTTGTCTTGAATTGCTGGCTGGATTTGCATTTCAAATTCGACCACCGCGAGGGAATGCCAACCGCTTCGAAGCTCTTCCAACAAAGCCCGCTTCACCACATAGCCGACGTGTTAGGCTTCGGTGGTACTGTAGTGAACCGCGTTCCGTGGCTGAAGAAACGTGAGACTGGCGGTCTCACTTCCGCACCGTGACACAAGGCTTCTTTACTTGCGCACCGGCATGTTTGCTTTCGCTAGATCTCCTCATGAGGCCTTCTCCCGAAGTTGATCTTCAACTGATCGGCGCGACCGAGTTCGTCCTTTATAACGCGCATCGGTGCTGCCTCCAGATTGGCATCCCACGCCATTCGTTCCCGCCACCGACTGACATTGTTCCTTTGAAGAAAAGGGAGTTGGGTACTGAAGCGGACGCGAAGGAAGCGAAGGCCGTTAAAGCTCCCTGGAAGACAAGTGTGGCGGGAAAGGCCTTAGCGCACGTGGTGGAAGAATGCGAGCCGTGGAGGGCTTATGTAACCGAACTGGGGAAGTTAAGGCCTAAGGCGCCTAAACCCCTGATGTAGCTCATTCTGCTTTTCTGATGGAATAAAATCTGGCATTGATGTTTTGGGACCCCCATCCACTTAATTATTATTATCTCTTTTTTGTGGTTTTTCTTTTCCTTTGTGTTTTTTTTTTGTTTGGATTATATACATACACTTATCTTTTTTTTTCTTTTATTATATTTTTTTTGAAATTTTTATTATGGGGGCGTCCAAGGTCCTGGACGCCCCTAAGTTTTTATTTTTTTTTATTATTTTTATTATTATTATTATTTTTGGGGGCGTCCTGGGTCTTGGACGCCCCTAATTTTTTATTTTTTTTAATTTTTTGTTATTATTATTATTATTATTATTTTTGGGGGCGTCCTGGGTCTTGGACGCCCCTAATTTTTTATTTTTTTTAATTTTTTTAATTTTTTATTTTGGGGGCGTCCAGGCGCGAGGACGCGTCTTAATCCTCGAATTCAAATTTAAAGCGACGGGTGGCCTTTCTTCTCCCGTGCCTTACCCACAAACGAGCCCGCCTTCCGCCGAAACTCGCTCGCCCGTCTTTGTCTTCTTCCCCTCGATCGAATGGAGTTCGGCGGTCTGGACCACGGCGAAGGTGGAGAGGGACGCGGGACCCCTCGCCTGAGGAGGGACGCGCCAGAGCACGGAACGGCGTCCATGGAGGAGGAAGGGCCGCTTCGGGCCCCCGAGGGACCCGAGGGGCCCAATGGCGCGGGAGGAGGTGAACACGGCTCGGTGAGTGCTTGGTTTTCCCCCTCTTTGATCCATTTTGAGTTTTGAAGCGAGCCGCGCGAGGGGGAAAGGGTTCGGCGAGTGTTGCACTCAAATGATGGACGCGTCCTAGACAGGGGACGCGTTCCTTTTGACTGATGTGGGACCCCTTTCTTGGTGCAGGACATGGCAAGGACCCTGGGCCTGGCCGATGAGTGGGCGAGTGCGGACGAGCCGAGCCGCGTCAGGAAGGAGAGTCGCGGCAAGGCGAGGCTCGAGGACTGGCCCGTACGTCTCCCTGGACAGCAAGGGGGTGTACTGGTGCAGGACAGTGCCGACTTCCTGCGGCGGCAGAGAGAGAGTTACGCGGGGCTTCCCCAAGCTGGGGACACGCGTGGCATCGGCGGCTCGCGCGCCCAGCTGTCAGAGACTAGGCGGCAACTGGCCGTCGCTCAACATGAGCTGTCGCTCCTGGTAAGTTACGTGCCGCCCTTTTAACTTCAGATTTTGGAGTTTCACTGACGGCCGTTGTTTATTTTGTTCCAGCGTGCCCAGCAGACAGTGACGGCGGGGATGGCTGGCGGATCTTCCAGTTCCTCGGCCCCTTTTCTCGAGATTGCTCCCTCCGGGAGCAACTTGCCGGTGCGGTGGCCCGTGCGACCCGGGCGGAAGAGGAGCGTGACGCCTGGGTGGCGACTGTAGCGGAGCTGCGGCATCGTGGTGAGGAGAGACCTTCTCCAGACATCCTGGAGTTAAGGGTTCTTCTGCAGATGATGAGGAGAGAGGCAGAGAGAGAGAAAGCCGAGAGAAGGTCCGAGCGACAGCGGGATCTGACCGAGAGGAGGGCCTTGGAGGCCCAAGTGAGGGAGCTCCAGCTGGGCCTTCAGGCCGTCGTGCAGAGGCTAGGAGGGATGGAGACGCGCTACGAGAGAGCGCGAGAGTTCGGGGAGCGACTCCGCCAGTCCGGTCGCTTTGCCGCCAGTGGCTTCTTCGCCACGCCAGGGGAGGAGCAGCGAGTCACTGCTGCGGAGCAGGCGCCCAGAGGCGAGGCAGGTGCTACTGCACGGGGATCCCGGAGGCTTCTGAGGGACCCTCACCTCGGGGGAGAGGAGGAGAGTGCCCAGAGAGATGAGTGATGGTGAGGATTGGCGGCTAGTGGACCCGCCACCTCTCTATGATTGTAGTGTTTTTGACAGCTTATGTAGAATTATGAATGGAGTGATTTGATTTTCTGATGCTTGTTTGTCTCTTGTGCGTTCCTTCTTCCCTACACTTCTTCTCCTTTGCACTGTTCCCATGTGACGGATCTGTCGAGACTCCGCCTCGAGCGGAGAATCACGTCTTGTTGTGACCATTTTCCACGGGAATCTGCCGTCGAAGTCAATACTGACGGCCCTAGTTCCTTTTCCCGGATGTTGTGCCAAATTTTGCGGGCGTCCTCCAAAACATGATAGGGTATCCCTAGACAACATAGGGGCTATTCGTCCTATTCTTCGTCCAGTCAATCACCCTGTGCGAGCGGTGAAGCGACACATGGGGCCGCTTGGCCGGTGTCTTATTGCGAGGGCTATCATCGACAGGTGATGGAGGCAATCTTGGCCCGCACTCCTTCCATTTCTATAAATTCTTGTCCCTTTTATCTTCCCAGGTATATCGAGGACTAACTCGAGGAGCACAAGTTCTTACGGGAGAGGAGGAGTTCAAAATTCTGAGAGTTGGATGGAGGGCGAATCTTCCCATTCCTCGAAGAGAAGCAGGTCCAGTGGTAGTAGTTCCAGGAGGCTTTCAGACCTTGAAGGGCACTTCAGCGAAAGGGCCCAATCACAACTCGTAAGCCAAGTTTTCTTGCCCTTTTCTCATTTTTTCTTCCTTTCTTCTGACCAAACCTCACCCCCATTCCTTGTATGTGTAGGTTGTGATGAAATCACAAATCTTATGGGAGTTGGTAGTAGCAGCGTACAGGGGCCTCCCAGATTTTCAGAAGGCGAGGCTAGACGTGATGGGATTTGGTACCTTCCTTCGGATCGAGCCGATCCAGCTTGACCTAGTCCTGATCCAAGCCTTGTGTGAGAGATGGGACCCAGTGAGCCGGGCATTCCTGATGCCCTGGGGGCACATGGTGCCCAGCTTGGAGGATGTGGTCCGGATCACAAGCCTGAAGGTAGAAGGCGAGGCAGTGACCGGAGTCACTTACGCGGACTACAGAGAAGGTGCCCAGAAGTTACTGGGTTTGGACCTAGATGGTCGGAAGAACAGGTCGGTAGCTAGGGCGTCCCTCATGGATGCATTAGGGCTCACCGACACTCGTCGGCGGGACGACGAATCCTCAGAAGAGTTCATGGAAAGGATAGAAATAGGATGCCGTGCCGTGTACTGCACAGATTTCGGCAACTGGGAAAGATGTGACATAGATTTGAGGAGATTTCTCCTCTTCCTTTTGGGGAGATTGGTACTGAGCTCGAAAGGGGATGGTATCCAATGTTGCTTCCTGGAGCTGCTGTCAGACCTTGAAGAGTAGGGTATTATGCCTGGGGAGCCGCCATGCTGGCACACTTGTTTGCAGGCCTATTCCAAGAAACGGATCGTGAGATGACTGTGAGTGGTTTCACACCATTCATCCAGGTATTTTTTTTGGTTTTGCTTGTTTTGTATTTTTTTTGTTGTTTTCGCAAGGTGCTGATGACCTGCGCCGAGCAGCTATGGAGCTATTATTACCTCCCTATGGGGAGAGCTCGACATTGGCGACCCGTGATGGTGCCGCTAGCCAGGCGGTGGGAACCCGTCATGAGTGCGGCACCCCTAACCTACCAACTGATGGTGTTAAGGCGGGAGCTACAGGAGTTCCCTACAGCGATGGTAAACTGGAGACCCTACTCAGACATGGTCGATGCCAACCAGCCGTGGGTTCTAGCAAGTCGTGCCCGGTTCGGACGGGAACTATGGATGCACTGCCTGAATGAAATCGAGCCGCTTCGGCTACGATTAGTTATGAGGACTTTAGGACTGGCTCAAGAATGGGTGGATTCAGCTGCGCCACCTCGTGTCGGGAGAAAGACGCGGGGACCGGCGACTTGCATTGACTGGCGCGTGCGATTCCCCGAACAGTATGAGGACTGGCAACGGGGTGGCACGATTGTAGAATCACAGGCGCGGGACAGCGAGGACTACTTGCGTCTATATAGGACAAAGTACGCAGAACGGTTCCAACCCCGGGGACTTGTGGAGGTAGGTTTCCCCTTTTTCTCTTCTCTTCTTTCTCCTTTTCTTGGTTTTTTTGGTAAAAATGCTGACTTGTAAGGCTGCAGGATGTCCGGGATGCCATGATAGCGAATTTACGAACTCGCTTGGCAGAGATGGAACAACAGTTGGGTGATGCCCGCGGAGCTACGAGCGCCTTGGTAGGTGTACAGTACGTTCCTAGTTAAAACCCCAGATTCCAGATGTTGGCTGCTAATTCACATGGTCGCAGCATGCCCAGATTGGCGCAGCCTCCCCAGCGATGGGAGTAGGTGGTGCCTCTTCCAGCTTGTGGATTCCCACCTCAGAACTTGACTCGCTTCATGAGCAACTTGCTCACGCCACGCAGCGTGCTGCGGAGGCAGAAGGAATGCTCGTATACAGGTAAAAGTTTCAGCGTTGAGTTCTCTTTGTTTACGCCTTATCGCGTATCTGAGATGGTACACTCGGCAGGAAAAGGAGACGGAAGAAGCGCTTGCCCAAGCTGCGCAGAAGGAGGCTAGGATAGCAGAACTGGAGAGGGAACTGCGGCGTCATCCTGATGACGACTCATCCAGGGATGCTATGGAACTGAGGATCACTCTCCAGTTGAGAGGGAAGACCGTGAGAGAGAACGGGCAGAGAGGGAAAGAAACGCAGAGAGAGAAAGAGCCAACAGTTTGGCTGAAAGGGAGGAGCGAAGGGCCATGGAGGCCCAACTATTCGAACTCCGAATCGGCCTTGGTCTTGCTGAACAGTGGCTGAGAGATGGTGAGGAGCGCTACCGAAAAGCACGAGAGCGTGGCTTTCGTGTTGGTAGCTTCTCTGCTGCTTCCGTGGATCAACGCCGGGATGTGGGAATAGGAAGAGGAGTACAGAGCGGCAGGAGTACCGCTTTTCGTAGTTGGGTAGCACCTTTGAGAGTGTTTTGCCCGGAGAGTAGTGGGACGAGTAATGCAGAGAGAGAGGGCGGAACTTGATGTAAATTTTTTTGGTTTTTTGGAATAAAACACAAGGTTTGGTTTGTTTGTTTTTCACCTTTGCTTCAGTTACCTGAATCCCTGCACATATCACTGAAACAAACAAATCAGAATTTCTGTTCTGACTTGGCCCCTTGCTCAATAAGCAAATGGTCACTGTGACTGTCCTTGATAACTGGTCAAGGGGCCAAGCCTTTATTTAACGAAGGCAAGGGAAAGATGCGGTGATGATAAATGCGACAGGCAAGCACACGAATGCAAGCGGTATTAAAGTGAGATGCTGCACGCAAATGCAATCATGCAAAATTGATTTGTTTTCTTTTTTATATTTGACATTTTTTTTGTTTTATCATAAAAAGATTTTTTTTGTTTGCAAATATGTACATTTCTCTTTTCCATTTTTTTGTGCTTTTATCATTTCAATTTTTTTATTGCTAACGCCCGGCAAGCACCCAAATGGCACCTAACCTACGTGAGACAGGGGTTTCTTACTAACCTCCCAGGTATCCTAAGTGCACATCTAGGTTGATTTGGGCCTCTAGACCCCTCGAATGACGATCCCGCCGGCTAAGACTTACCCTGATGACAATACCGTCATGCCATGCTTAGGCTCCCAGTTGCTTCCGACCACAGGGATTCACCCAAAAGGTGTTTGAGGTAGATGATTTGCCCGACCCGGGTCTGTTTCCTCACAACTCTAGATGGTATAAGATGGAACACCCTGGAACCCTAACGACCAACCGCGCGACGCTGACCCGGAATCAGACGCCGTCGCACCCATAGGTGACGCGCTTGCATTGGCCTAAGCCCGAGGTTAAACAAGAAGACATCAAGGTGGTAAACAGGGGTCTTGACCAGCCAGAAACACAGAGACTCCTTCGCAGCGATAGCTTTTGCTTTTCAAAGTAGGCAACCAAAATGTGTATATTAAAATAAGGTCGCAGACCCTGGGCAGTTTTCACCTTTCAGAAACTCCATCGAACCTTCATCTTTAGAGGGAGAAGGAAGAGCGTAGGGGATAAACCTCCTGAGAGGACCGGCAAAGCCGTTAACCCGGCGAGCGAATAAGGGCCCATTAACTCTTTCCTTTCGGACAACTTCGGACCAAATCTCGAGCATTTACATTCCACGGCCCCCCTTTGTGGATTCAGACTTTTGCTTTGAGGGGTTCCGTTTATCGTACCAGGCACGGTCACGACCAGGCTTTTCTCTTGATTTTGATTTTGTATTTCTTTCTGTGAGGGAGATATAGTCGTTTGACGTTTGTGGGCTCCCTCTTCGTATGCCTGCGGGGACACTGCCCTCTTCTCGTGCTCTGATCGATGCTCGAGGAAATGGGTCCTACTCTTGCCTTTGGGGTTTGAGTTTCGGTTTCTCATGCTCAGCGTTTTAAGGGCGCCGACTGTCTCATTTGGTCGAAGAGAAAAGAATAAAGATTACAGCTTCCGGAGATCTTCTAGGTGTGGCCCTACCGTAGGTGATGCTACCAACTTTTTTGAATAAAATACATAAGTGAACACATGTTAGCTTCCTTCGAGCGAGCATAGGCCGACGTGGCCGGACAGGGTCTCCACGGTTCTGGCAAACCAAGACCCGGTGCCTACCAAGCCTTAATGGGCCCTATCCTAACATGAAGGTTAGATGCAGGGACTTAACTACATGGTGCCTGCCAGGCATCGGCATTTTGAATTTTCCATATTTTTAGTGGTTTTCAATATTTCCTTGTTTTTGATGTTTTTTATCTTTTCATCATTTTTTTTTGTTTTGTGCTAAGGGTAGTATTTCTTAAGATAAAGCCCATTCCAAGGGTGGGATAACTCGGTCCCTTCGGCGTTGATTAGCTTGTAGGCGTTGCCAGGGTACACGGCTTGAATTACAAATGGTCCTTCCCAATTGGGTTGGAGCTTAGAACGCGGCCCTCCAGGTTTGACAAAAATTCTTTTTACGACCATCTCACCGACTTTGAATTTTCTCTCAACGACTTTCTTTTGGTAAAAGCGAGCGAGTCTATTTTGATACACACGCGCGTGTTCGGCGGCGGCCAGCCGCTTCTCATCCAAGAGTTCCAACTGGGCGAGGAGTGAATTACGACGATCGTCGAGGGGAAATTCCTCATCCAATTGTACCCTGAGAGAAGGGATCAGAGTCTCGTACGGGACTACCGCTTCCATACCATAAGTGAGGGCAAATGGAGTCTGCCCGGTGGGGGTACGGATTGAAGTGCGATAGGCCCATAGGGCTTCGATAAGCTTTTCTGGCCAGTCTGAAAACTTACTAGACTCGCAGGTTTTTTTGATGATTTTGAGCAATGTTTTATTGGTGGCCTCCGCTTGGCCGTTACCTTGTGGGTAATAAGGCGATGAATGATGCAATGCAATTGCGTACCTTTTGCAGAGGTCCTGTAGGTCCTGAGAAATGAATTGTGGCCCATTGTCGGTGACGATCGTGCTTGGGATGCCGAATCTGGCGAGAATGTTCTTCATGATGAACTTGCAGACTGTTGACGCCTTGATTTCCGCGTAAGCTTCGGCTTCGGCCCATTTGGTGAAGTATTCCGTCGCAGTAAGGATGAAAGATTTCTGCTTGGTGAGGGAATTGGGATCACCTAGGGGACCAATGATGTCGAATGCCCACATGGAGAAAGGCCATGGGGAGGATATTGGATGAAGTGAGGAAGATGGTGAATGGATTTTATCGGCGTGAAGTTGACACTTGACACACCTACGGACATAGACAGCACAATCCTCTTCCATAGTGGGCCAATAAAAGCCTTGACGAATGATCTTCTTGGCGAGCATCTGACTATTCACGTGGCCACCGCACACACCCGAGTGCGTCTCTTCTACACATTTCCAAACCTCATCGTCACCAAGACATCTTAACAGAATACCAGTAAGGCTCCTCCTATAGAGTAGACCTCCAATCAATGTGTATTTCTGAGCCACCCTTCTTATGGCTTTCTTGTCCTCTGTGGTGGCCCCTTCAGGATAAGACTGATTTTGGCAATATTTGACAATTTCATAGAACCATGGTTTCTCTTCATCAGCCAGTTCTTCTTCGGCCTCTGCCAACATGAGCTCCCTCTTCTCAAGGATATCTTCCTGCAGGATCTTCCTTGCTATCCTGTCTTTGATGTTTACGTAGGAAGCATCATCGACTGCAGGGGCGTGAAGTTTGTAGATGGAAATGGACTTAAACCATCTTCCTAGAGGGAACCTTATGGATGATGCCAATGAGGCGAGGGCATCGGCGAGAATATTCTGATGACGAGGGATATGAACAAAGATCAGTTTTGTGAACAGTTTGGCAAAGGCAGCAGTGAGTTCTTGGTATGGCTTGAGTTTGGGATCGCGAGTGCGATACTTAGTGAGTACCTGGCGAAGGATGAGTTGACTATCACCTACGACTCGCAACTCAGTGATACGAAAAGAATGAGCGAGTCCTAGGCCAGCTAGAAGAGCTTCATATTCGGCTATATTGTTGGTGACTGGAAATTTGAGCTGGTATGCCAATGGGAATGTGAGGCCTTCCGGCGACAGGAGGGCGATGCCGATTCCTCTCCCTTGAGAATTCAGAGCTCCATCAAAATATAGTGTCCACATTGGCTCATCTGATTGGTTGATGGACATTAGTTCCTCATCTGGAAACTCTGATTGGACGGGATCGAACTTGGGAAGAGGATGGTGAGCGAGATGCTCGGCTATGGCATAACCTTTAATCGCCTTTTGCTGGATGTAGGTGATGTCGAACTGAGAGAGAAAACTTTGCCAGCGTGCTAGCCTATCCGTAAGGACGGCTTTCTCCAGAAGGAATTTGATAGGATTCATTCGAGCAATCAAGTGGACTTCGTGAGCCAAGAAGTAGTGCTTCAATTTCTGCACTACCCAAACGAGGGCAGCACAGGTTTTCTCCATGCCGGTGTACTTCTGCTCACAGGGATTGAGAAGTTTGGACAAGTAATAGGTTGCCCGTTCCTTGCCTTCTTCATCAGCTTGTGCGAGGACGGCTCCCACGGAGTCATCCAAGACTGAGATGTAAAGGATCAGAGGTTTTTCTGGTTTAGGTGGAATGAGAACGGGTGGACTAGCCAGATATTCCTTCAACCCTTCAAAAGCTTTCTGACATTTAGAATTCCAGTGGAATTCTACTCCTGGCTTGGTCAACTCGTAGAGAGGTCTACACCTTTGTGAATGTTGAGACACAAACCGACGAATAAACTGCAGCCTGCCGATTAAACCTCGGACTTCCCTCAAATTCTTGGGAGGCGGCATATCCCTGATAGCCTTGGCTTTGTCGGGATCTATCTCGATCCCTCTTTTACTCACAATGAACCCCAGCAATTTACCTGACGACACACCAAACACACACTTTTTCGGGTTCATTTTCAATTGGAATTCTCTTGACCTTTGCAAGACCTTAGCCAAAACTTCTGGATGTTCCATCCTGGTCCTTGATTTCACCAATAAGTCATCCACATACACTTCCAGATATATGTGCATCATGTCATGAAATATGGCCATCATCGCTCTTTGGTAAGTAGCTCCAGCATTCTTTAACCCAAACGGCATGACCACGTAACAATATGTTCCCCAAGGGGTAGTGAATGACGTCTTTTCCTGATCCTCTTCTGCCAAACGAATTTGATTGTATCCTGAAAATCCATCCATGAAAGAGAGGGTTTCAAAACCTGCCGTGTTATCAATCAACACATCAATGTGAGGTAAGGGAAAATCATCCTTTGGACACGCGCGGTTAAGGTCCCGGAAGTCGATGCAAATCCTGACTTTCCCATCTTTCTTCATGACCGGGACAATGTTCGCCACCCATTGAGGATAAAGAACGACTCTAATGAACCTGGCTTTGTGGAGCTTATCGACCTCTTCTTTCATTTTCAAAGCCATCTGAGGGTGGAAACGCCTTAACCTTTGTTTTACCGAGATGGACCCTGGTTTTAGGGTTAAACGGTGTTCGACCAAGGTTGAATCCAAACCCGGCATATCCTCGTAGCTCCATGCAAACGTGTCCTTATATTCCTTGAGGACCTCAATTAATGCCTCTTCTTCAGAGGGTGGTAGGTTGTCACTTATGAGGATGATCCTAGGGTCTTCCTCAGTCCCCAAGTTGACTTCTTTGGTGGATTCTTCTACGGCGGTTGACGGCTCGTCGAATCTCCTCATTCCGCTAGCGTATGCGCCCGCCGCATCCTCATATTCTTCACCCTCATCTTCAGTGGGGCATTCTTCATTCGTGATCTCGTAGACTCCATACCCTTCATCAGATGCACAGTCGCCCTCGCATTCTATTTCGGGTAGCTGGATGGGATTTTCTAACAACTGGGGGATGGCAAGAAGGGCCTGACACCTGGCGGCCAAATCCAGAAGGAATCGACGAGGGATCTGCCTACCCTTGGATTTCTTCCTAGGTACTACCCTTGGCCTATCATTCCTAGATTGACTGACAATATTTACAGAAGAAGAGGAAGATGAGAGGATGGTGTAGAATGTACAGGAGAAGACCCCTCAGAGGAGGGGTAGAAAAGGTCGCTCATCGGACCTTGGACGGGTGGTCCGCAAGGCGGTACGCACCCGTGGGAGATGTAGGAGGTTTCCTCAACGAAGATGTGTTGTTGGAGAGTTTGAAAATTGACGTTTTTTTTTTCGTTTTCATTTTTAATGACAAAGCAGTGAAAAGAGATTGGAGGAGAGAGGAAAGTGGTTATGGCTAGAGGATTGTGGGGCTCGTAGAGCAGATCATGGTTGAAGACCTGGCGCGGGTTGAAAAGCCCGCGTAGGTATGTAAGCAAAGAAGGGGACCTGGGAAGATCATCAGACAATTGTCTGGCCCAGGAAGAAGATATCAGCAAAGGCTGAGACGAGTGGATGGAGAGGATGGCGGCTAATGAGCCGTCGACGGCAATGTTGAGGACGGATGAAGATCCGTCGATGACAGAGTCCTTCTGGCGAGGACGAGGATAGTTTGGAACCTTGGCAAGAGTGGTAATATTCTCTGGTATTTCGGAGATCAATGGTGGTCCTTCAAGCTGTGGAGATGAGAACATCCTTTCCAGTGCAACGGAAATGTCCCATATGTCGAACCATTTGTCCCACTCGCATTCCGGATCTTTGATCTTGCCTCTTTTGGTGATCCTCGGACATTTTTCAGCCAAATATACAGCATGTGATCCCCATATGCTTCTCGTGGGTGATCTCCCATCTGAACAACGGGCCCTCTGTTGAAGTGGTTTGATAGAGTCCACGTGAGGGGCTTCCAATCTGCCTTGAACGGTCCTTTGAAGCCTAGGCCAAACCTACGGTTCGGCCTAATTTCTTTGGCGGCTTGAGCATACCCTGTAACTGTGCGCCCAGCCCTTTTCCTTGTTGATAGCCGATGTTCCTCATAATCTCCCAACCTTTGGAGTGAAAAGGGAGACACGATGTTGTGGTTGCCCTGACCGGCTCTTTGGTGCTAGTGGCATGCGAGATGGATCACGCACGTCCAGCAGTGACAATATGGGCCGATGAGACGGCCAAACAGAGGGCAGAGAGGTGTTGATAGCATCCACTGTGTGAAGGACAGGTGTACTGACCACTTTAATAATTCTCCCGTTGTAAGGAAACTTCAGGCACTGATGGTTGGTGGAAGGCACAGCGTCCATGGCTTCAATGTAAGGACGACCCAGTATAGCCTTGAATGTGGGGTCCATGTCGAGGACATGGAATTCCGTGGGAATTGCCATGGGGCCTAGTTCTGCCTTCAGAATAATCATCCCCTGCGGCGGCCTTTTGCTATTGTCATAGGCCGTGACCGTGATCGAGGAAGGTCTTATTTGTTCCTCGTCAACCCCACACAACTGAAGAGTGCTCATGGAGATCACATTTATGGACGCACCCGTGTCGACAAGACACGGGTTTATGGATACCCCATTAATTTTTATTGAAATGCACAATGCATATTTCCGAGATTCCTTGGGAGCGAGCTCGTAGTTGTGAAACATGATGGCCGGTTGTGTGTCTGTTGGGGTCAGGACGGTCGAAATCTTCTCCACGGGGAGGTCTTCATTAACCATGACCTTTTGAAGATATTCCATCAAGGCCGCCTGGTGGGATGTGGATCTTTGAAGTAGCTCTAGGATGGAGATCCGGGCAGGCGTCTTGTCCAAGTGTTTCAGTAGATCATACTGTGTTCCAGGGATAGCTCTTTCTGGTTGTTCTGCATCATCCTTCTCTGGCTGAGATTGCTCGGGATTCTGACTGTTGTGGGGGAAAACCCTGTGGAAAATCCTTCCACTCCGGAGCACCATTGCCTGTGGCTTTTGTACCTCTGTGGGGGTAGCAGTGGGTTTTAACAGGGGTTTGAGGGGTAGTAGTGGAGGAATGGTTGATGAAGCAGGGGTGATGACGGGAGCAGGGATTCTGATGAGGGGTTTGTTAGGTGGAGGCATGGCGGAGGTAGAGGGGATATCGCGCGGATTATGAAGGATAAGGGGTTTGGAAGGTGGAGGTGGAGGTAAGGTTTGAAACGGGTAAAGGTTTTGAGGCGGATGGTGGGTGATGAGTGGTTTTGAAGGCATTAGTGGTGATGTGGTGGAGAAAGACGGGGTTATGTATGGTGGACGGATGATAAGGGGTTTAGAAGGCGTAGGGGTAAATGTGGTAGAGGTGGATGGTAAAGTGGGGGAGTGGGAGAAGGTGAGAGGGTGTGAAGGCGTAGTAGAAAGTGTCGGTTGATAGGAGGTCGGGGTGCGGATGAGAGGGCGTAATGGTAGTGGAAATGGTGAAGGCGATACCGATGCGGGTTGATGAGAGAGAGGTGCTACCCGGGCAAGGTGAGGGGGTTGCATGACGATAGGGTTGGAGGTATAAAGAATGGAGGTACTTTCCTGGTGCCACACCTGCTCTCTCCCGACTTCCGGGAAGGAGGAGATGGGGTTAACCTGATGATTGGGCTGTTGGTGCTCCGGTAGTGGATTCTGGATTATGCCCATGTCGGGCTGTTGTTGTGGGGCCTGCTGAGGCTGCTGTTGTTGTTGTGGTTGCTGCTGCTGCTGCTGTTGTAACTGCTGCTGTGGCCTCTGAGGAGGTCTCCTAGCCTTGAGAGCCGCGACGTACCGTCTCATCTCATCCCAATCTATTTGATGTTCATCATTCATATCATGGATGTAATCTTTGAAATGGAAGCAGTAATCCACTGTGTGTCCCGGCTGCCTGTGGTAGACGCAGTATTTGGAGGTATCAACATTGGGGGCCAGGCGGGCCTTTCTCTGGGTAGGGCGAGTTGGTTTGATGCCATGAGGGCATTAAAAATATCTGCTAAGGTTTCTGGCAATGGTGGATAGTAGGCTCTCTTAGGACCGAGCGGCCTCCTTTGTTGCTGTTGGGGACCATAGTTCCCCGGGGGTGGAACTTGGTTGTACTGAAGCGGTGGTTGTTGTTGTTGAGGTTGTGGTTGTTGTTGCTGGGGTTGGCGTAATGGAGGCATATTATCCTGGGGTGGATTATTTTGGGGTGGAGGACGGAGAGGGAAAGGACCTGGTTGAAGGGGTAGTCGGGGCATTTGTGGAGGCCTTGGGTTGACTGCATAGTTGGCATTGTTGACCGCACTGACTTGCTCATTTGTCACGACCCCTTCTGTGGCTCCGCCCGGGACACCAGCGCCTGTCTTTCTGACCACTTTGGGCTTCGGCGACTCAAACATGTTCATGATGGGGGAGTCTTTTAGCTGGGTTTGGATGTATCGGGCCCTTTCATAGAGTTCCTCCATTGTAGTAAGTTTATTCATGGCGAGGACGTGTCTGAACTGCGGGGTTGCATTAGACACAATCATTTTCACTTGTTCGGGCTCGGAGAGGGTATCCCTTATTCTTTCCGCCAGAGACCTCCATCTATCAGCATATCGGACAAAATCCTCGTCGGGTTCATCTTTTCGGCCACTAGGTCGGTAATGGAGAGTGAGGGACCGACCCTATCCCTATATTTCTGCAAGAACCTTCTCTGCACTATTTCAAAATTCTCGGCCTCGCGGGGCTCCAGAGAATAGAACCACTCAAGCGCGGGACCATCCAATGATCTCCGAAAGAGGTATGCCAGGGACCTCTGATCGTTTTGCCAATAGGAGGACTCATACATGAAGTCCTTGAGGTGAATGAAGGGGTTGCCGGTACCATTGTATCTGCGGTACGTGGGCATTTCGGAGGGAGGAGATGAATGACGGGGAGGATTGGCAAAGCAACCTCCGGGGTGGCTTTCACGTCCACCATTCTTCTCAGATTTTGAAACTGCTCGTCCATGCGATTGAACCTATTGAGGAGCGATTGGGCGAGCTCCTCTGGAGGTGAAGGTGGCACTTGCCATTGGGGGAGAAACTGTCTCCCGGAGACTTGAGGGGGAAACCCGGAATGAGAGGGAACTGTCGGACCACCGACAGTTGGCCCTGGCTGAAACGGTGTGTGAGGAACACCGGGAGTTTGAGATTGTGACGGGAATTGGAATGAGGGAGGTTGTTGGCTCGCTTGTCCTTGAAGCGAGGGAGACTGGATGGCTTGCGCCAATGAAGGAGATGGAATGGCCTGCACGGACTCGTGGAGAGGTGCGATAGCCGGAGTTGACTCCTGGGGCGTGGGGGAAACAGATTTCCCCTTTAGAATGGCCTGGAAGGCCCGGAGCTGTTCAGAGGTAAGCTCCGTGTTGGCGAGGACGCCCAGTAAGGAAGTGATATCCTGTGGCGGGGACGTGTCCCCGGCAATAACCTGCACCTCATGCGAGGGGTCATGAGAAGGACCCGAGTCCATAGCATAGACTCGCGGGTCGGCTGTCAAACCACGGCTAGGGTGGTTCTCCTCAGAAGACTCGTGAGACATGCTCACAGTTCTCCCAGAACGCAAAAACATACACTAGCAAGTAGGTAGCAGAGATTATCAAACAAGTGGATGCCTTTACGCCCTTTTTTTTTGTTTTGATTTTGATGATTTTTTTTGTGTGTTTTTAGCGAGATCCGAAGTTCACACAAGATAGGGACCCTAGTTTATTTTTTGTTTCACCGCCGTGTCAGCTAGGGTCTCTCGTCTCACCACGAATGAAATGACTAACTTCGGGGAACTTCAATGGTACAACCAGCCCAGTGAACGAAGAGGAGATTCTTCGATGTCGGGGACTTACGGAGGTCCCAGTGTAGGAGATTCTAGTCCGTTGAGAGGAATTCCCAAACGGAGAGTCCTTCCTTCACCGGGAAAGGGTGATCCTCAAAAAAAATGAAAAAAAGGATAGAAAAGAGGAATGGATGTATGCAATGGAATGCTGACAGATATATGGAGTGGGAAAACAACAGAAATAACAACATGTAATAAACAAAGAACCAATCAGAACTGACGGTGCTGCCGTGAGCACAACGGGGGCGCGCGTGGGCGCCAAGGTGGAGAGGC